>OZ021727.1:36482743-36982743 GCA_963978545.1 Linyphia triangularis | reverse complement strand
ACAGTTATATGAAATCTGTCAGGAACAAAAATAAATTCCAACTGTTAATACATAATTTTAACTGAGAATGTTCTAATTTATTTTTTATGATTTATTGCTTAAATAAATTTTTATTTTACACAGTTTATGCCTTTATCACTCTAGAGCAGCGTTCACCACTAACTTTTAGAGGTGAGCCGTATGACTTATATTGGAGCTTTTCGCAGCCCGGATACACCAAAATATGCATCTTTAATTATTATCGATTTAATAATATCTGAAAACTGGAAGAAAAAAAAAATTATCGTGATAAAATTACGATTGATATTTAATTATTTTTTTATAATAATTTTTTAAAAAATAGTTTCAACGTGACAATGAGACTTGACCTACCTTTAATAAAAGTATTTAACTGTTCTTCTAACTTACTTCGTTTTAGTTAATATCTATTCTGAGATGATAGCAATCGAAATCGTTCAGTTTATTTTATGATAGAGTCAATGTCTTTCAGTCAATTTTAATAAAGTGTCCAATTGAGATTCAATTAAGTTATTCCTGTATTTATTCTTGATGAAAACCTTTTTCATGTAGTTTTTTCGGACACGTATTGGAGAACTCTGTTCTACATAGTTAACACATATTATTTCGAATAAATTACAATTATGTATATAAAAAAAAATTGTATCGTGAAATTTGATTTTTTTTTTTTTTTTTTTAATTCTTCTGTGGTGCCAGTGGACTGTAGAAAAATCTGTCGCTGGCTGCATAATGGCTATTGCTGCTCTAGAGACTCCAGGCAATATGTGACTGAAAGTATAAATATTAAAGAGGTTGAATCATTTCAGGGTACCAGGAGATTCAAGATCAGCCAGGAGACTCTTTCTACATCCGATCCATGTTTGACCGGCTAAGTGTAAATGGCTCCTTGGCTTTCCAAAAAGATGATATTCTGTATGTGGATAACACTATGTATAATGGTGTCCCAGGGCTGTGGCAGGCCTGGCTGGTTGATGAGGAGGGCGAAAAGATCAAGTGTGGATTTATTCCAAGCAAGTACAAGTAAGTTATATTAACCTGTCTAATCGTTTAATTAATGGGAAGGAATCTAAGCTGTGGCCAAAGCTTATCTTGATCTTAAAGTTTTTCTTTTTATATCTCGCTATCTTAACCCACTGACGATCCAAGGAATGGGCGAAATTCTACAGTTTTTTTTCCCTGCAATAATAATTTTTATATTATATTTCTAATTCAAATCTATAATCCTAATAAAAATATTAAAAACATATTTTATTTATAAATTTAAAAATGTTGTGCATTGCTTGCTGGAAATACTGGGGGTCAAATGATGCATATATACGTGCATGACCGACAGTGGGTTAAAATAGTCTGCTAATATTCCAAGATAGCTGTTTCTCTGCCATGAGCTAATGTCACTGGTGGTCTTGATACTAAATGAAATGCCTCTGGAAAAATGTTTACTGGTTTGGCCATTTTAATCAGAAAATGTCCATGTTTTTCATTGTTGCTTCTTTTGCATTTCTTAATATATTAATATTAACGTTAATAACTTAATAGTAATGTTAAAATAATTAGAAAAGTTTATTATTCCTTAATGTATTTTAACCAGTTTGGTTTTCAATACTATTATTTAAAATGATAAACTAGGAAGCCATAAAGCTTAACTTAAGATTTTGGTCCTGCATTTTCCTTCAATTCCTTTGAAACAAAATTCCACATCACTAATCACTCTCTGATGATCAGGAATAATTTCTAAACATTTAAAACTTTCAGTTTGTTTTTCTAAACTATATTTTTTTTTACTCTAATATACAAAATAAAAGTTTCTTCATTTTTTGTAGAGGGTATAAAGTTGTTAAATCAGTTATTGTGTTCATTGTATTACACTCACGGAGAGTAACGTTATTTCTCACCGTTCTTTCATAGTAACATTATTTCTCATCAACGAAACATGAAATTAGTATGATTTCATTACTTTAATTGATTGTTTACATGTTTGCCATTTAATTGGTCTTCAATCTTAATTTAAAAAAGTTTTTTTTTTTATTTTGCAAAATTACTAGTCGGAAATTTTTTTGAAATCTCCTGGTAAATCTGGTTGAAAAATTTCTTCCTTCTTTCAAGAGGTAACCATAAAATATATAATTTTCTCACTTCCAGAGTAGAAGAAGAACTTCTGATGAAGCGCAGTCTCGGGGACCTCGAAGGAACTGACGGGAATCGCAGGGGCTCCACAGCTGCTCGTCGTAGCTTTTTCCGCCGCAAACGACACCACCGAAGCAACTCCAGAGATAGCAAAGAGCTCGCCTCATTCTCCGACGTATCCATCAACAGTTGCAGCGACTCTGGAATTTTGGGAGAGGAGCTAATGCCTCTCACTTACCAGAGAGTGGAGAAGCAACACTGTGAGTCGAGTTAGCGTAGATAATGTTCAGTAATTTGCATGAACAAACATGGAGATTTTTCTCTGTGTATGCAATTATTTTCTGTAGGTTCAATTTAAAAAAAAAAAAATTGCACATTAAATTTTGTTGAATGTGGGCTTCACTAACTTTTCTATCCAGGAATTAGTGGAATGTATTGTTGGAAACTCTCAATGACCTTGAATGGATGGTCATTTTTAATGAAATTTTGTATTTTGTACCTTGAATTTTGTGTTAGAGACATTGTCTTAACTTATATTTTAAAATAATGTTAAAAAATTACAATCGTTACTGGTTTAAAAGTCATTGCATATAGTGTATTTAGTTTTATTACGTTTTCTACTTCTATAAAAATAAATTAAATCATCTTCAATTTAACGCTGCAAAGAAACTTTTTCCTTCATACTTAATCATTTAAAATTAGGTATCAAATCAAGTAGAAAATTGTTTATAACTTGGGCAACTGAATAAAAAAGACAGAAATAGTAACTGCTAAATACAAATACATATCTTGACTAAAAATGTGCCTCAAGCCTTAGTGAAAGCTATATTTAATCATATTTCAGCTTCATTTAATTCAATTTTTCATTTTCACTATCATACTCAAAAATAGCATAATGTCTCTTCTTAAATTCAATTTATAAGTTCTGTAAACTATTTTACTGATAGATACATGTAAAATTTGCAATTAAAACAACTGAGATTTTTTGCAGATGAGTCCTTGCGTCCAGTGATTGTTGTGGGCCCACTCATGGAAGCTGTTGTAGAGCAGCTAGAGCACGACTTTCCGATCTTCATGAGATGCATTCCCGAAAAGATGAAAGGGTCTCTTTCGATGATGGAGAGGGGGCTGCAAGAGTTAAAATTTGTAGACTTCCGTC
The DNA here is from genome assembly GCA_963978545.1 of Linyphia triangularis. NCBI lineage: Eukaryota > Metazoa > Arthropoda > Arachnida > Araneae > Linyphiidae > Linyphia > Linyphia triangularis. Next base: position 36,979,442 of record OZ021727.1, on the reverse strand, counting down.
GCCGTGGAAACCACTTTGAATGCACCACTGTCGCTGCTATAAAACAACTCTGTGATAAAGTAAGGCACTTTTACCTTGCATGCTGTTTATTTTGAAAAGTATAGTTTTTGAATAAGGTAGAAAATCTCTTTCGTTTAGTGACTCTGTGAAGCATATTATAAATATGTTAGATATTGGTTCATAGGCTACTACAGGGATTAAACTATGGGTGCTTTTTTAGTATAATGCTAAAGAACTTTCTTAAAGGCTAAAATTAGAACATGTGATTTGGCTCTTTTGCTGAAGCATTTAGCTACACAATTTACAAAAATCACCATTTTTGTTATCTAAAGATAATCATGAACCTTAAAGAATGCATAAGCTAGAGGTTTCAAAGTACTTTTTTTTTTGTTATTCGGTATAAAATAACCTTATATATAAAGTTCATATTGATTTATTTAACCAATTTAGCATTCCCCCCCACCCCCTCCCCTGCTAAAGAAGTTTTGTACCTCAGCTTAAACACTGTACTATTATGTATTGGTTTTATTTTTGTTTTAGTAATCTTTTGTGCTTAAATATTCCTCACTCACAAATGTCCCCCCCCCCCCCCCTTGGAAACAGGAAAACTCTCATTTGTATTCTTTACTTTTAAAAAATGCAAATTACTTTAAAAATATCTCTACATAACTTGGTTATTTTCTTTTTTAAAATTTGGGAGTAGCTTTTACTTTACGATTTCTGAATTTCAACAATAAATCTTTATTTATATTACACATTTTATGTTATCTTAAATTCGGCATAGTAATTAAAATGTGTCCAATTGATAATAACTATACAATTTAAATTTCATTTCAATGTTTTAATTATATATATATTTTTTTTCTGTGTTTAGAATTGTCATGCTCTTTTGGATTGTAGTCTTTCAGCAGTAGAGCGCTTAAATCAGTGCATGATTTACCCCATAGTCATATTTTTAAAGTATAAATCAACAAAGCAAATAAGGTAACTTCAATATTGCTTTTCTGTTTTCATTTGAGTTTTTCATGTTCTTTTTGTGTTAGAAATCTAATATTCTTCTTTAATTAGGGAAGTTAAAGATTCAAGGTATCTACAAGAAAAAGTGACCACTAAGGCAGCAAAAGAGATGTTTGAGCATGCCTTGAAAATTGAGAGTGAATATAAGCAATTGATTAATGGTAGGTTTGTAAAAAATTTAAAAATATCGAAGTTACTTTTTTATTTGTTATTTTTTGGAAAGCAGATTTAAAAATTTGTAGTCCATAAAGTAAAATGAAACACTTTAATTAAAAATAAAAGAGGTCCTTCAAAGTCCTTTATTGTCACTGATGTTGTGTGCCCGCCTACGATATTTATAAAAATTAAATTCTGATTTGGGGATCTCTAGGAAGATCACCACTTTTCTCTGCCACACCGGAATTTTCTGGTATATTTGTATTACTTTTGTGTCAACTTGTACCTTATTTCGTTCATATATAGGGTTCCCACTGTCATTGATTGCATTAAAAGTGCTTAATATTTTTAACTTGTTTTCAAGGCCTTTAAAGTGCTTGAAATTGCTTAGAGGTGCTTAAAAGTCCTTGAAAATGCTTAGAGATCCTTTAAAGTCCTTAATTTTTGCAACCATGTATCTGAACCGTATCAGAATTTTCCGACGTATTTGTATTGTAACTTTTTTGGTGGAATATACTTTATTAAAAATTTATCTATAAACATGATGCCTAAAAACAAATTTTCAAAGGTCCTTAAAAACATTAATTAGGTCATTGAAAAGTCATTGATTTTCATTCTGTGATTTGAGTGGGAACCCTGATATATGTACTAATTAGTGGAGTGGAATTCGAACAGAGTTTTAGTTACACACTGTACTCTGTGAGACGGACATGTGAGAGCAGTGTTTATGTTTTGTAAGCCAAATAAGTTCGCAACCAGCAACTGCTGTTTTTTTGGTTTTTTTCCTTCTTTTTTTTTCCAAGCAGAAGCAACTTAGGAATACTATGCCTGGAAAGTGCACATTTAATGTACTATAAAGATAAAGCACAGTGCAATTAAAACTTTGATTGCAATATCATTAAAGTCTGTTCATAAGATAAAATGCAAATTTTGCATGAAAGATTTTGGCCAAAACAACTGTGAAGTCAAATATTAAAGACATGATGCCTGAAAACAGAATTTCGTAGTTCCTTAAAAAATATTATATAGGTCCTTAAAAGTTCTTGAAAAGTCATTGATTTTTGATCTGTTATATGAGTGGAAACTCTTGAGTTTCTAAAAAGGCAAAAGAAATTTAAATCTTAAAGTAATAGAGTTTCAATTCAGTAATTCAATTATAAAAATTAAAAGTACCATCTATCAAAGGAGGGACAAACTTTGTTCAGTTTATCTTGAGGGTATTGTGAAGCATTGGTCCACATTTTTTTCTCCTTTTGTTTGCACACTCTTAAGTAGATTATATCTAAGTTAAGAAAATATCCAAGTGTGTTTTATAATAAAATGTAAGTTACAATAAGTTTTTATGTAAAAGTTCACATAACCAAAGTCTATTAAATAAAATATTACCTCAATATGTATAATTAACAGATACTTTGTTATGGATTAACTGATTTATTTCATATATTGATGAAATTATTAATTAATAGTAATAAGGTCGTTCGTGATACTAATGAAGCATTTTCCTCTATTCTAGCTGTTATACCTGGTTCCAATTTGACTTACATGTGCACACAAGTAAAATCATGTGTGGAAGAGGAGCAAAGCAAAGCTCTATGGGTGCCTAGTGGATCACTTTAACACTTTTTTATCATAACACAGGAACCTGACCTCTTGTGCAATTTAGTGATATTGAACTTAAGAAAAAAAACTTATATAATTGCTCATATGCATGTTTTTGCCTGCATTTCTTGCTTGAAAATTCTTGCATGCATAATACTGTAAAATATACACCTTAAATGTATATAGATAGAAGAGCTATTTTACATGCTCACCAGTTAGTTGTGTACTTTATAAAAGTGATTTTTATTGTATTATCAGATGATAAATCTGAAGGAGATGTGTGCAGTCAACTGCATGTCACTCACCTAACTGTTTCATCCAAATCATTTTGAGCGAAAAACATTGAAAGTAGTTTTTATTGAAAAAAGTATTTCATATGTATTAGACACTTTATTGTTGGTTCATTGCAGTCTAAGTTATTAATATATCCTTTACCACTTTAAAAAAATGCTGGACAATAAAATTTGGGCAGCTTTTTCATAGATTAGAAGGAATATTTGGCAGCTAACTATAAGTATAATTAAGGTTAAATTGCTTATTAATAAATTATTAGGTTAAAGTATTAGGTTATATGTATTAAAATTTTATTAGATTTTTAAATAATTCCTGGTGTAGTTGAGTTTTGGATAAAAATATTGTATTTACGTTAAATAATATTTACCCTGCATGCTAGTGTTATGCAGTATATACGAATGCAATTGATGTAAGTTGTTTTAACCCAAAGTATAAATTTTACTTCATTTGCTTTTTTCAAATAGTTTTTATTCTATAATTCCAATGAAGCATTTGCTTTCTCTACAAATTTTAGTTTGTATATTTAAGAATGTAACTAGATATTTAGAATTTGTCTAAACATTTAAACTGTTTGGTGGTTAATTTAGTTTTTTGAATATTAATTTTGAAACTGTACATTTTTTATTTTCAAAAGTTTTGCTGCAACTGTTTAAATTTTTTTTTTTTTTTCTGTTACTGTATCATCAAATATTATGTTTAGTATTTCCTTGATTTTAAATATATTTTTACTGGCTGAATGGCATGTGTAGGCTATACATTCTTTCTAAGTATACCATACAAAATCAGTATTAACCTGACATGAATTTTGTATAGTTGTGTTGTACGAAGTTATTCTTCTGACCATTTTCCATTTATCTGGCACTAACCTAACTGCTAGTTTTTATTGGTTTATACTGCTGCAAAAGAGTTGTGTTGCTAATTTGCATTTTGTGATATCTATGTTGTCTTTTTTTTTTCTTTGTATTATATTAAAATTATATTTTAAACCGAAATCTTAAGAATATTCTCACAAATGTAACTTATTTTTAAATTGTGTACATTATATGAAAAATCTTGCTTGTGAGATCTTTTAAGTTTAAAGTGCTTTAAATGTTAGATAATTTATCCACTTTTAAAATTAATGTAGCAATTTTTCAATTAAGTAGTATTTTGTTCTGCATTTCAATGACTTAACTCTTTAATAAGGATTATTTTATTAATATAGCATTTATAAGATTTACCAAAAGTAAAACATAGTTTCTTATTGTGTTGCCCTGAATGTTATTTTACCATCTCTTCTTCAAAGTAATTGGTTAAATTTTAATCTTGGCATTATTTAATAAATCTTGATATATCAATTTATTGGAATATTCATAAATGTTTGAAATTTCATGCATTACAAACTATTTACATCGTCCATATATTATTATGCCCTTCTTTACATTTTGGCAGCTAATTTTGTTAAAGCTCAATTATCTCATGAATTACTAATATTTACATTAAAACCGAGAAAATGATATTAAGGAATGTGTAAAATTATTGGTAAAACTATGGGGATTAAGTTTTTTTTTTATGAAAAGTCTTGGATAATATCTTAACAATAATTGTCTGTCTGTGATTTGGGTAATGATACAGAGATAGAACAAATTAAATATTCCAAGATACTTTTTTAATATATTTAGATATTTCCCCCCCCCCCCCCATCTAATGTTTGCATTATAAAACTACACCACTTTGAAATACTTCTCTATTTTGAGTTTCTAGTCCTGTCTAATATCCTATTAGAATTTAATTTACGCAAATAGAAAAGTCTTTAACATTTTAAACCTTGCTATGATTAATATTTAGAGCTCTTTTTCTTTTAACTTACATTCATGTATAATTTTTTTTTGAAAATTCTTGGTGTAGATATGCATTAAACAGGGTATTTTATTGATAAACAAACTGTTAAATCAAAATTGCTTAACAATATTTGTATGATTTGTTGAGCATTAATTTAATACAAATCTTCGCTATAATTGAGCTTTATATTTCATTTCGGAATCGGGTAAAGTATCTTTCATATCAAAATAATGTTAGTTTTCGTTACAATCAATATCATTAATAAAGACTGATTGGAAGGCTTATATTTGACATAAAACTGTTGTTGCTATAACTGATCAACTTAATGTGGTCCAAGGTGCTATACTCAATTTTAGAACTTTTATCCAAATCCACACAGCCTGAACTTTTGAAAAGTTACTATTTTAGAAATATGCTTCATACTTAAGTCATACCATTTTTTGGCTAAGAATGTGGCATTGCTTTTTAATTTTGTGAGAAAGAAAAAAAATCTACATTTTCTAAACCAGCAACCCCAGTACTCATGCTATCGAAAGCTTGCTTCCAATAGAAAAAAACTTAAATGCATTGATGAATATTGTATAGACATTTTATTGAATTGAAAATGTTTTCTATCTTTATGGCTATATTTTTAGTTTTTATTTCAATTATTTTTTTTTCTTACCTTTGAACACAAGCAAAACTTGTAAATATTACCTATTTAACAACAAATATTTTAGACTGACATGACTGTCAAAATTTTCACATGCTACGTCATCCTATTAACATTGCTCACTTTTCAAATAAAGTCACTTGCAATTTTAATATTTTTAGTGACAAAGTTTTCTCCGTCCTCCATATCGAAAACATTTTTTTTTTTACTGTAATTGTGTTTTTTTAGCATGTTCCAACTATCTTTACTGGCATATTAGAGCTTTTTGAATTTTAAGCATGAGAGCAATAATGTTATACATGTTGTATGATTATCAAGTCGTTAAAATGTTGACTGAAAACAACGTTTACTTAAAGTTGTTATTATTAAAGAGTGTGAAATACAGTATATTTGATGAACAATTAAAAATATGAATGTCTAAATTGACTGAAGGAGTGTAGCATAAAGTTATACTTACACCCAGACAACTTTCTTTGACTAGTTTAAAACAAATTCCGATAAGTAAAAATTTAATGTAAAAATGAGTGTTATTGAAAACTTTTATTTGAAAGTTTACATTTTTTTTAAATTAATTTGTGTGTTTCAAATTAATGTGTTTGTTTTGAATATCTTTTACTAAATTTGACTGAGGATGATAAATTCTAAAATTAAATTGAAATGAAGAGCTTAGTGTAAATTTATTTGGTTTTACTGTTGGATAAAATTACGCAGAAATTAAAATTTCTATGTGACAAATTATAAGTGTATTATAGCTTGTAGACTGACTTTTCTTTTCAATGTTATTGAGCTTTCAATACAACACTTTATTAAATTTGTAATTATAATTATCTGTCGTGGTGATACTTTGTAGAAGTATTGTTTTTAGAGTTTGAAGCTGTTATTTGTTTTTCCATGTTTTCTTATTTGTCTAACGACAAAACTGAAGTAAATTTTGTCCCTTTAACTTATTTAAACCATTAAAATGAGGTAAAATGAAGGCCTTTATTTTATTTTTCTCTTAAAATCTAATTTTTATTTTTTACCATTTTAGTAGCAATTAAGATAAGAAATAAATTCATTTCTATAAGAGTTATTGATTGATTGGGGCAAGATATTGACCAAGCCAAATAATTTTGGAACAGAAAGTCAGGAATTTTTCAGGGAAATTTTAATTTTGAAAATGTCAAAAAATTTTACCAACTCTTAAAAGTTGTGGAAAATTTTAGAAAGCATAAATATCTGGAAATTTTATATAGGTTTTATTTCTGCCCTGAATGAGACACACTAATAAATTTCAGGTGGTGTCTACTTACTATGGTAAGCAGATTACTGCATAGTAAGCAGTAATATGGTAAGGTATTACTGCTTACTGTGCTCTGCTTACTATGGTTAAAACTTGAATGCTAGATTGGTCAACTCTAAAGAATGATATCTTGCTGTTTATTGGCATTTTAAAGAAATTATTTTAATAAATTGTTTTGTAACAAGAAACAAATATCTTTTTTATATGATTAAAAGCTATCACAGTATCTTGTCTCAATCCTCTTAATTAACCTATTTGACCAGAGTAAAAGAATAATGGATAATAAATATTTGTGAACAAAAATCTGCATATGGTTTCTACTAATTATTCATACCTATGTAACCTATCTCTTCACTGTTGCTCAACAAGTGCTTTAAATAATTTTCCCTTATTTTTAAATGTATATAATAGTTACCATTTGTTTGCTATTAATGTTTTACGAGATAATGCTAGTTTTTACTTTCCACTTGTAGTTAGTGAACTTGTTTTATTCCCTATATGTTTTATCTGTTGGATTATGAGATGTTATTTATATCTTGCTATAGCAGCTGTTTACGTGATCCTAAAAAGCATGCATTTTTTGTGATACATTTTTATTTGCAATGCAAGAACATGCTGTTAGTTTTTTCATAAATAATCATGTGACATTTGTATTTCAGTATTGAATTTTATTGTATATTTAAAAATGTTGGTTATGGGAAACCGGTTTGCGTAATCGAAAGTTGTCAGTCATATAAAACGCAGCTTTATATTGTGTTTCTCAGAGAAGTACGAATATTAGTTTATGATGTAAAATTACGTTATAAATAGAGAATAAAATGATTACATTGTTATACATGTACAGATTCTTTTTGTTGAGCTTTCCTGTCATATTTCCACAGATTTGCACCATAGTTTCTGAAAAAAAATTATCAATACACTATCACTTGCATCTATTCTGGGTGGGCAAAAGTACATATTTAAAAAAATTAAAAATCAACTAATGTACATACAAGAGTGCAGTTTGTTTTAAAATACTTGTCCAGTTTCAATAAAAATAAAATAGTTCAATATTTTATTCCCAAATGACGCCTGATATTACAAATAGGAATTGGAACAGTATAATTTGAATTTTTCTTCTCTAAATATCAGGGGTCGCATCCTCCCTAATATTACTTAAATTTTTGTTTCTCCCTAAAATTGTATTGTAAAAAATTTTCATTATTCCAAAAAAATTAAAAATTCGAAAACTCTCCTAAAAACCCTAACTAACCCTCGAAAAAATCCAAATACAGGGAAGTCGGGGATAATGTCATGAAAGACCATAAGTCAAGGAAAAACAGTAAATTTCTAAACATCTTAAGTAAAATCACGCGATTATGACGTCATAAATAGGTCAATGACAATACTTTCTATCCAGTGTTGTGACTGTCATGCAAAGGCCACTTTTACTCACATTTCTATTGCCTTACGCCAAACATCAGCTTTTATCCATACCGCAAGAGTTACCTACCAGGTTTTCTAGAGTTACCAAGATGCCAAGCTTAATTCAAACATGTTTAATTTGGTGACATTTAGTGATTGAAACGTTCCCCAATTAAGGTTGACGAGGCAAAATCTTCAGAGGGCTAATTAATCCCGTTGCCGTCATCTAATCGAGCTGAATCTTGACAGATAGTCTTGTTGTGGATGACAATTCATTAACTCAAGGTTTAGGGATAATAAAAAAAAAGTTAGTAAGTTCAGGATGGGTGTTTTCTTAGTGGTCAAACGCTATAAAAACTTGATCTGAGCTCAAAAAGTAGCAACCGCACACAAAAATTTGTAACACATATAAATGATTTACATTTAAAACTTTGTTTTTATGGGTTATACTATTTAGTAATGAACTGTAACATGTTTTAACAACTGCTCAATAATTTGGACTGTAGCAATAGCCGGCTGTGGACATCTATTGACAAAAACTAAGTTTTCCCTGAGGAGTTCAATAATCTTTTTCCGGTGCATTTTTGTGAAAATTACTATAAAATACTTATCCGTCAATCTATAAAATGAGTTCTTACAGGGTGTCCCACAAACAACCGACGATTTGAAAAATCAATTAAAAAAAATGGCGATAGAAATATGCGGTTTGCTGCATTATGCTTAAATTACCAGGGAATTTATTCTCACCAATTTTCCAAATTAGTTACAAAAGATAGCGCTGATGAATAGGAAAAACTACAAAACAATGTTTTCAAAATAACCACCGTTTGCAGCAACAACGTGGCGCAGTCTGAGGGCAAAATTTGCAGACTCCCGTGAGAACATATCAGTTGGATTGGTTGTTTTCAGATTATCTGGCGCCGTCAGCAACACGAGGGCTATTGCGCCGAAACATTCGGCATTTGACAAGCCAACATACATTTACAAACATCCATGCCATACACGCGACTCGAACCCGCAACCTCGCGGTCTAGAAGCTAGAATGCTATACCGTTTGTTCGGCCACATTTCAGGTGGATTGTTCTGACAAGTGGCAGAAATGCATTTTTCCTAGTCATCAGCGCCATCTGTTGGCAACTTTTGTAACTAATTTTGAAAATTGGTGCAAATAAATTCCCTGGTAATTTAAGCATAATGCAGCAAACTGCATATTTCTTTCGCCTTCCGGTTTTTTTTAATTGATTTTTCAAATCGTCGGTCATTTGTGGGACACCCTGTACAAGCAAGAGTGTAAAAAAAGCTGCAACCTCCTCTCCCAGAACACACATTTTTTCATCCGAAATGACCCTTTAACTTGGTTTATGTTTCCTGTGTTTTCATGATTATTTTATGTTGGGAAAGTTTGCTGGTTTTAATCCTACTCAAGAATCAAATGTAGAACAATTCCCAGAAGCGCAAATTGGACATTTCGGGAGAATACCCCAAGTGTAGAATTTTAAATATGCCTGTTTGTAAAAGTGATTGCTGGGAGTAAATTTGCATAAACAAAACTGGTCATCAAACGATACTGGAAAGCCGCCTGTTTGTTTTGCAAAGCCATTGCATTCTGCAAAGTGTTCTTTTGGGCTACATTATACAGTAAAGGAATAATAGAGCACTTTTTCAAGCGGAAAACAATAAATAAATTTTAATGTAATAATTTAATAAATTTTAAAGTAATAATTTAATAAATTTTAATGTAATAGTTTAAAAAAAGTGTAATTTAATAATTTTCAATAAATCAAAGGATTATACCAAAAGGAATAGATTTCAGTATTTAGTAGGTGCCAAAAAAGAATTCGTTTCTTTTTTTTTTTTTTTTTTTTTTCCCTTAATCTTATTAATAAAACCTTTTTAACCTTGATATTAAATTTCATAATTTCAATGGGCAGTTCTCACATAACTGAAGCCACCACTCAAAAAAAATTCGAATGAATGTAAAAGTAATGAATTGAAATTAAAGTTAAATGTCCAAAGTGCTATAAATTATTTAAGCTATTTGTTTAAAATTATTTTGAATCCAGCTATTTCATTACTTAACTAAATTTCAATGTTTAACTAAAACAATACTAATTAAATTGAATAGTATAAATATAAATAACTTACAAAATGTTAATTTAAACCGTAAATTTTAACATAGAACTTTTTTGAAAAAAACTGAAATTTGCCAAAAACTTTTTAGAAACTTTGTCTGAAACGAGTTCCATCATTTTTATAAATAACACAGAATATTCTATTAATCTGTCTTAGTGTAATTCTTTCCTATTTGTTATCCAGGGAATCAGGTTCACCGACAGTGCCAAAATAAAAAGGTTCTGAAGAAATAGTCGGTCCTATATATGCATTATTTAGTTCTCTGAAAACGGTGTCATTCATGGGAATCGCAAATGAGGGTCAAGGAGCTGTCGCTGAAATTTAATGGGTATCCCTTGCATACCACTGGCGTTTTCTAATTAAAAATTAAGTTTAGAAAAGTGGTAAATTTCATAGGAAAAAAAGAAGTATGATGTAGATTTTTAAATTATTCATTTCAACAGAAAATTAAACTATTAATTAACATTTCAATATTAAATCCAATAATAATTTTTGAAAAATCAAGATTTGAACAAAAAGCTTTTGCAGGGTTCATACGCCTCAGGGAAAACCTGGAAAACTCAGGGTAAATAAATCAGGCTTAAAATATCAGAGAATTCTCAGGGGGGAAAAGAAAAATCCCTCCTAAAACTTGGGAAATGAAACTGTTACTCTGGGGGGGGGGGGGGGAACCCTACTCTTCGGTGCTATTTGTTTAATCCTAAACCCGAGGAATTGAAGTTAACGAATTATTTGATAACATAGACTTGCAGAAAGTTATTCTTAAAGAAAAAAGACTTTTGTTGAGTTATCGGAAGAATGTCTGTAATCGAGGTTTGATTATATTTATGTGGCGCTGAAAATACTTAAGCCCGCGATGGAAAACACGGCTCTGAAAAACTCAGGGAATTCTTTTTCTGAAAATGAGTATGAACCCTGTTTTGTTGCATTACATCACGTAAGTAAGCTTCTTGCGAATAATCCTGCCGGAGTCATTGGTGTCGTTGTTGGCAACTTTAAATCTATGCTTGTTGTAAATTTCTTTTCTTTAAATATGTGTCCAATAAAACTGCCGGTATGTGTTTCGCTTTATTAGAAAATATTTTTTTTTCTGTTTCAATATCTGTGACTAATTGATATTTCTACCGTTTGTAGCAAAAGAAGATTTGCTGTATTCTCAGTAGTCCATAATGGGCTTCCAATACATGCTTAAATTAGTCTTACGAATTTTTAAAGTATCGTTTTATATAATATCTATAACCAAAAAATATCTTTATGAAGTATATATATTAGCAGAACCGGCGTGCAGAGGTAGCGCGACTAACAACGACCTACCAGTTAAGAAAGAACGGATTCTTCTATCTACATTTGTCAGCAATGAGCATTGATCAATGAAAATCTTCTAGTCATTAATGGTAACCTTTGTGGGTGTAAGGTTCCGGATTTCCTCCTTCTTCCATACTATTATTTCATCACAGGCTATTCGAAATGGTACACACACACACACACACACACACACACACACACACACACAAACTATTAATATAAATCTATCGTCATCTTTATCCGGATCTCCAATGCATTTCTCTCTGTACACTTGCTTAACATGACCAGGTAAATTTAATTATACTTCCAAGACCTTTAATTTAGTAAGGCATCTGCCAAGCATTTGAGGTAAATGTTAGTGCAAATATAAAAGGACTCCTCATTGATATTTAATATGGGAATTCGTATTAGATAGCAGCATCAGGGAATTTTTATAAAATTTTCAAACAACAAATTGAAACTCGCTACAACAGCAATATTTACAGAGTCTATTCACGCTGTATACAGTCTAACTAATCAAGAATTTGTCAGAAACAATGCTCTCAAAAAGCAAAATCCCATGACTCACTTTCGAGTTGATTCCTCTTTCACTTTCTACCATCATCCTGCCAGAATCCGTGTTTGTTTAAGAATAGAAGGCGGCCCACTGGCCAAAACACAATAGGTGTCAACAGTGTTGTGCACAAAGGGCTAAGACCCCGAAGTGCCATAACTTACCACGCAGTCTTAAATCAATGGCTGTGCCAATTAGCTATGCAGTATCACGATCCTGTGCGAGCCATCACACCCGATGGGAGGCCCATTGCCTGCAAGACATGCAAGTTCAAGGTTGACGACTTCCAATCGAGGTCCTTGGCCTTGTCTAAACAGAACTTCGGATTCTTGTGTATCAGATATAAAGGAGGGAATACCCCTGATACGATATTTGAAAGGCATTGAAAGTAATGAAAACGAAGGTTAATGAAAGTCTAACTTTGTTACACTTCAAATGTTCTTCGAACATCTTCTGGTCCTGGTCAGAGTGTATTTGTACGGACTTACATCTTGCCGATTGTTTGGAAGAATTCAGACATTTGGTTATTTACATCAGATTTGAATGAACCCATACAAGGAAATTCGAGGAAAGAAAGTCAACATCCCCACACGAGGTAACATTATCACTGAGCAATAGTAAAAGTCAATCGCTTTGTCGTTGATTTTACAAATCAAAAAGTTTTTTGTTTAGATAGGAGAAAAAATCATGGGGTAGGTTTTTTCTTAAACAAGTCTTTAGTTAGATGTTATTGGTCAAAGGGAAACCGAGTTGGACACCTAAAATATACCTACGAGTTTTCTTAAGAAAATTAGACAGTATTATTATCTCAAATTGTAATACACTAGACAAATCGTAATAAAATGAAAATATACTTCACATTGGTTTTTCCGCTTAGCAAAGCTGCAAGACAACCGATTGAACAACAACAAAAAAAAAAAAAAAAAAATGGTATTCAAGTTCAAATATCTGAAAACTTCATGCCCAAACTCGAGGATGAGAACATAGCACAACTTTAAATTACACTTAATACTGGTCACTGCATACAAATTTGTTATGAATTGGTGTAATTCACGACTTTCTACTGGAGTTTCGGAGGTAGGGATATTTAGAGAACTTAAAAGGCATTATCACACAGATTTTAATCAAAATTGTTAGAGCAATTTTTTGGCAATTGCTGAAACACATACATTTTGCATGCGCATCTTTGAAGAAAACCTTTATTAACAGAATCCCATGGCCACTACTAACCTGTACACAAAATTTATACGATGTAGGTTAATGCGTTCTAGAGTTAAGCTGACCACAGACAGACATATGGAAATTATTTCTAGACCATTTTTTTGAACTCAGCACGTTCTAAAACGCGTAAACATGATTTTTTTTTTTTTTTTTTTTTTTTTTGCCCAATCTAATATTTTTACTAGCCTATATTAAGATATGGATACTTGAAAGTAAAGGGGAGAAAAACGACACTGAGAAATTTTAACTTTAGTCCATCTGAGAAAAATCGCAATAGATGCGCAACCCTTTTAAGGGCTTTTTAAACTCTTTTTAAAGGAGGAAAAAACACGTGCTAAAATTAGACATAGAAAAAAACGTTCAAATGGAGAGAGGATGTCCATTTCGGAATTTGTGCTTCCGGATTTAAGAAAAAGCAGAAACCGTGTTTTTTTTTTGTATTTTTTCCCCCCTTCTTTTTTTTCCTTCTTAATTTAAACATGGAAACTGACAATTTTATGATCGTGGTACTAAAGTATCATACAAATATTGGGTAGGAAATAAGTTGAAATTGTTATTTTTTTTTTATTCCGACATATTTTAAAACATGAATTATGAAAAATCTAATTTATTACTAGTTAACTAACGGTACGTCTGGGTCACTTCTAGCGCTGCAGAAATCAGGACGTGGTCGTTCTCTTAACAAGCCCGTAAATTTCAAGTTAAGTTTGTCCCTGATTAATTAATGGATTAATTAATTAATTAATTTTAAACAAATAAATGAAAAATACTTTGATAAATTAAATTTAATCTGTTAATCCTAACACAATTAAACAGTTACAAGCAAAAATTGAATAATGCACTTATTTTATATTAAGAGCATGTCTACACATGGGCTCCTTTGTTACCAGGGCTCCTTTGTTGCTTTGTTTGTTCCGAATTACTTGCAGGAAGGAGAAGATCGTATACAGTGAAGAGAAAGGATAGGGGGTTTCGAGGTAGATAAAGTTGTCTATGTTCAAACCATCATTTCTCAAAAATGACAATTGTATTTCTATGTAGTGGCGGCCCGTGTTCGAAAACATTAGCGTAGCCAAAAACATGCGACTCCCAAAACCCCCTCACCCCCAGCCACACACACACTTTCATCGAATTTCCAAGTACAACCGAAATTCTAAAATTCCTCTCGGGCTGAGCCGTGAAGTAACGCCACATCAAACCATGGAGGGAAGAGTTCATAGAAACAACGGTTGCCATAGCTAAGACTCAGCCGGATCGTAATTTCAGGAACGGGCTGTAGTCAATGCTTATAGAGAGTCTATAAGGGGCGTTATTGTAAATCGCTTGGAGGTCACCAGTTTGAGTTGATCTTGGAGTTTTTTTCCCCCCTCCTGAATTGTGCGTAGAGGCAACAGGTTTACTATTTATTGAAGTTTTGTTCACTTACGATAGAAATTCTATCTTCGTTTTCAATTCTAATCTTTATTTAATAAAATTACTTTATTATATAATTTTAATTACAGGCTGTACTGCCTGTACACCACGAGCCCCCACTGTTTCGAACAAAATATTAATAGCCATGCATTAATGTTCTGTTCAAATAAATAATTTAAAACCTATAATGTATTTTTTCCCCTATGAATGTTACCATTTTTCCTTTCACGTTCCTCTAAACGCACCGATGGTCAATTTAGCAAAGACTATATAATATTATGCAAATTTTGATACAACAACAGCTCTGCAAAAGGATTTGATTCAACACATTTAGTATCAAAGATTTGAACGTTAACTTGTATGATATGCGAGATAAAAGGATTATACGTATTTCATGTTTATACAATAAGTAATATTTATACTTTCAGATTCGGTTATTTAATTTTAGGCTGTTAATATTAAAATTAGAAAAATGGCAGTATTAAATTAGAAAAATGACAGTATTAAATTCGAATTTTGAGGTTATTGACAAGTGTTTCACGGAAAAGTATTAAGTTTTGAAAAATTCTATTCTAGCATTGTTATTTATTTCGTATCTAACTGTGCGAGTGTATTTTGTTTCATCAGTGATAAATTTGGGGATATAAATGTTTAATCACTATCACACAAAATCATTCGAACGAGATATTACCATTTAGCATATCAAATTTCTTTCTAAGTTAATCTCATCGGTTACCTCTAAAAATAATTTTTAAATACTTTGAAAAGTTTAAAGAACGTAATTTAGATTTATTTTGTCATTTTCCATATTAGTTGAATATTACGTCATTACATATGATATCTAAATACCGAAAATCTTACTTGAAAACATTTGTAATCTTACGTTCTTCACAATTTTTGTTACTTCTATAAATACTGTCGGGGAAAATGACACGTTCTCCAAATTACTTTTTTAAAAAAAACTACAGCTATGCGTTATTCTTTAAATCTTAGAAGGAATAGTCCCTCACTATTGTTCATCTCATTAAAATCGTATTAAGGTAACGTTTGTGTATGCAATAAAATTCACTAAGCCAATTATTTTAAGTGTGATTATAATAAAAAAAAATTTAAATAAAAAGTTAATGCTGAAAAATTTAGATCAAACACATAAGAGTAAAAAAAGCCTATATTACAAATTCGTTTTAAAAATTATTCAAACAAAGGTTCAGATTAAATAATGATGTGCAAGGTGTATCAAAATCGTATTAAGGTAATGTTTGTGTATATAATAAAATTCACCAAACCAACAAAAATATTTTAAGACAAGAATAAAGTGAGATTATATTTTTTTATTTTTTTTTTATTTTTATTTTTAACAAAAAAAACTAATGATGGACAATTTAGATCAGATACATAAGAATAATGTACTATTTGCAAGGTGTGTAAGGATAAAGTAGTAAATTATGTTTCTTTGTAATATGCATTAAACTGAATAAGATTTTGAAATTTAAAAGCTGCATTAAAATAACTTTCTGTTATTTTTGAATATAACATCGGTAAATAAAATGAGAAGGGGTGGGGGGGGGGAGTTATTGTTTAATTTTATAACGATACATAACATATAAAAATAATTCACTCCTTTCACTTGTTCGTGCATTTACATTAATGTCTTAACAGAAGAAAAAGGGATAAACTAATTGTTCTAATTTCTATGACTATAATCTCATTCGTATTATTCTATTGCTCTTCTTCCTATTTTTATTTTATCAGATGTTGCTCGTTAAATAGTAAAATATTTTAATGATGGAGTTTACAAAAATATTGTCATTACATATTAACCGCGTTACAATTTTTTTAAGTTCTCGAAACTCATTTGATAATAGTACCAAAAAAAAAAAAAAAAGCAATTGAATAACACCATTTATTCTTCTAATTAGTATTTAAGTTATGTTTATTTCAACGCAAAATCAGTCACCCGTAAAGTGTAAGATTCTCGAAATGCAAAGTTGCAAAACAATTGTAGCCATTTGACTTTCAACTAACTTCTCCGTTTTCACGATGCTATCTTTTCACATTTGAAACATTTTGACGTTTCGTAATCAGTTCGTTAAACCAAGAGAAACAATCAATCCATCATCCTAGCAACAACTGTAAAGACGATGGAATTGAGGACACAGGACCATACACTTATTGAAGTCGTAAGTCCTTTCAGATTGGTTGATCAACATTCTCGTCTATTTTCAGAAATTGCTCTGCAATGAAGATGACTAAATTTGGATAAACAGTATTACACCACACTACACATAAAGTATAGAAAATTATTGCTAATAAAAACATTTTATGCATTGAGTCATTGACGGAAATCCCACATTCCATCAAGAAAGACAAAGCTATTACTATAAAGACACTCATTCGTCCTATTTTTGACTTATACTTCCGAGACTTGGACCATAACAATGAAGGAGGCAGGGAGCCAAAAATTGTTTTCGGGAGGGGATATAAAATTATAACTCAACAAATTATAACTTTTTTTTTTTACTATTGCTGAATATATACAGGTAATTTTTTCTACATGTGATTAGAAATTAAAAAACTTTTTAAATAAATTTACCACTTTAAATAAAAGAAATTCTTTAATTTTTTTGCATTCTAATAGTAAACTGAAAAGTTTCGGAAGGGGGATATATCCCCATATCCCTCCCCCTGGCTACGCGCCTGGAAGGAGGAAAATATTTTGAGAACTTTTGAATGCAGGGTCTTGCGAAGTATTTTCGCAAGAATTCAAGAAAATGGTATCTGGCGTAGAAGACGCAGCATTAAATTTTGTACAATACTCCCTGTTTTTGACTTATTCTTCAGCGACTTGAACCCTGACAATGAAGGAGAAAAATATTTTGAACGCAGGGTCTAGCGAAGTATTTTCGTAAGAATTCAAGAAAATCTCTGGCGTAGAAGACGCAGAATTCAATTATGTAGAATATTTCTTGTTCTTTTTTTACTTATACTTCAGCGACTTGAACTCTGAACGTGTGAAGAATGAAAAGATTTTGGGCACTTTTGCATCAGGATATTGAGAAGCATTTTCGTAAAAATTCAAGAAAAGAACATCTGGTGTTATAAGACGCAACATTGAATTATGTAGAATATTTAAAGAACCACGCTTATTTATACTATAAAGCTAAACCACCTAACTTGGGTTGGGCATGTTATCCGCATGAATGGCAATAACATCCTAAAACATATATATTTGGTCAGACAGGGTAACACCAGAAGAAAGGAGGAAATCAAAACTTCCATGAATAGATAGTGCCAACGTTCCACCTCGATAGATTACGCAAAAGCCTGGTACTGGATGTAGTATGAAAAAGTACTTCGCTTCGAAAACAATTCACTTAGAGAATTAGTTCTATTTAAAAAAAAAATAGAATCTTATAGTATGTACTTTAACATAAAGAATGTTCATTCTTTTTCGTCAACCTCAAAGTAACAAACTATCATCATTTTGCATTACGTGGAGTTAGAGAGAAAATGTTTCACTGTAGATCTGTTTTTTCCTTTATAATAGTTTGAATAGGAGAAAAAGAATTCAAGGGTAAGATCGTCAAAATTTAATATTGTAAACAAAAATTTATAAAACTAGGATTTTTTTTTTAATTCTAATTTTTTTTAAAAAATTAATGCATTATTATGGCTTTATCTGATAACAATTTTATATGTTTTAATCATAGTAAACAAAAATATTACCCATAAAAACAGAGTTTTTAAAAAATCCTTTATGTGCATTTTCAATTTTTGTATTCAGCGCCGATATCAAAATCATTTCTACCGGAAAATGTGCTGCAAACTACGTTTCAAAATTTATTTGAACATAGTATTACGAACGAGAATTTATGCTCTGACATCGAAATATCATTTACTTATTCTGATTGAAGTAATTTTATTATTTATTTATTAAAAAATTTTTATCCGTAGTAAAGAGTTTCAACAATGACCTGTTCAGTGATATTTTAACGCAATTTTATTAATATTCCATAAAAGCGACCTTTTAGAGACAGCAACAGCCCCAAAATTTGAAAGAAGGCATTGTGACATCGAACCTATTTACCAAAGTTCAGCCCCGATTATATATATATATGAGCTTAACGTTTGATTTGAAGGGGGGGGGGGAGGGATCTTGTTTTTCACACCCCTACAATGAACATACTGCGGGCCACTAACAACTCTAAACAACAAAAAAATTTAGATTTGGACAAGCGTGTACTTTTTTAAAAATATTCTGTACAAAAATATTTTTTATATATCAACTTCGCTTTTGTCGATGGGGATGGAATCTGTAGAGGCCTAGTTAATCCCCTTGCTGTTGTTCAATCGGGCTGAGTATCGGGCTGAATATATATATATATATATATATATATATGTTAGGGTGGTTCAAAAATATATGGGGAAATTTTTTTTTTACCTAGAGATCAAGACACCCCCTTATTTTTTTACACCTACCCATAGAAAAGTTGTAGCAAAATTTCAGAATCCTACTCCAGTTAAAAGATGGCGCTCAATGAACAGTAAAATTTCGCATTTTATGCGTTTTTGGGTATTTGTAGTGGATTTGCTAATAAGTATAATTAAAAGCAATTTTCCTAAAGAAAGTTTTTATGTATACCATAATTAAAAAATGTTAAATAAGTTAGTAAAAGTATATATTATAACTAAACACAAGAAGGCTCCGCCCCTGCTCACAAACGCTCGTTAATCCCCCGTGCTACTCCATTAAACTTTTGAAATTCTGATAAAATTGTCCCTATAAATTAGGCGATATAAAAACATGAAAAGCATTCAAAATAAGTGATTAGTTCACCTATATACGAAATTACTAATTAGTGTGGTGTTATGTAGATCAGTAGTGCTTTTTATTTCATCATTTAACCAAGCATTACTGTACCACTTGGCTACATTTTTTGTATGCCGAAAATGATCGATCGGAAATTATATAAATTCAAACCATAATATAATTTCAACCATAATATAATTTCAACCATAATATAATTTCAAATCATAAAATTCTCACTCAATAAAGAGTGGACTAGCGAGTATAAATAGTGTCTAAGTTTCAGCTCTATTCAAAGTTTCTATATGTGCAGATGTACTTAATGAACATTTTCAAACGACACTCAATCTCCTACCAGAACAACATTTAATTGAAATCAATCGAATGAACAGCTAACAGCATCTAAAAAATATGGGTTTGGTACGGAAATTGTGAAAAACATTAATCCTGTAGATGTTGCCATTCAGATAATCGAAACCAACTGTCATAGTAGAGACATGTTCGATAACGTAATATTGAAAAATTACCATATCAAGAGTTCTTTTTGTAAGTAAAAAGTAAATATCAAGAGTTCTTTTTGTCACAAACTCTCCAAGGCTGGCATTATCTTCCAACATTTTTAATAGGTCGCATCTTTTAATATTCTGGAATCTTTTGAGTTATTCATATCTGCAATACTTTTAAATTTTTCTTTTGCTGTAATTCTGTGTGAAAATATGGCCTAACCAACCAATTCATTTGAAAGATACCATATAAGCTATCTCAAAACTTTTCCAGCAGCAATTCCAATTTTAGAATTAGTTATCTTGTATTTTTTAACGTTTTTCCACAAGTTCAGGTCACCTTCAGAAGCAAATGGGGCTTCTATCCATGTCTTTACTATACAAAAAAAAAACATTAAACTGTACAAATCACTGGAGCTGCATTTCTTCTCTCTATTAGTTGTATAGAAAACCTCTTGCTGATCTCTGATTAGAAGGATTTAAAAATGTACACTGTTAAAAAAAATTGTCCACCATGCACCAAAATTTGGTTCCCATTTAGCTGCCACCAACATTTGGTGCTTAGTTTCGCGATTTAATGGTGCTTACGGTCCGAGGTTGCACCATTAAATCGTGAAACTAAGCACCAAATGTTGGTGGCAGCTAAATGGGAACCAATTTTTGGTGCAAGGTGGAACAAAATTTTTAACAGTGTATAAGAGTTTAGCCTTCCACGGTGAGTGATGAATAGCACCTGCTGCTCTCCAAATGATTTTTTCTAGTGGATTGTCCAAAACGATAAATGTCAGATAGATTACTTTTTTTATAATAATCTCTAATCATTATAGATTTATCCACAGTTGAAAGGAAGGCTACATTTGAAACTTTAAACTCTTTAGCGTCTTCTTTCAGTTCTAAATCCTAGGAATTTATCTGTGCAATTCTTTTTAAAACGATTTTAAGTCTGTTAAAGAGGGAAACTTCTGGGGAATATGATGGCTTATAACACAACTTAAATAACTTTGCCAATAGTAGTTCTATGACATGGTGCCGGCAAGATAGTCACAATAGTTCACGCCCGATTTTTTTCTCCAAATTAATGCATGCCTCTTATACACAACTAGTAGTTATATTCATAGTATCAAAACTTTGTCCAAATTTAATTTTCAACTTGCCATTGTCTAGCATAAAAACAGTTTTTTGAAATATATTTCGCTATTCTTCCACTCAACTTTGAGACACTAAGAAGTTTTTCAATACCATCCCTCGAAACATATAAAGACAAACGGTCAGTCTTTCTTAATCCAAAAGATTTTGGCAGAAGTTTGCCGTTCCAATGAAGGGCTATAAGACAGTCAGATTTGAATTTACCCATTGCTTGAGTCATCGTATTTTTTTCTAGCTTTTTCCTTGACTTTTGACCCCTCTTTAAAGAGGAAACGTTCGAGGAACATGCCCCAAAGCTGCGACTGCTGGAACAATCAAACGAAGTGCTTCACGATCACGATCCGACGGTGTTTTTGATAATATAGATGTTGCCAGATACAGTAGATAACTGTTGCCAAACTATATTGCATGTATTAAAAAACCATAAAACTTTTTTTTCTTAAAATGTAGACAAGCGTTCTTATCAGCATAAAACTCGAAAATTATGAGAAATAACAAAAAAGTGTAAAAAGAATGGTCATTGAGCGCCACCTTCTTATAGGAGTAGGAAACTAAAATAATTTTAGGAGAATAATACTATGGGTAAATGTAAAAAAAAATTATTGGGTGTCTTGATCTGCAGCTGAAAAAAAATAAGGCAACAAAATATTCACGAGTTTAAAGTATTTTCACTGCAAGAGATAGCTACACCTTTACATAAAAAGTCAAATTATTTTACTTTACCTTTACTTATTACATTTATGAAGAACCGAAAAATCCAGCCACATTATCAAATCTAGATCATGACAAATTCCTTCAAAGCAATCTTTGTTTACTAATTATATTTCGCTGCAATAACGATTTTAATTTAAGACAGATTTGTTATTTAAATATATAAACAAAAAAAAATTAGGTAAATGTATACTGATACTTTATATTTTATGTAAATAATTTTCTAAATTATACGTGAAACACTCAACAAGTAAAAAATAACGTCTATTTTGCAGAGAGTTTTTTTAGAACGGAGTTCGAAGCATGAGAATTAATGACAAAATAAACCAATGAAATAATGTAATTACTTTAAAATTGTTACATCAGAACAGAAACATTTATTCAGGACGAATAAAAAATAAGTATTAAAATAAATTAGAACTTCTCATTTAATATTAAGTAAAATATTTAGCAATTGTATAATTTTTAATTTATAATTACATCAAAATTAAGGATAGGAGAAACTGGTTTGACAAAGCGAGCTTCAGATTTCCTAGAAATTCCAGATTCTGGACGTTTGTTTTATCTTTAAAAAAAAAAAAAAAAAAAAAAAAAAAACTCATTAAATGCAATTTTTTAAATAACAATATTAAATGAGCATTAAATCGAAAAAATTTATTTAAAATATCGCCAAATAAAGAAAGTTCGAAGCAATCAAAATTGTTTTTACAAAATCATTTCTTGGTCCCCTTTTTTAAATGCGCTTTAGTCAAATTTAAAATGATGGAAATAAACGCGTGTTCCCAAATGGTGTTCTTGAGAACTTTAAAAGTACATAATAAGCTTAAGTTTGTTGATATATACAATACTATCCAATTAAGTGAAAAAATCCATCACACGTTAAATAATTATATTAATGTAAAAGTAGAGACTTACAAACCTAACCAAAACAAGGATGTTATTATTGTGTTACTCTAATTTTTATATTCTTCTTTTTCAACCCACATTTTACTCTGCTTGAACCTTATTTTTCAGTTGAAAGAAAAACAACCGCTAAATCCAATTATTAAAATAGAAGTTGGCACCAAAGTCCTTTTTACAACAAAAAAGTAAACAGTGATATCGAAGATTTGAACCCTCGGGTCACTAGTTACACTCATCGAGACCGATCTCGTCTTCAATTATCCTAAATATGCGAGCTTACAGGGCATAAAAAGTGGAGAAAAAATCTTTGAGATTCTTCATGTAATTGCCCTCGAGCCATCATGCCTCTAGAGCATTTCTGTGTTTCCACCTCAGAGAGGTGAGAGTTGAACGGCCTGCATCGTCCCGTCTTCGTTCAAAAAATAATATGACGTCATGCCTGATCACTCTATTCGAAGTTAGATCCGTTACGCCATTGCGGTTATTGTTTGTGATTAAAAACAAAACTTCTCGCGCGCTTGAATTAATGTCATCGATGGTTTATTTACCGCATCTGTGACTTTATGGGTACAGAGTAAAACAAAGAAAAGTCATACGTATCCGGCTATCAGAAAATAAAGGATCGATCGTTCTAACTATTCTTAAAGCAGAATAGTTTTATTCGAAATGGTACCTTTATATTCTTTGGGTGTTTATGTTTATATATATTGTTAAGTTTATGTATGTGCATTTTAAAAGTTTTTTTTTTTAATGCAATGGATTTTCTACAATTCACTGTGGTAAAAGAACTGTTGATTTTCTAAATGAAAAGCACAACTTTAAATAAAAGTTTAGTGGAGGTTTAATAAAATATGCGAAGGTATAAAAATATTTTCAGCGTAAAATTGTGGTTTGAAATAATTTGTTTTTGTTCATTCGTACAATAAACTTTAAAAAAGAACGAACACTTTTATTTAATTATTGATTTTAACGGCAAGCAATGTGAATTTGAAGTTTTGTTTCTCCTCTGAAAATATTATTCTCGCTAAAAAGTCACCCAAAATAATAATATTTATATTAATACAAGAAGGAAATTTAGATTGTGCAAGTCACTGTCACTAAAAGGCCGCTTTTACATGATAGATTGGGTAGTTATTGCGTCAGAATACTGAACAAATGCATTTTTTTTTTTTTAAGTTTAATGATTGGACAACCAAGGTACCACCAAGTTGACGAATTTGGGAACAAAATCTCTTTGCGAGAAAACTTATCTCTGAATTTTAAAGTTTCAATCAGATACCTCTATTTGTAGTTAACTTCCGGTCACCTCTTCGATATACCGGTCGCATTTTCTGTCCGTTTGAAATTGAACTTATCTCGACGAGATATTTTGTTTGACAGCGTCTGTAACATTTGCAGTTTTTTCAGGTAGTGTTGACCTCAGACAGACAGACCGTATTATCGGTCTATCGGCCTATCTGTGGTGGTTATATTGTATTATCTTCCCTCTGCATCAGTGTAGTATATTAGAGCTAAAAAATTAATAATGATACTTTCAAGAATATAATAATTATAATAACAATAATAAAAATAAAACCATACCAAGAACAGCATTAGTAGTAGTAATAGCAGTATTACTACTACTACTAATAATAAAAATAACACAAATTAATAATAATAATTAATTATAATTAATGATAATAATTAATAATTATAATTATTAATAATAATTAATTATAATTAATAATAATTAATTATAATTATTAATAATAATTAATTATAATTATTAATAATAATTAATTATAATAATTAATATTATTATTAATAATATAATAACTATAATAATAATAATAATAATAACAATTATTATTATTATTTTATTCACATTTACCAATAACTTAATAAAAATTAAAGTACAAGGTATGAAAATATCAAGACAGCAACATTCTTACTTCTAACATCGAAATTTTGTTTTCTCTTTCTGCAACTTCGCTTGACCCTTGGTACGAAGAGTAGGCAGACTAGTATTAAAATTGTCTTTTTCAGGAATTACCAGTTTAGCTCCACCCGATCAACAGCAAAAAGTCTCTTCTCGTCTTGAAGAATCCCGCTCATAATTCGAAGACAGACTCTTTATAAGTATCAGACACAAGCCCATTAGCTATGCGTAGCTATCTTAATTGATTGAAGTGTTATTAATTAAAGAAGGAACGGTAGTTGGACGATTAAAAATCATGGCACGAACTTCACGCAGCACTTAAGAGGTCATTCCTTTAGGTTCCACTTCCGTCAGCTATTTTAATAGTTGACTACCGTGAAGATGTTAATTACGTTTCGTATGACCTCTGAAATGTGGACTTGTTTTTGGCAGTGTTATAAATTACTTTGCATATGTCACAACTGACAGTGTCGTTTTCATTATTTTTCATGGTTGGGGTTGAATGTTCTTCCATTTGAATATCCCCAGGTAGCACTGCAATAGTGGAAAATGTCGGAAACGGGGCTTTGGGAAAATTGACCAATCCTGGCCGAAACTCGAGCAGCGATTTAAAGACACGTTTTTATTAAAAATAAACAACATCACAAAACATATTTTTAGCTCACCCCCATTTTTTTTAATAATTAAAATATTTCAATTTTAAAATTGAGCATCGACATTTCAAAACTTCCAGTAGACTTTATCCTGCATTAGGCGAGATTGGACAATATCCGTAACAACTACTGGTTTACAACGGTTCACATCGGGATTGGCCAGTGTCGGTCAGTGGTCGATGACTGAAGCATGTGGTTTTACGATCACTGATGCATATGGTTTTCCCGATGACTGATGCATATAGTTTTCCCGATGACTGATGCATATGGTTACCAATGAATGATGCATATGGTTTTTCGATGACGGATGCATATGGTACCGATGACTAATTCATATGGTTTGAGGCTTATTTCATTTCGATGAATTTGTCAATAAACAAAACTTTGGAAAATGGAATGGTTAAAAACCCGTGTCTTGCAAAAACCACTGAATTTTGGGCAGAGGAATTGTGTTACTGAAGTCATTCCGAAATAATTTTTGAATTAATAAACTTCAAGAACATTCTTATTTTTGAGATGATACATCGTTTAACAAAACGAAAAATTGACTTTAAGAAGTCGAAGTTTTATTAAATCATCTATTTAGTTTAATTTGTCTTTGTGTATAATATTCTTTGATTCTGAATTGCCTTTGACATAATTTTCCTTACCCACATTGATTTCTGCACCAGCTCCCGAAATGGAAAAATAAGATACTTGTGGATAATGAAGTCACGCTTATTTCAAACTAAAATTTAGGTGGTTTTGGAAAAATGAAAAAAAAAAAAACATTAAATTTGGGTTTATAGTTAAATTTTATGCTTAAAAAAAGGGTATTTGTTTTCACTTTAGATTGAAAATTTCACAAAACATTTTTTTAAAATCTAACTTGGCCATTGAAGTTAATTTGGAAACGCACCTATTTTTCTCAATAGTTCACAGAAATTTAAATCACTTAATTATAAAAGATAGTTTGAAAGACACAAATGCACTATTTTTATGAATAGAACAGTTATTTTCTTAAAGTGAATTGGTAAATAATTTTTTAAAATCAAACTAAACATTCAATATTTCTAACAAAGCATCAAACGATCAAAAAGTTTTAAACGTTAACTGATCCCAATAAAGCGTAATCAATACTATAAATTCGCAATATAGGCATATTCAATATATATATATATATATATATATATATATATATATATATATATATATATATATATATATATATATATATATATATATATATATATATATATATATATATATATATATATATATATATATATATAGTTTTTTGTTACTGCAAGAAACGATCTTAGCTGTTATAGTTTCCATACAGATAGGTTTCAGAAAACTCTTGTAATTTATGCATGAACTGTAAACGATTTGAAGAAAAAGAAGAAGAAAAAAAGAAAAGAAAAAAAACAAAAAAAAAACATCGCATTTTAATTGGAAAAATTGCATTGCACAACAACTTTCATTTACACTATGATATTAATCCTTGCATTAAAATGTATGGTGCTATTTGCCGTTTTCATATTTTCACACATTTAAATAAAAATGGCCAGTTTGGAGATATTTTTGGAAATTTTTTTTACATGGGCTAAAAACAAAAACGTCAAGTTGCCGAAATTGGCTATGTTATTCGATGGATATAGATAGAAAAAGATCAAACGTTGATGGACGATGCTCAAGGGCAGAGAGTTCTGCGTTAAAAGCACTCGTCGTTTTATTTTTTTAAACTTTTATCGCATTTCTATGGGAATTTCGAAGGTAGGGACAATTAGAACACTTTAAGAGGCATTAGCACAGAGATCTTGATCAAAATTGTCATTGGAGAAGTTTTTTAGCAGTTGCTGAAAAACATGATTTTTATGATTTTAACCTTATGCGCATGCGCGATTTTGACGGACACCTGAATGGTAGGTCCCATGGTCGCCACTAACACACACACAAAATTTGAACATCGTAGGTCAATTTCTTCGGGAGTTATGCCGACCACTTACACACACAGACATTTTTTCTTGATCACTTTTTTGAAATCAAGTTGCACCTAAACGCGAAAAAATGCAAAAAAATAACAAAACAAAAAATCTTTGACAAAATGCTATACTTTCAAAATATATAAACACAAAGTAAATGGTAAATGTTCCAGAAAAAAAATTGCAACGAACAACTTGGAAGCCAAGCAAACACAGATATCCTTATTCAACAAATACCATTTTATTCAACAGATTCCTCTTGGTGTTGGGTTACAAGTTTTTTAACTTCATTTTCAAGGTAGTAGGCTCATGTTTTGGTAAAATTTGTAACTAACACTGAAACCATTGAGTGTTTGTATTGACCCTGTCCAACCCTAGATATTACTACTTGTTAGATATTTTACTATCAACCCCATACAAATTGGTGTTAAATAGATGTATTTATTCAAAATATTCAATATGTTTAGCAATTTATATAAGCAAATCTTCAAAGTGTTTGTTATTCATTAAACTTCAGAATAAAATTATGTTTTCAATGAACAATTTTCTTCAAGTTATGGATATAAATTAAATAATAGTACAATAATTTATTAAAAAAATCTCAAATTAGAAATAAATGAGTATATCATTCCTGAGAGTTCAAACACTTTTAAAATAGTTGTTTTATTGAAAGTTTATAATTTACACGAATTAAAATATTAAAAAGTAGAAATTAAAAATAAAATTAAAAAAAATAAAAAATAATAATAATTAGAAAATCGAAAAATTTAGTATACCTTTACATTTGCTAGTTAAATACAGTGTGTTAAATACATATTTAAAAATATGCAACTATTACTTTAATTAGAAATTATATTTATTTTGGGAGTTATACAACACTAGATGCTTTTAGTATGCCGAGCTCGTCATGTGTTATCAAATGTACTTTTAACATCACAAAATTTCCAATTATTGTGATGAGAGAAACAGTGTAAAGTATAAGGTTTTTTTTTCATAACTTTACTCATTAGATAAATAAAAATAAAAGGTCATTGAATTAACAGTAATGGTAAACATTTCTTACCCTTATTTTTATGTTCAATCTTTATTACTAATTAAAGGAATTCTTTTTATTATCATTTTGTAAATATGTTTAGGTTTTATTATTCAATAGTTTCCTTGGAATAACATCAATTCCTGCAAAATGGCTGATAATTGTAAATGCGGAAGGATATCTATAAACTCCAACTTCAGCATATTTTAATGCAGTACAGTTGTTGCAAAATAAAAAATAAAAATTAATAATAATTTAAATTCTACTATAGACGGTTCGACATCTAAAGTTTTTCAGTTAATAAATGTTTATTCTAATCAACATAGTTTGGAATTAATGTAGCATTGATAACTTCTAAAAGCTGTAAATATAAACGTCACAAGTTTGAATAAGTAACACCAATTCTTCAAATAACTTAGGAAATCAACGAAACATTTTATTAAAAACACGACGAGTCCTTGAAGACGTCTTGTTGTTTTGAATAAAACTGATGGAGTGGTTTTAAGTTATCAGAACGGGAAAATAACACGGTTCCATTGGAGGTTTTCCACTTTGTTAAATATGAACAACACCCATTTTTTATTTGAATACGCAAAATAAAAAGCAATCACATCTTGTGCCATTACTTTTACCGGTGAAAGCGCATTTCCTCCAAAACATCATATCTATATTAGCATTTCCAGAACATGCTTCTTAATGTCCTCTCCACGCCTCGTTGATGTCCATAAAAGAAATTCTTATTATAAAAGAAAACCAGAGAGAAAAAAAGGTTCACCGGTGAAAAGCGAAAAAAAAAGTAAAAGGAACCTTGTTTGCTAACCTGGGATGTGACGAGAAAAGCATAACCCGAAAGCGCGCGAAATGGCCTGAAGAATTCAAGTGTTCCTCTGAATAAATGAGTCGTTAAAGATTGCCTCTTCTTTGCCTTCGGGGAAGGTGGTTTTCTTCCGCATATCGAAATGCCGCCTCGTCATCTTATCCTTTCCTTTAATCGAATGTTCGAACATTGGAACTAGATCTGCAAATGAGATGACCGCGTTTGTGCGGCGGGAAAAGAAGTAAGCCATTTTTTGATTAGGAAAAGGCGAAGAACAAAGGGACAATAATGGTTTCTGAAAAAAATATTTGTGTTGAAGCATTATTCGAATCGTGGAAAAAGGTTCTTCGCGGTTGGGGACCGACAATAAGAGCTTGATTGCATTTCCTACACAATTCGAATGAACCTTTGAACTTCATTATTCTTTTCGTGTAAAAAGTGTTTCTTAGAGTTAAAATTCTAAAATCGAAATAATATTGAATTGTGAGTAAACTTTTGAACTTGATTTTCAATTAAAATTAATAGGCTTTGCCACACTAGGTATTGAAAAATATATATATACACTCATGTCCATAAATTAAAGATAATTCAGTTTTTCCCTAATAACTTCTCAGTGGAGTAGCATAGACACTTGAAATTTACTTCAAAGACACATCTTTATACAACAAAACGATAATTAAAACAACTCAGTCGCAAATTGAAATGCAAAATGTACAGCGGGGGACATATGCAAAAGAATGGAGTACCATTAGTGTGCAGTTGTACAGATGCATTTACATTAAAAATCACTCAACTCATGGAGTGGACTTCTACTGTGAGATATGATCTCCCCTGTCATCAATATTTACTTGGCCCAGTATTCTCATACTTAACATGAGTTACTTGATGAATTCTAGGGCCTAAATTGCTCGTCCCTCCTTTTGAAATGTTTGCAAGTGAGGGAAAGTTCCCAATGCATTAAATCTTTACACAATGAATATCGTAGAAGCGTCCCACACATGTTTGATGAAATTTGGAGTAGAGGAGTGTTCTGGCTCACTTATAGGGGCGATACTCATATTTTTAATCCTTTATCCAAAGCAAAAGTGGAATAAAATAAACCATAACTATCAATAAACGTGATTTTGAAACTGATATTTCACAATTAAAGACGTGTCTAAATCAAGTTAACGTAATTACAGTAAAAAAGTGGAATTTAATTATTTTTTGCGCTCTTGAGGAGCTTATTAAACAAATTCAACAAATTGAATATAAAGACCAAAACTCTTTTCCCACCAAATCATTATCTTGAACTGGCATTTACCATGAAATATCAAGTTCCCACCTTTCTACAGATCCTCTGATGATGTCCAATATTACTCATGAGACACAAAATTATTTTCAGTAAATAATATCTTATGTTAAAAGATTTGGTCTTTGGGGGCAGTATGTTGACTTGGTTACATAAGCTCCCCAAGAGACCAAAAGATAATTAAGTTCCACTTTTTCCCGGTAATTATGTTAACTTGATTTAGACAAGTTTTTAATGGTGATATATCGGTTTCTAAATCGTATTTATTGATACTTATGGCAAATTTTATTCCACTTTTGCCTTGGATAAGCGATTAAAAAATATGAATATCGCCCCTATAAGTAAGCCAGGTCACTCCTCTAATCCAAATTTCTTCAAGCATGTGTGGGACGCTTCTACGATATGAATTGTGTTAAGACTTGATGTATTAGGAACTTTCCATAACTTACAAACAGTTCAAAAGGTGGGGCGAGCAATTTAGCCACTACAATTCATCAAGTAACTCATGTTAAGTATGAGAATACAGTGCTAAGTAAACACTGATGACAGGGGAGATCATATCTCACAGTAGAAGTCCACTCCATGAGTTGAGTGATTTTTAATGTAAATGCATCTGTACAACTGCACACTAATGGTACTCCATTCTTTTGCATATGCCCCCCGCTGTACACTTTGCATTTCAATTTGCGACTGAGTTATTTAAATTATCATTATGTTGCATAAAGATGTCTCTTTGAAGGGAATTTCAAGTGTCTATGCTGCTCCACTGAGAAATTATAAGGGAAAAACTGAATTATCCTTAATTTATGGACATGAGTGTATTTATACGAAATGCAATATAATAATCCATAATGGAATCCTTAACTGCCCTGAACCACACTGCGTGTGTACTTAATTGCACCTCTTTGATTTCAGCCTTTTTTTCTACTGAGCCAAAAAGTTTATCTACACAAATTTTCAATGACTGTAAATTTATTTGACTGTATTTCTGTGCTAGGTATATTGATTAAGAAAAAATTATTAACCAAAAAAATTGTCGTAATTGTTAATTCACAATGAACAAAAACACAAATTCATATTTGCTGTTGATTTTTGTAATTCGTGATTACTCATGAAAATCTGTGAAAGATACGGATTCAGAAACTAAGAAATATATGGAATAATTTAAATTTAAAAAATAGAGAATATCTTATGATTTCTAACAATTAATAATGGTAAGAATTTTCAATACTTTTACATTTGAAGCATCACTTAGTTAAACATTTCTGATTCTTTTATAGAGTCACAAATTAAAACTAAAAATATATCACTTCCCTGCAAACACGGTAATTTTAATTCAGTTCATATCCTTGCATAAATTCGACACAAAGTGGTAGAATTACATTCTGACGAGCTTCAGTTCCTTATATAAACTCAATACAAGCATACAAGGTGTTACCTTCATTCTAAAGAGCTTAATTCTCTCGTATAAACTCGATACAAGGTGGTCCCATTACATTAAGAAGAGCTGAATTTTTCATATAACTCGATGCTACGTAATACATTCATTCTAAAGAGCTTAATTTTCTCGTACAATACAAGGCAATATCATTACATTCTGAAAAGTTAAATTTTATTCTTTAAACTCGATACAAGATGTTACATTCATTCTAAAGAGGTAAATTTTCTAGTATAAACTCGATTCAAGGTGGTCCCATTATATTCAGAAGAGCTCAATTTTCTCATATGATTCGAGGTCCCATTACATTTGAAGAGTTTAATTTTCTCGTATCAACTCGATACATGGTGGATCCATTACATTCAGAAGAGGTTAACATTTTCATATAAATCAACACATGGCAGTTCTATTACATTAAGGAAAGCTTAATTTTCTCATATAATTCAATGCTAGATGGTTCCATAACATTCTGAAGAACTTAATTTTCTCTTATAATTCGATGTTATGTGGTCCCATTACATTCTGAAGAGCTTAATTTGCTCCTATAAATTCTGTTCAAAGTGGTCTTGTTATGCTATAAACAGATTGTCATAATCTGCATAAAGCTGTTAACTAATTAAAATAATGTTCAGAATAAATTACTTATTTTCTGAAGTCACTTTTGCAAAAGTCTTATTACAAGAAGGAAATGTAGTAAGTTGTCCTTTTATATTTTTCCATTAGGGTATGTCCTTTCTTACTCATCCGGATCTGTTGTTGTTACTTGGCGTTACAGTTGACCGAATACGAATCCAAATAAAATACTTCCTCATTTAAAGACCCATTGCTCGCTCCTTTAATCAAATAGAATTCAGAAGTTAGTTTAATTTAATATCCATGTTTCTAAAAACCTAATTACCTACACATTTGTATACTTAAAATGTGTACTTGTTGTAATGTTGAAGTAATGATGTTGAATCAAATGCTCTTTCCTTGATAACTAAGCAAGCAGAAAAAAAAAATCTCGCTGGAGTGTAGTGTCTAAAATCGTAGCGTCGTGTCTAGTGTCCCATTGTCATTGTATAAACACTAAAACTATAAATTTAAGATAATAGATAAACTGTTTATATATTAACTCAGGTAGTTGAGCAACTTTTAGTGTATTCAACTTTGATTTTAAAAGAATAGCGCGTTTATTGTTCTTTAAGAAACTTTGGTAAATCATTAGCAATTTTTACGAACAAGTAGACTAATTTTTATTCTGAGCTGCGTGTAGGGTTTATATTTATAATATAAAGGATAAAATGGCCAAACAGAAGTGATGAGAAGCCTGGCTAAATAAAACTTTTCAGCCCTTTCTTTTAATTTAATTCTACTAAAATTATAGTTTTAATACACATAACGTTTGCAAAAAATATCAAAATAATTTAGGAATACCCCAATTTTTTTTTTTTTTTTTTTTTATTATTATTATAAAAGAATTGAATGTAATTTTACAATTGAAGTAAAATAATTTTCAAGTTCAGATTTGGGAATTTTTAAAAAAAATATTGTAACATTTTTCGATATAAATCTGTGCTGATTACTAGTCAAAAAATGATCGCATAATTTAACTATTATATTTCTTCTTTACAAAATAAACCACATTAATATAAATATTCATAAACGAAAAAATCATAAAGTTTTTGAGCTTAAAGTTTGTTTCAAGTTCCTTTGAAAGGGCCGCTATCTTCAACCTGATTTTCATTTTCAAACAAAAGACACGAACCATTTATAAGCCATGGTTCATCTTCCATTTAATTAGAGATAGAATCAATGTATAAAGGTATGAAGCAAAATCGGGGCAATCGACTTGTCTACAAAACAAGAGGGCCAATCTAGGCTAGATAATCATTAAATATTTTCCTTAATAATTGATTGATAAAAATAAAATGATATTGTATTGTTTCCTTTCACTATTGATCGCACGCATCTTCGTGACTATAAGAAATTTTCATGGCCACATTTACTGTAAGATCTCTTTAATTATATACTGTAGAGAAAAGTTAAATCGATGCCATTTCCTTCTTAAATTTTAAGGGAATATGGTACCCAAAAAAAAATTTCAGAAATTGCACCACTAAAATTTAAACTATAGTAATTTTACATTGTGTTGATGGTAAGTAAACATAATTTAACCTACACAAATATATTGAATTAATAATTTTTGATTAATTCAATTTTTTAAATTTTTTTTTTACTTTTTTCAAAATGCTACTCCTTCCACAATCTTAAGTATTTTTCCATGAAATTTTCACAATATATTTGTATTATAATTGTTAACAATGGTTAGTATGAATTTGATGATGCAAGCTTTGGAAAAGTTTTTTTATGTTTTTACACTAAAAATAGCAGAAAAACGACGTTTTTTCAAATTTTTCATTTAAAAAACAAAAAAAAAAAATAAACATAGCACACCTTATTCTATACTAACTTTTGTTTATCAGATGTATATAAATATGCTCTAAAAATTTCCTAATTCTAACTAAATTTAGAAAATAGCCTTACCCAGTAAAAAAAAATCATCTGCGCCAGCAGTGGACGACTGACTGTGGCCATCACCTAAACTGCTGGACCATTAGCGGATGGCCTTTACTTTTCAGTGCATAAAAGTGACCGTCTGGCCTACACTTGGGCCAGCAGTAAGGGCCAGCAATTGGCCGTTTATGTCTGGCCAGCCTTAATGGCCAGTCTTCACTTACCCACTGCTTGCCCTGCATCAACTACTGGCCAAACCGCAAGTGTACAGCAGTGACCCGACAATTGACAGCCTTAAGTGGAAGAAAATTTTGTCTGAGCCGCCGCTTAGCCAAAACATAAACATTGCTGTTGCCTTCAACGGCCCAACAGTGCCCCAATATCAGTTTTCTGGCTGCCGTCAGCAATCCCACATCGACACGACGAAATTTCGCCTTATAAAGTCGATTGCCCTTTACAACACTACAACGAGCAGCTTAAGATTCGCGTTATATTATTAATTTGAAATTAACAGTCCCACAACAAACTAATAATGGTTCGCTTTCCACAAGCTGCTTTTTAAGCTCAATTGATATTCACTTCCCATTTAGTGCATTTTGCATGAGCATCATCTTTTTGTTCCCTACTTTTATCCACGTGTGGATAAAAGTAGGGAACAAAAAGATGATGCTCATGCAAAATGCACTAAATGTGAAGTGAACATCAATTGGGCTTGAAAAATATAATCATTAAGAGATTTAGTTAACACAACACAAAAAATCTCACTACAGAAAGTTAAAATATATAATCCAAATTAAATAAGTGGCATGGATTATAAGATTTTTCGTAACTTTTATTTTTACCACTAACTTATAATAATTATCTTGAGTAATAGAGTTATGAAACTAGAAAATTTGCATTATGTTGATCTACAATTCAAATTACATTAATTGCTGTAATTATTGGAAGGAACTTGTCAATTCTTTAAACAAACACACCATGTTTAAATATCTTTCATTTACTTCTACACTATTTTTTTCAAGCACTATCTATAAGGTTTTTTTTGCAACCAAATAATTTTCCAATTTATGTTCAGCCTCCACTTAATTTTTTCAGATGTTCTCCTGCATAAAAATTATCCAAATTTTTAAAGTATAATTCAAAACATCAAGGGTAGAAAATGTGTAGTGATACAATTAATAATAACTTATATCATGAATTTTGGTCAGAATTACCAGTAATTTACATCATGTTATGTACTCAACATAATCTCCCACACAAATCCCATTATTTCAACAATTATTGAAAGAACCTTAACAAAACAGCAATTGTAAAATATTGACAAAACAAGGACACTTTGCTCTCAATTCGTGGATTAAATTTATTGTTATTTATTATAAATTAGGGTAAAATGTCATTTATTCGATTTTTTGCTACCGTGACCTTCTCCCGTTCCTGTCAAGCGCTGTTCTAAGCCACCGCTTTTAACTACCTCTTCCATCTCAGCCTGTTTAGTCATTTATGTAGCTTGTGGCCCATCTGAGGACTGTATGATTAGCGCTCTGGCCACGCATGCCAAAGCTGCCGGGTTCGAATCCTGGATTAGGCATGGATGTTCGTTGTGGTTCGGAATCCACGTAAAGCTGTAGGTCCCGGCCTAATTAGTTGTCATTGTGCAGAAAAATAGGTCGTTGAGCGTATAAACTAACCAACTAATCGTAGCTTGTGTTTGGCTGAGAGCAGCTGAAAGAGAAATATACTATTATATTATGTACATACTCATGATAGCGATTTCACAAATGTTATTAATTTAAACATTCAATAGTAAGTTTGCATAAAAGAAACAGCCTATCATTGACTTCTACAAGTCAAAAGTTCTTTTACAAAATCAAATCATGCAACTATTATTAACTTCTTTTGAAGAAAACAGATTTGTATGAGATTTAACTCTGTATTTAAAACAGATGTATCTCAGGTAATTCATTTAAAACTTTCTATTTCAAATTTTGTGCTGATTGAAAATACCAGCTTTTTCAAACTTAGTAGCTTTAAAATGATATTATACTCATATTTGTGAAGCTACATACAGGGCAGGGAGCCCACTAGGATAAAATACATTCATGCAATAGCTTGATTTTTAATCTTAATGTTCCTAATGAAATGTCCGGAACTCCAGGAAATCAAGTTGACAAGAGAACCAAGTTCAAAGATGTTTCAGTAAAGCGGGATCAATGATCTGTATAAATTTAAAAAATAGCGTCCAAATAGCGTAGCTGAAAAGAACAGTTGTCAGAAAGACTAAAACTTTTTTTCTGAACGATTTGAAAAGCGTGTTTTGCAGCAAGTTACGCTGAGGGAAGGCAAGAAGAGGAGGGGGAAGAAAGACAAGAACAATCCACTAATTTTCACGCTTTTTTTTTTTTTTTTTTTTGCTTTTTTTTTATGTGTTGGTTCGGAAGGGGCTCGAATAGAAGAATAATGGAAAAGTTTCCACTGATTTAAGTAGGTTGGATTTTAATTTTACCAAATTGGTAATAAAATACCCTTTGGAAAACAAAGTGCAACTCCACTAATGCTTTGAAAATATAAAACATATATTGATTCTGCAATATAATTTTGCTTACTTAAAATGAGTTTTGAAAATATTAGTTGGTTGTTTTCAGATTATCTGGCGCCGTCAGCAACACGAGGGCTATAATGCGCCGAAACATTCGTCATTAGACAAGCCAACATACATTTACAAACACCCATGCCTAACTACGGGACTCGAACCCGCAACCTCGTGGTCTAGAGGCTAGTACGCTAACCCCTATACCGTCCGGTTGGCAATTTGAAAAAAATATTAACTTTTTATTTAATTCAATTAACGAAATGACTTGTAAGGAAAGTCAGGAACTTGAAACTATTTTATCAGCTTCACAGTTATTTCATTAGGTGTTTTAATAGCACCACTAATTATTATGCTTTTGCATTATAGCATTTGAAACACATGCCAAATGAATCTAAATTTAAATTAAAAAAAAAAAAAAAATGACCTCTGTAAACAACTTTAAGTTAAAACCAACTAAGTTTTGCCATGACATATACAGAGAAATTCTCGTATTTTGGCGTTGATTATAGTAGTCACCCCCTGACGAAGTTACTATAATAGAGAAATATACCTTTTCCAGTTATTTTTCCATTTGTTATTTATTTCTCTGCTATAATTATATTTGAAACAATCATTCCTACAATACAAACATCAATAATTTTTTCAACGGTATAGTGGTTAGCGTGCTAGCTTCTAGACCGCGAGGTTGCGGGTTCGAGTCCCGTGTTGGCATGAGTGTTTGTAAATGTATGTTGGCTTGTCTAATGACGAATGTTTCGGCGCATTATAGCCCTCGTGTTGCTGACGGCGCCAGATAATCTGAATACAACCAACCAACCAACCAATAATTTGTTCAGTATTGAGTAACTTCACCAGCAATGTCTTTCGACACCTTACAAACATACCTATCTAGTTTTCGTTTACTCTAACAAAATTCCTTCCACTAAGTTGCTAGCTTCAAATGTTAAACAAGTAGCGAAACATCCCCTAAAATTATTATAAGCATACATCATAATGCATTTTGTGCAAAAATCAGTAATATTTTATTACAGGAATTATTCTGTAACATTAGTTGGTTGGTTTGTACGCTCAACGCCCTATTTTTATGCACAGTGACAGGCTAATCAGACCGGTAAATACAGCTTAACGTGGATTCCGAATCACAACAAACATCCATGCCTAACCCGGGATTCGAACCCGGTATCTTTAGCATGCGAGGCCAGAGCGCTATCTCCACAGCACAGATGGACAAAAGTATCCTGCTTCGGAGGTCTGTAACATTAGTTCTTACTCTTTAGTAAGCAACTTCGAAACTGTTCCGTTAGATGAATACAGGATAAAAACCTCCAAATTGAAAACCAAACTAATCCAAACTAACAACGTAGACCTGGTGGCTGTGTGGTTAGCGCTCTGGCCTCGCATGCCAAAGCTGCCGGGTTCGAATCCTGGATTAGGCATGGATGTTCGTTGTGGTTCGGAATCCACATTAAGCTGTAGTCCCCGGCCTGATTACCTGTTATTATGCCCAAAAATAAGTCGTTAAGCGTATAAACAAAACCAAAAACCAGACTAACAACATTTAAATCATTTATACAAGGACTATATATATTACTTTAAATATCTTTGGCTCTAATCTGCAGTACAAAAATCGTTATACATAGGAAATAAGTAATACGAAGGAGGGAAAGAAAAGCTAGTATTCGGAAGGAATCGTGGTTTGGGTTATGCACCTATACACTTACATTAAATATATCAAAACATTAGAAACAAAACTAGCCCTTAACTGCTATGGTTGGGTAGTAGCAATTTTGTCTGCATGCAATGGCTACTAGAAAATCAAATGAAAAAAATGTCGTGTTTACGAAAGTTCAAAACAATCATGCGCATGCGCAGAAGGCACGATACGATGACGTAACCGTTGCCACCAGTTATATTACTAAAGTGCTGGATGGCCATCAACGGACAAGAAGAGATTGGCCTAGAAAAAATAAGCTGATGGTATCCCAGTAACGAACCGCGAGTGTGCCATTGATGGCATTACGTGGCCATCACCCACCCAGTACTGCTGGCAACTAGCCGTGAAGCGGCCATCATCCGTGTTTTTACTGGGTAGGGATTTAAAAAACACTCAAACTGAAAAATAACGAACTAAGAAAAACAGTGTTAAAAATATCTTTTTCAGCTTTGATAGTGTGAGTGGGTTTAGAAAATACAATATAACTTTTTATCTATCAAAGGTACAAGTATAAATTTTTGCACAGCTATTCAGAAAGATATTCTCCACATTATGGGATAAAAATTGAAAAATGGAAATTTTCGTCATTTTTTGGGTACCCCATGTCCTCTTAAAATACAATATTTTATAAAAGTTCGTTTTGTAAATCCTAATTTGTCATTTGAAAATTGAATCAACATTGGGATATCAAACAGTATTGTATAGAAGGGTTTTAAGGTGACACAAACTTGCGTCTCTCGTGAGATTGTGTGAGATTTTATTGTGTGAGATTGTGTGTGAGATTTTATTGTGTGAGATTGTGAGTGAGATTGTTGTGTGAGATTTTATTTTATTGTTTGTCCCAAGCGGTAGTGAGACTAATTATAAAAATAACCCATAAAATCAAAGTTTTTGCTATAAGTCCATTGTCAGCTTTTGTGTGCATTCCATAGAAATGTGTGTGTCCAAAACTTAATGAAATGAATTGTTTTCGACAAAGAATCTGCCAAGTTTCACTTTGAGTAGATAACATCAAGTGGATTAACTACGTCTTCGATTTTTTCCTTCACAAACAAAATCAATTTTAATACAAAGGATTTCCAAATGAGAAAGAATATATACATATATTTTTATTGAACTAATTTTCAAAACAAAATCCCTTTCATTCAGGTTTCAGGCAACTCACTTAAATGTAACCTTGCTCATTGACAAATATTTATAATGCCGTTCAAAGCTCAAATATCGTATCTACATTTTTTTACTAAACTGAGTCATTGTTACCAGATGGTTCTCTGTCATTTTTCTATATAGCGGAAAGTTTAATGGTCGTATCTGCTTGGGAAATATCAAAAATTAATTAGTTAGTTAATAAGTTAACATCAACTTCATGAAGTTCTTATACCATAATCATTTAGAGCACCGTAGCAGATACGACATCTGAGTTTAACACGGCAGTATGAGTTTCGAAAACTAAAGGATTGGTAAACATCCATTTAGAATGAATAGTCTTCAGAAAAACTCAGATATTCCGTTTCGATACGAGCTTCGTGAGCAAAGCAATCTATTGTCGCCCATTCTGAGCAACACAGATGATCTCTGTGTAAAAGGTAGGCCTATTGTATTCAGTAATGCCCATACCCGATGCCCGCATTACACAGTGAAGAGGACATCACGAAGTGGGTCAAGTCACCCGCGTTGTCTTTCGCGATGGTCATTCGGCAATCATCTGATGATTCTTATTACCTTGGACGGGCATTGTCATTGGGGACCTGTAGGAAAGGTCTGCCAGGAAGATCTGGTGACACAGTGTGCGTTCTTGGAGGTGCCATTGTGTTTTGATTATCGGAATGTTATGTAGAGGTTGAAGGGATTGGAGTATTTAAGTAATATAGCGTAAGGGCCCGCATCCGTTCTGGATTTGTGATGTGTTATCGGTAGGTGTTTGAAGGCCAGATATTGAAATATGTTGGTCAATAAGTTGTTTTGAGTTTATTAATGATATTTTACTATTAAAACATTAACTACCAAGAAAATGCAAACATTGAGAGAGAGCCTATCTTTCTGATATCATTTTCTGACGAAAAGATAAAGGTTTTAGCTGAAAGAAAAGTATACGAAGGAATTTATAAGAACAGAAATTTGATTAATAATTTAAACAATTCTCTGGATGGAGCACGAAACATATTCACTCTTTTTTTTTTTTTTTTTTTTTTTTAATTTGCTAACAGATTTGTATAGTAAAATTATGATGAATCTAGTATCCTAATCCCTGATTGATCTATGAAGCTCTCAATGTGTTACTTATGTATTTGTAAAATACTAAGATGATTCGTTAGATAACTGTTGATGGACAAAACACAGAAAGTAGAGATGCTATCTTAAGTGTCCAATGGGACAGTTTAGGGATCCATAAAAACAATTTACTCTTCTACTCATTAGCAAAGTGCAAATTGAACTCGGTTTTGAGGCAAATTTACTAAAAAACCTGAATTTCAGTACAAGAAAAGTATCGGATCCAGTATATTTAAAAAAAGTCTAAAAGAATCCTGATTTTCTTTACGAGAAACAAGCTACATTTCTTGAAATATCTCGCTGCCACAAAAGTAACACAAATTGACTAAATTTGATTGAGTTAGCCCAAAGCGTGTTGAGACAAATTTACAGTATAAAAATATCTCTTAGTAGTAAAAAAAAAAATGTAAAAAAAGAAAGAAAAAGATAATAAAAAAAAGAGAGAGAGAGAGAGTCTACAAAATGTAGAATATTAAATTATAAAAGCAGATCAAAATTATCCATAGGCCCACAGTTGTTTTCGGGCATATGACACCATGGATAGGACTACTTATAGAAAAGAGTACTAATTGCAACTGATTGCAACAAAAGTAACCACCAGTAACACTCAGAGAATATTCACTGGATCTAAGAAAGTTAGCCCAAAGTGAATTGAGGTCAATTTTATAAATAATGAGGTAATTAAGAATAATGAAGTAATTAAGAATGTTGTCGTAGTCGAGAAAAGAAATGCTACGAAATATGAAATATTAAATTATAAAAGCAGAAGCAAATTACTCATAAGCTCACAACTGTTTTCGGA
This sequence comes from Linyphia triangularis, assembly GCA_963978545.1. Taxonomy (NCBI): domain Eukaryota; kingdom Metazoa; phylum Arthropoda; class Arachnida; order Araneae; family Linyphiidae; genus Linyphia; species Linyphia triangularis. The sequence continues at coordinate 36,937,535 of OZ021727.1, read as the reverse complement.
GATTATGAATGAATAGGAGTACTATTACATTCGAATTGAGGTTTTCAAAAGAATAAGGAGAGGATATTGTTCTGCAATATTTACAATATTTTATTGAAGCAGATAGAAAGCTTAAAAAATATGATACATTTTTTGTTTGGAGGAAAAATTATCAAAGCATTGGTGCGTTTCATTGCTTGAATTCATGTTATAGTTTTCATGAATTCCTGTCATGTTACTTATCATTTATAGTTTGAAAGAATTTAATGTTACAATTTTCTATAAATCATCGATTACAGAAGTGCCTTTATCCATATCAATTATTTTATCATGACTTTTTACGTTCATTTCTTATTTAATTTCATTACTTTAAGCATCTATATATATAAAACTGAATTGTTTGTACATCTGAACCTTATACAAATCCACAGTTTTAAACCTAGAGGCACGAAATTTGGTACATAGAAGTTTTAGTACATGGAGATTGTTGAGAACATCTTTTAAAGCTGCTTTCATTAAAATTTATTGACATGAAAAAAAATTCTGGGAATGGCAACGAAATTTTTTTATTACGTCAGAATAAAACCTAAAACCAAAAATTATTTTAAAAGGTCCCTTTATTTTTCTGATTATTTTTATATATTACAATCGTCTGTTCTATAAGCGGTTCGAAAATTATTATAATTTTCCATATATTTACTGTAAATTCACGCTCTGCGCATGCGTCGTTTCAGCATAATTCTACCTAATAATCTGAGGTAAACATAACGGCTAAAATTATTGAAATTCACCGAAAACTTTCAAATCATTACGACGTTTGATAATTTTTCTTTTATTTCCAGGTAAATATTTATTCTTTTTCTTTACCCAGAATATCAAAATTCCTTCTTTTTATTTTTCTAAATTTTTTGCATAGTGTTTTTGTACTGTGTATATTATTAATGTTGCATATTATTTAATCTAGATTTGAATGCATTTTTGTATTATACATGTTTTATTATTTACACCAGACTATCTTATAATTTACTCCAGAAACTTAGTATTTCATTTGCGATTTTATTTCTGGTGATTCTGGTGATTTTTCCTCGATTCTCTGGTGATTTGGTGACAAAAAAAAATTTAAGAATACAATTAAAATTTTTTTTTTTTTTTTTTTTAGTTCAGATGTACTATAAGACATTCCTTTGGCGCGATTTTGTTTTGCGCTTTTTTACAGATAAATGCGGTTTCTCGCAAAGATTTTTATTTATGTTATATTATTATTTAAATTTTAATTTAAATTGGTATTAATACGTTAGTTGGGTACAAGATAAAAATAGCCGAAAAGAAGGCCTAAGTAATCCAAACTAACAACTTTCAAATAATTTATAATTTCTATATTTAGAATTGGCGATACATTTACGCGCAATTTATAAGGGTAAACATTTAACTTAGCCAACTGGTAATGGCCTAATGGAAGAGTACCCTTTATATTTATATTTTAACTTAATTTTATTATTATTTATGTTTTAGTTTTCTTTTAGTTACCATGTTTTTTATTTTTGCGATTTTTCTTATCGTTAAATGAAAAAAATCGCAAAATGCCCTTTATTGCATCTGTTCAACTTTTTCTAAAACACAAACTTCTATGCCTTTCAACGGATCCCCAGCAGAGCGGGGCTACACAGCTGTATTTCATAACTTTAAGTTTTTTAATATAAAGAGAAAAAAGGAAAACAATTTCAAAAAGGGTAGCCTTAGTTGTTCTGTCTTGTGAACATTGTGAGACATTCAATTAGTCATCTGCTAAACCTCGACCGATGAACCAGTTTGCGTTCACACATGACAGGAATTGCTTCAAAAATGTTTGCACTATAAATACCAAACAACTCCTTATTTCAAAACAAAAATCGTATTATATCAATTGAAAAATACCCCATTCTTCAGATGGTCCTCAATCATTTTCACAAATTTAGAACAACAGGTATTGGTATCAATTTGTTTGTGCATTTTAGCATTCACCTTGATGATGTTCAACTTCCTTGTTCCGCGTTTGTTCGAAATGTAAGAAAAATTCCGAAAAAAGTACAGTTTTTCTCACCATCAACAACAGCACGGGTGAGCTTGTTGGGCTTTTTTCCAGGAAGTGAAGCGAGAAATTATTCAATCACATCCAACTGCCATTGAACCATCGAACCTTCTTCGTTTTGTAGAAGATGAGCCCTTGAAAAGTCTCCAAATAACAGGCGTATACACGGATGAGTGGCAACTATTCGGTTGTGTTTTTTCTTGTCGCGACCCATTGACAATTTTAAGAACGATCATTACCCGAAAAGAATAGGGTATTGGTGGTTGTTTGTGTTGGGATTTATTATTTTTCGACACATCGTCCAGTTTCCGAAGACGGTGAACTTCCGGAATGAAGTAGCTGCAGATAATAAGAGCGTGCGAAAACAAATAGATGTAGTATCCTACATTTCACCTTAATTACAGAATTTCTGAAACGGGATGTCCACTAATAGGATATAAAAAATATCCTGGGCCAATGCGTATCTGAATAGGTGTGAAAGGTTGTCAGGTAAGGGTTTAGTATTACTTGAAAGCTCTACAAACTAGGGGTGTGGAACATCGCACAACTTTCAATTACACTATAATACTGACATGGATTTGTGTCATTTACCGTTTTTTATAATTTCATCATTCATTTTTAAAAAATTGCCAGTTTGGCGATATTTTTTAACATAATTCTTGTATGGGTAAAAAAAAAACACTTTGCCAAAGTGGTGATTTTGGCGATATACTTTTCTTTAATCCTCATATTATCCTTTATTATAAACAAAACTGAAGGAAGAAGAAAAAACGATCGTTCATGAGGTATGCTCAAAGAAAGAGAACTCTGTGTTGAAAGCCTTCGTTTTTCAACTTTTTACGCCATTAAAACATTTTTACGGAAATTTCGGAAGTGGAGATGTTTAGAACATCTTAAGAGGCATTACCACAGCGATTTTTATCAAAGTCGTTAGAGCCATTTTTTAGCAATTACTGAAAAACATGATTTTTTCAATGGCAGCTACCTTACGCTCATGCGCGATTTTGACGAAAGCCTTAATGGTTGGTCCCATGTTTACCACCAACCCGCACACCAAATTTTAACATCGTAGGTCAATTTGTTCGGGAGTTATGCTGACCACATACACACAATTTTTCTAGATCACTTTTTTGAAATCAGGATGTCCAAAACGTGGATAAATGTTAATTTTTTTTTTTTCCTTTTTTTTTTTCCCCCTTTGTACCGAATACTATACTTGGAGAGCACTTCTCTATCCCAAAATTCCACTACTCGTTGTGATTACTTTCAGTACCCATATGTTTATTTAGGGTACTGAAAGTACAGTCAAACCCCGTCAAAGCGAAATCGCTTAGCATGAAATCACCTTTATCGCGAAGTAAAAGCAGTTCTCCGTACTTAAAACTTAACGTTAATTTATTCGTTTTACATGAAATTCGGCTAACGCGAAGAATTTCGGCAGCCCCATCGACTTCGCGTTAACGGGTTTGGCATTCGGTAAAAAACAAAAATCGATTTTTTTTTTTTTTTTTTTTTTTTTTTTTTTTTGCATTTCTCCACGTTTTGGAACATCCTAATTTAAAAAGAAAGAAAGAAGAAAAAAAAAAGTTTATAAAAAAAAACAATATCTATCCGTTTGTACAGGTGTCAGCATAACTCTTAAATAAATTGACCTATGATATTCAAATTTGGCCATGGGACCTACCATTAAGGTTTTCGTCAAAATTGCCCAAGGGCATAAAGTTGAAATCACGAAAAAATTGTTTTTTAGCAATTGCTAAAATATGGCTCTAACGATTTTGATTAAAATCTTTATGGTAATGCCTCTTAAGGTAGTCTAATCGTTCTCACCAAATTCCTGTAAAAATGCGATCAAAACGTAAAAAGTGAAAAACGAGTGCTTTTAACACAGAGTTCTCTGCACTTGAGCATCGCCCATCAACTATTCATTTTCTTCACAGAAGGACAATGTAATCGAATACAATCGAATAACATCACCAATTTTGCCATTTGGTGTTGTTGCTTTTTTGTCCATGTGAAAATTATTTCCAAAAATATCCCCAAAATGGGCATTTTTGTTTAAAAGAGTGAAAATATGAAAACGGAGGGGAGGAGAAAAAGGAAAGGGAGTTTTGATTCCAGAATTCCTAGGATTCCAGCATCAAACATGAAAAGCGTCTCACTTTTCAAACCTCTTTTTGTTTCTATTACCTTTTGATACATGTTTCATTCATAAAAATTTAGCCATATTTTAAATAATTTCCTTCTATAATAAATACAATGCCTAACCTTTGGGTTGAGAATAAGAGCATTTAACTGTATATTCCTTCAATCACACCACCCTCTTTCCGCTTTCAGTTGGAAAATTTATTATAATTCTGCAATAACTATAAATAGTGCTTGGGTCATTTTTACAGCAATTTACTTCAAAATTAAATCAGTAAAAATATTCGAATATCTAAAAGTTATTAATTAAAAAGTACCTAAACAATTGAAAATAATGTTATAGTAAAAGATAATGAAATAATTAAAACTCTATAAATGAATGCAAATATTTAAATATTGTGAGTAATCAAATTAAAAAAAAAATCATTAAATAGTTGAAAATAATTAAATAATTATTTTTGAACAATCAAAACTAATTTAAAGTTGCAATTCATCAATTTCCCTACTTTAGCTGCTTGTTAATTTTTTTAATTTCCTAGCATAAGAAATTTGAAGAGCCAATCGAGATAGAAGCGTTCAAACACCAATGATGCTTGTTTCAACTTGATTCATACCCCTTCTAAATAAATTCTCCCTGAAATACATACTGAGCCTATACCTCAAAATGTGGGAAATATCAAAGTTTAATATTATATTGCCTCATTTTTGCTGATATTCCTGAATATATTATCTACCGCTACTCCGAAGGAAGATTACTAAGTTTACTTCTTTATTAATTTTAAATAACGCTTATTAATTGATTGACTGACTGATTAATTAACTAACACACTGATTGATTGATTATGCTATTTGATTTATAGTTTGCTTGTTTGATTGATAATTGATTGTTTGATTGATTGTTTTGATTTGATTTGATTAATTAGTTAATTAATTAATTAATTAATTAATTACTTGATTGATTGATTGATTGATTGATTGATTGATTGATTGATTGATTGATTGATTGATTGATTGATTGATTGATTGATTGATTGATTGATTGATTGATTGCAACTTTTTATAAAATATTAGTTATGATTTCAAAATTATTTATGGTGTGATAAAATTATTACGGTGTCAAAAATAATTAGTTGCCCATACTCCTTTTGAAAAAAAAAATAACATTTGCATATTTATTAACTAGAAGGCATAAAAAAAGAATAACTGAAGTTGATACTAGTCTCTTGAAGATTGTTCAAGAATACTTAACTTCATGAAAAAAAAGGTATTTTTAACTTCATAAAAAAGTGTCCTAAAAAGTCATTAATCGTTGGGATTATTGAGTCACCAATCAAGACCATGAAACTCAATAACACTCTCATAATCTTTTGATGTTTGATTGATTTTGAACTTCATTATAACATCCTGGTTGAATAAGCGGTTATTATTTAAGGATAAAACTGTGAAAATGAGAAACTATAAGCGTATTACGTCAACAGGATATAACTTTTAAGGTTATTAAAATAGAAAACTTTCCAAACAATGAATTTATTCTATCGAAGGACATCCAATTTTAAATCCAATACATCATCTACCTGATAAGAAAGCTAGCAAAACTAGTCTAAGAATGGATTAACTTCTTAGAGCGTGGTATTAGGTTTAAAGGAATTTTCTCATTTCTATAGTAGTTGGTTTACGAGTTTAACGAATTTAAACATTCTTTGTTATTTTAAATTACTATTTATTGTTGTTTAATTATTAAATTGATCGTCGTTTATCGTTGCAGAGACAATTCATTAGACATTTATGTCAATAATTTTAGCCATTCAGATGGAAAATGATTTATGATTTACAAGTGATCCAGAACCACGAAACTAATTACTCATTGGAATCATTTGAAATAATACTTCTAACGTTATCAGACATAAATGTTAAATTTTGTAAGAATTACAAATAAAAAAATAAACCTAGCATATCAGATATGTTATATTCTCATGGAAATGGTGTCTAGAAAAAGTAACGTTTTTTATCAGATTCTAATTTGCTTTAATTGAAAAAAGAGAAATACGTGTTACATATATGGTTATTTCATTGAATTTTGTTAAAGTCAGAATTCAAATAAAAATGTGACACCAGCAGAGACACTGAATTTCTTAACGAAGAAGATAGAGGCCAAAGGAACAAAAACCTCGTCAATTTATTGAATTTTGCAATAAAAATTCACCAAATTCGCGGACTTAGTGATAAATGTAATTGTCAATTTCAGTTAAAAATGTTAACTTCATTCTGAAAAGTAAACGAATACATCTATTGCAGAAGCTTATTATTACATAAATATAGAAGCTAAAGTTTAAACAAGTTAGTTTTAAATTAATTAAAGAAGTTTATTGAAAATAAAAATGTTTTGTGGAAACAAAACAATTAAATATAAACTGAAGATTTAGCTATACTATTTTCATGAAAACAATTCTTTTCATTATTATCATGCTAAAAGCAACAAAAATCTATTTTATCAAAATATCAGACCATTGTACATAAACGAATGAATTTTCGTTGGGATTCAATTGATCAGTTATCACATATACTTTTGAAGTTAATTAAAATTGATTCAGTGTTTCTAGAAGGAACAATTTCTAGAATGTCAGACAGATGGAAGAACAGGCAGACATCGATTTTTTTTTACGTCATTGGAATCAGTGTGTCATCTTGATAGGTATAAGTAAAATATCTAATTAATTTTTCAAATGATTTCAGTACACTCGACATCTGATAGGTGTAAATAAAAGAAATCGAAAAAACAAAAAGTATTTGTAATGCAAAGATTTGTCATTTGAATCACATTAAGTAAGTTAATTATTATAATTAAAAGTAATTTTAATTGGAAATTATAATTATAACTTTAATTATAATTTACTGTTTGAACAAACTATATATATATATTTTTTAATAAGGACCTATTTTTTACCATAAGAATTTAAAGTATTATAAATGTTATTTATACATTTAAAAAAATTTACAACAATATCTCCACCTTAAACATTTATTTTTATTGTAAAAGTTAACAAAATTATCAAAATAAAAATTAAGTAAAACATTTTAACGAGAAATGAAATGCAAATCGATATATCGTTATTTATAGTACTTAATTATCAACAAAGAAAATAATAAACTGTTTAAAATGCTTATCCCTCCTCCTTTTAATTCCAAAACTTAACGTTACAATTTAAAAAAAAAAAAATAATTAGGTATATGACTATGAATAGCTCCCAGCAAATTTTATTTTGTTTATCAAAATATGTTAAAATCAAGTATTTAATAGTTGAAGCAATTGAAATGAAACCCTTTTTAAAATCCATTACATCAACGTGACATTTTCTAAACCATTTGTTATCGTAGAAGTTTTTAAGTTTCTTAAATATTATTTTTTAAAACTTCAAAAAGGTTTGGAAACAAAATTGAGAAACAAATAAAGCATCTGTTCCAATAGTTATTAGAAATATTATCCGATAGTTTCACTGTCAAAAAAACTATTGAGAAATTAACAATTAAATATCCTTAGTTGTTTAAGGGTCAAAATTGAGAATTGTTTGTACGTGAACTAATTGTGTATCTGGGGTTACTTATAAAAAGTTAGTTAACTAGTGCTGTGCTTCCATGCACAACGATCATGCATCTTCCTTCTTTATTGATAACTAAAGGATTTAAAAACTATTTATGTACTTTTATTTGTTAAATAAACAATATATTGTACACTACTTGCATAATCTTTACCCACTCTAAATTTCAAACATTGCTATTTTCAATATCAATTAAAAAAATTCACTTTATAATTCTAGATTTTTAGTGGTTTTTATCAACATCATATCTAATTTTAGTGGCTACTGTTTCCTGACGCATATAATATTAAAAAATTCATGTCTAATTACTTATACATTTTGATAGTTTTCCTGGAGGAGGATGCAACTTTGAAGTATTTATAAATAATTATCTTGTATTTATAAATAACTATCTAAAAGATATTTAATCAATTTAATTAACTATCTTTTAATTAAATTGATTACGTACATGTATGTCTGAACCTAAATATGGCGATTATTCTTCCATTTTATCACTTTGGCTTACAAAATGCATTTAGATTGGATAAAAATAAAACGAAATTAATGACCCATAAATTTTATATTTTTCTTTATTCACAAATGATTTTCTTTTGAAAAGTTACAATATAACAGCGAGTCTTTAACAAGGTTGAACAGAAGTTGTTGCTTTTATTTTTAGTGATAATCGATGTATCTTCTTCTATTTTCTCATTCTAAATTATGCTTAGTATGCAATTACCTTGACAGCGTTCTACTTTAACCTGTCACTGAAAAGAAAAAGAAGGAAAAAAAGGTTTTATTTTAAAAAGATAATTATATTTTCATTTTCTACTTAATTGAACAGAGAAAAATGCTTTCATCCTAACACTTTCAAACTTGTTTTTTTACTTAGCATAAAAAGATCATTACATTTAACAGTTAATGATTTATTGTTCAAGTAATTATTTTGTTTGATTTTCACAATAAAAATAAAACCAATGAATATTAAAACTTCTAATTGGTTAATTAAATACATATGCATTCAAATAAATGCCCAAATAAAATAAACGTTTTCCAGGTAATAGTAACAACTTTAATAATTCTGTGGGATATTTATCTTTCAGTAACTAAGTTCACCTTTTTTTAAATAATTGCAATTTTCTTATTGAAGACTTTAAAGACTTAAAAGTTTTCAGAATAATCTAGATTAGTAGCTAAAAAGATCAAATATTTACTTTTTATTTTATTTTTATTCATAGAAATGAATTTTAAAATAAATCACCTATTAATGCCATTTGCCTTTAATAGTATAAAATGTGATTTATTTTAAAATTCAACTTAAAATTTTTAAATTTTAATACTGTAGCATAAATTTACATTATGGTGACTACGTGTATTAAATTTCCGATATTAAAAAATGACTTTCCTTAATTTTATCACCAAATAGTAAATATATATTAACGTAAAAAGAAGAAAAGCTTTGAAATGGCAGATCTTTTTTGTGGAATATTAAGAAATAGTATGCCACATTATTACTTTCTCCTTAACCACAATGTTAAGGAAATATAATTATAACTGCAAGTGTCGCTTATCATCAATTTCTAATTTTGATTGCTTGTTTTGTATCTCGGCTTCAAAACTATATTTGTATGGCTACTTAAAAGTAAATATATCTCAGTTTTTTGCATTTAAGATGTGTAGCAAGAGTAGAATGTCTTGAATGGTTAAAAAGAAGTTATAGCTTGAAAATTATCCAACTGATTGGTGAAAAGTTTTTGGAAATGGTATGTGCAGAAAAAAGATAATCGGTTTATTATTATATCACATACAGTACGTTTCACTTTTAGAACCATACAGTATAAAAAAATTTACTTTGTGTAAAAAAAAAAAAAAAAAAAAAAAAAAAAAAAAACCAAGAATGAAAATGTATATTTACAAAATTTAAAGGCATCTGTAATTATGTGTTTTGAAAAGCCGATTTAAAAAGGTTTTATAATCCACATTATAAAATGTTATAAAATCAATAATAAAGCACACCAATTAGTTTACACACCCACTATTACATTTTATGAATAATCTTTTATTTAACAATTTTTATTCCTGGTGGTAAAAATTCATATGATTTAAAGCAATACTTTTGCTGATATTTTAACCCAAAGAATTAAGCCTTAGGTTAGCTGACGATAATTGTGACAGGGATATGCTGACATGCCATTCTAAAAACCTTACACCAATCAGTATAATAGTTTTTACTTAATAATTTATTTCTAATCTTGGCAATACTTTCAGCTCAATCTGTATATCTTTGTTATGAAATAAAAACAGACAATGTCAAAGGATGCAATCTAGAAATATAATCCATGGAAAATTTAAGTATCATTTATATATTTGTTAAAACATTCAAATTTTAATTGAACTAAAAAAAATTGAATTTCTAAATTTTGTTGTTCTAGTATTTATGACTTAAAAACAGTTTGGTAAAAAAAAAATTACAACAGTTGGTTGCAATTGTTGTAAGGTATAGATATTAGAAACAAGGTCAATTGTGACATTAATTGTAAGTAAATGCCTCTACAAAAGTTTTTATTTCTGTACATTAGGCCCAGATACTAAGCAAATGCAATTTGGGGATATTTAATGACGAAAATCTTCCCCTGTAAGTCAAAGTAACGCAACAAAATCCCTGCCTATTTAAAGTTTTTCTAAATAGAAATGTTGCCAAGTTGACGAGATTGCTAAAAAAAATTCAAGCGAAATGATGTCATTGAATATCCATTTTATAATACGATATCGTTATTAGCCGTCAAGGTCTAAACTTCAAATGCTTAGAATTTCTTATGGAATTTTATGTAATCTGACTGATCTTACCTTTGCCATCAAATTGATAAAGGGAAAATAACTTATTATTGACAAAAAGAAATCATCACAAAATTTTCATTAATTGAATAAAATAATAAGTAATTTGTTGATAAAGAAATAAGCTAATTGGAAATTGTGAGAATCACTTACAATCCTGGATAAATAACAATTTAGTAAATTAATACAATACATTAAATACTGTGTACGTTTTAAACAGTTTCCTCCAAGCTACATACAGAAACAAATTGTTATGATGAGTTTATACTAATAAATTAACTCTTTTTGAACTAATAAATTAATACGTTTAAAGACTAATAGCATTTATAATTAAGTTTTAAAAATAATTGCAGCAAAATAATCATTGAAATTTCACCTATAAACAAAATCAATTACAGAAAATTGCTTTGCGTTTCTCCTTACAATTTGAGACATCATAACATTTTACGATGTTAGTGCGTTTAAAACATTAAGAAGTTATTCCATTTATTATAAGTATTTAAACAATAAAAAATTATTACTTCTTCAAACTAGGTAATGAATTCCACACGATTCGACAACTTATGTGAAAGAAACCAAAAAAAAAAAAGTCTATTGTAGAGGCAACGTCCAATTACATGGTCAGAAGTTGACAGAGACAGTTGAGCTGGCAACCTACACTTGGAATGCCTGTAGAACATCGAACTCATGAGCCACTCCCAACTACTTCTACTGTCTCCCCAGAAAAGGCATCAAACCCACATGCACTACCCACAGACATCAACTCTCTCTGACACAAGAAAGTGATTGGAGGCGAAACCGTTCTCTTATTTCGATAAATGGCCTAGTAGGCGTTGATGTTACTGACTTTTATTTGGAGGTGGAAGTGTTGAAACGACTGTGGTGGAAAAATAATATTATGATCCTTATAAAACTCTACCCATGGATACCATAAAGTATTTTTTATGTCTTCTTGAGGAGGCGTTTCTTTATGTCTATAACAATTACTGAATGCTTTGTCAATTAAGTCTATGAAAAAAAAATTTATGTCAATGTTGTCCAAGAGATATCCATTTACAATTTTAAAAATCTGCAGCAAATTTTGAAGTTTATGATAATATCGAATTTGAATAATTGTTGTAGGTGATTATCATGAATGTTCTTGATCTTTCAATATCATTTAGATTCCACAATACATGCATTCAAAATGTTAAACAAGCTTTGGCTGGTATTTAAACCTCTTCATCCTCTCATTCAAACGCATCTTATTTAGCTCGAACATAACAAACTAAACAAATAGAATTAATATTTCCCATGTGAAATGGTCAGCCAGAAAAGTTATGAAATCTGATGACAGCCACCAAGCGTCCCCGTTTCATTTCTTTGAGGTGCACAATGAACTAAATTGGGATTAGTGGGAGCAACTTATATAAGCAATCTACCCTAGGCAGGCCGACCAAACGGTATAGTGGTTAGCGTGCTAGCTTCTACAACGCGAGGTTGTGGGTTCGAGTCCCGTGTTAGGCATGGGTGTTTGTAAATGTATGTTAGTTTGTCTAATGACGAATGTTTCGGCGCATTATAGCCCTCGTGTTGCTGACGGCGCCAGATAATTTGAATACAACCAACTACCCTAGGCAGACTAGAGTTTTCATAGAAATAATCTAATTTCAGAGCAGTGTGTACAAACTATATCAAACATATGACTTTAAATTATTTCGAAAAAAACTCAACCCTATGAAGCACTGATTGCCTTTAAAGGGTTCACTCCAATAATCATAATTTAGTTCATTGTGTACACGTACTCCAAAGAAATGAAATGCAGTCACTTGGCGACATATATTTCATAACTTTGCCTGACTGACCATATTATTATTATTATTATTATTATTATTTTACACCATTTAGTTTTTGAAATACAGAGAAAAAAAGTATGAAGTTGTCTTGAAATATACAGATAAAAATAAGTTATATAAGCTTCTCATATGAAACTTGAGGTTAATCCTCTCATTCTTTTTTTTTTTTTTTTTTAATTGAAATATGTAAAAACATTTCGTTTTAAGTGTAAAGTATGTGAAATAAAAAATCCTGAAACTACTCTCACTCGAGTATTATTTCATACTTTTGATTTGAAACCTCAAGTGACTGAAAATATCTCTTACCTCACCTAACTTTCATCTTTTTGTTTTGGAATTTAATGGTAGAACATGTTTCAAATATTTATATTAAGTGTGAAGGGATATTTTTTTTTTTTTTGTAAAATAAAGCTAATATTTTTTTTATAAAAGGAGGATAACTTTTTTAACATTTTTAGATAATTTCAAATCCCCAATCTACTGTTTTGAAAAGTTCGGTTCAATCTTTTAATGCAGGCTCAGCTACACCTCAATTTTTCTTTCTAAATGAAGAAATGGCTCCCTCAGTTTCTAAACTTTGTTTAATTTGATTAATTTTAAACATAGAGTTGACTTGACTGAAATATTAGCTTTCTTTGGAAAATGTTTAAACAAACTATCAATAAACACAGCTTAATTGTATTGAGGATGGAGGAGAAAGATTTTTTTTTTTTTTCAATATTAAGTGAAAGATGTAGTTGTATAAATATGTTTAGAATATGTTACTAAAAAACAATTTTTACAACAAGTAAACATTATTTTTAACAGCAGATACTTCCAAAAGTATTTGTCTTACACCAGCGTTATAAGTTAATGATAAAATGACATATATGTATTACAATTTAGCTACTTGAAATTATTCAAATTTAAATAAATAGTGTACCTGTGTAGATAAAAAAAATTGTTAATAAATGTAAAAATAATGAAATAATAGTTTTATTGCCTAATATTATTTTGGAATAACAACTTATATCATTGTTCTTATTGACGAATCTCTAGTTTTATGATAATGCATATTGCTTAAATATTAATTTCGAGACATTACTTAAATTACTTTGCTAAGTGTAAACTTTAAAATGTTGAAAATGATAATAATTTGATAGAGTTATGTTTAGATATTTTAAAATTTGAGAATTCTTGATAAAAGTTAACCATTCATTCAGTGGAAATTTATTAAATTATCCGTAGTCTCACGCAAAACAAAACAAAATCTTTACAGACTTTACTTCTGAGAAACATTTGAATTACTTTTTCTGAAACTAAACTTTTAACAGTCAAAACATAAACCAGCACCAATAAAAAAAAATGGCAACAAGTACTCCATTCTTCAAAATAAAAAAATATACGCATTAGAATGCAGGCATTTTCTTTCGAGACAATAAAGTATCTATAGATCAAAGACAGTCCATCCCCGATTGAAATTCCACGGCATCAGACTTGCCTGCTTTTTTACGAGCCAAGTTCACAAAGAACGCCGGCACAACAAAACTAAAACACCAATTTTCTTGTTTGGGAGGGAGGCACAAAACAACCTCAAAAATAAAAACAAAGTAGCAACTTTTACGAGAGGCCCGCATCTCGCAGCCTTGCCTCCCCCATTCTTTACCTGTTGGAAAAAAGGAACGGAAGAGACGACAGTCACCTGACCCAGCTGTTGAAGGGGAGTTGGTTTAGCACAGAAGAACCAACCCGCTTGAATGTGTAGATGCTTGATGGCGTTTAATGGGGGGGGGGGAGGTAATAAACAGTCGGTGTTTTCTTAAAAGTTTCAATTCATATTTAAAACCAGTTTTTTAAAAAAGGTTTACCTGTTTGAAGAAGAAGAAAAAGGTTTGCAAGTTATGCTAAATTAAACGTAATAACGGAATTTATATACATATATACTTATAACATCGATTCAAATGTTGCTCTTAACTTTATTAAAGTTATGTAAACTAATGAAATGATGAAATATACTAAAATTGTTTCATGGTAAGTATATGAAAATGTATTCGTCGAAGGCAGTAGGTTAGTTCCAAGTACTTTATTGAGCATTCGAGAATTTACCAATTTCTTTTGCTGGTTGAATTCCTTTTTATTTAGATTGCCCTCAAAAGACAGGTTATTAAATATAAATAATATCTTCCATATCTCCATTTCAAAAAGTTCTTGTTCAAGTCTACCAAGAGCAACCATTACGATACCAAATCCAACTGTCAAACCGTTCCAAGTTGATCCCTTTCTGTATGCGAGTCCCAGAGAAGAGGGAATACATAGTTCTATGCCCTTTATTTTCCCTTCACTCTTCGTTATATTTTCCCCCATCTTATTCACCTGAAGGAAACCTGTCGGACAGGTTCTCAAGGGATCAAACCACGGATCCCTTCGCGAACCACCAGGACTCTCTGAAGCGTGGTCCATTGAGGCAAGAAGGAGTGTGCAGAGAAGTTGTCTTCTTTCCACCACACCGAACGGTTGCCTGGTGTTGTCTTGTTGTATTGGTTTTGGTTTGAAGGATTAAAAGATCACTGATGGTTCATTCTTGAAAAGAAGATTGTGATATCGTCGTCTGAACTGCTTGTTGTGTGTGTGATTTGTGTGTGTGGAAATTATGGATATTTTCCCCGGGATGGAGGAGTTACGTCGTGCCAGGTGGTGTGCTGTTGTTCTCTTAACGGTTTTGCTCTGGAGCGGAAGTGAGGCCGCAAGGGTAAGTGTTTTTTTTTTTTTTTTTTTTTTTTTTTATTATTATTTTTTTTTTTTTTTAACTATGTTGCTTAACGCGATGTGGGTATAAACAACACCATTTTCAATTAAAAAGTTCATGTATAAAAAAAAATATGGAAAGACATATATCCTAGGGCATGGTGTTATCCTTTTTGATCACGCTTTTAGCATATAGTTTAAAGGAGAAACATATCATGAGGTCGAACTATATTTACTGTATAAAAATTCTACTAAATGATTTGCAAAAAAAATTGTTGCGAAGAGAGATGGCGCTTCCAAGAAAAGACACTCCTAATTGACATGGATGTTTTTCCAAACAAAGACCAAAAGACTGAAAAGCTAATTTTTGTCATATTCACTCATTTATTAACTTCCGTCAAATTTTGACTTAAACTGATTTCATTGTAACCAAACGATATATTGTTTAATATGATTATACTCTCATCCTTTTCAACGAAAAATCTACTTATACACAGAGTACTATAAAAAATAGGTGATTCTGGATGGATTAAGGTGTAAGGCATTAAAATTTAATTTAAAATTTAGGTCATTTTATCCCTGTTTTTTCTGAAAGTGGAATGTCTTTAGAGTCCAGAACTTTAGATGAAAAGTTCGTGTATAATATACACTGTATATCATGATATTGAGCTAGAGGAATCTTGGAAGATTTAAGAGTAAAGTTATGGGAAAAAGTAACTCATATAAATCATGCTTATATCATCTTTGGAGTTTGTCCAGGGTGGGAGCGCTTTCTGCAATTGCACCATATCGATTTATATTCTTAAATCAATTAAGTTCTGTACCTTGACCAAAACTGGGAATGATATTCATTTGTGAAAAAGGAGTTAAACACAACTATCCTTCTTTTCAAAATATTCAATTCAAAAATAAAATAAATCGAATTGCCCTTCTATAACAAACCATGCATTAAATGGCGGTAGTTATCTTTTCATTTGGTTATAGTTCTGCGTTGAATTGATTGATGCTTCAGTTCATAGATTACCTTTCCTACAAATGAACAGCATTCAAAAGAGAAAACATCGAATTTCTTTCAACTCGAAAATATTAAAACCTCAGTGATTTATAAATTATTTCGATAGAGATTCTCTAAGAACAATAATAACATTAAGGAAGAAGTTGCTTCTTACATAACGTTCAGAATGTTTCTTAAGATGTATGGTTGAATAAACTAGTCATTTTTCCTCTATTTGATTGTCTTTTAATTCTAAGTTGCTTCAAATACGTCCATAAAAAATTTATTAAAAAATTGTATTTATTCACATCTTTAGCGCATCAAACCTTTATATCATATCTAAAATATGTATAAATGTTGTTTGAGTGTACTATACCTTGAAAAGAAGAAAAAAAAAGCATGAGAATGAGCTTATGTTTTAATCATCATTCATAAATTCTGCATTGTATAGATGATAATTTATGTGTTTCAAAATGAAGACTTTATTTATCTAAAAATAAATTGGCAATTTATTAATCTATAACGTTAAGTACGAATTTTAATGTATGTGTAGCGAATATATGTGTTAGCCTTCAATGACACCAAAATTCCTCAAGGTTAATTTCCAAACTTTTACTTTTAAAGGAAATAAATAAATTGCGAATCAGTAATCTTTTACTGAGCAATTAGCTTCACCTAATAATTAAAATAAATCTTTCAGCATCTCTGCATATTTGCTTTTTAAAACAAGTCAATAAAAAGAACTAGCCTATCATTTTTTAAATTTCAATCGAAACACAAGAAATTCCACAATCTTATATTCTCCTGCAATTTTTTTATCTACTTTCATTCAAAGGCTTCAACATTCTTTAAATTAACTCCAAACTTAAATCGTTTAAAACGTTTATAAATATTTCAAAGATATTTCTATATGTGGTAGCCTTCAATGACACCTAAAATTCCTGAAGGTTATTTTCCATAACTCTTATGTCTTATCTCAACTTCCAGACATTGAACATTAATTGTACTAAACAATAAATCAAGAACAATACACAATGAAATGTTTGAAATTAAACAAACAATTAAACACTGCGATGAAAAAAATTACGCAATGCAGAACCCGAAAGCAACATTCCAAAAGCAACTCCAGACAATTAATCTGAAAATCTTAAACCTTGAATGCTAAGGCCTTCGAGGCGAATTGTGTTTACATCATTATTAAAATACTTAAAAGAATTATTATTTAATATTTTTTTTGCGAAGAGAGAAACGCCGTTTCGTGTCCCATGCGTGAATCTTCATTGGTTGGCAACCTTCGGATTCTATGGGGAAGCGAGTACAATGAACTAAGCATCTTCTCCGCAATTAGTAGACAATCGGGGTTTAAAGATGATTGTATGTGAGGATGTGTGTGATTGTCTTTCTTTTAAGCGGTGACTCCAAAAAGTCTGGAGGATCTTGTAAACAAGAAGAACTTAAAATAACTTTCACATCCGTCATCCATCGTTTAATTATACAGCTATTCATGTTAACATAATTTTATAGACAATATAAAAACAGTAGCTTTGTGCATTTTAATACTCAAAGAATAATAATAATAATAATAATAATAATAATAATAATAATAATAATAATAATAATAATAATAATAATAATAATAATAATAATAATAATAATAATAGCAATAAGAATAGCATTAAGGAAAGGAAGAATAGTAATAATAAGAAGAAGAATAGTAATAAGGAAAAGAAGAATAGTAATAAGGAAAAGAAGAATAGTAATAATAATACTAATAGTAAGAAGAAGAATATTAATAATAATACTAATAAAAAGAAGCAGAATAGTAATAATAATAATAATAAGAAGAAGAAGAATAGAAGTAATAATAAAAAGAATAATATTATTAATAATAAAACTACTTGTAGTAAAAATATTATTAACAATAATTATAAGAAGAAGATTCGTAATAATAATGAAATTAGTTATGTAAAAATAATATTAATAATGATGATAAATTTAGTAGTAGTACCAGTATTGAAACAATAGGCGATTTATTATCGAATATTTTTTTAGTGTGAACAGCTCCAAAGCATAAAAAAATCATAAAAATAGGAATGTGGCATTCAATATTGTGTATGCAAAGTTTTTCCGAAAAATTATTTTAAAAATTGTCTTCATATTTATTTTTTATACTGTAGTGCACAATACCAAAGCTTACACAGTTCACGCAATGAGATCGTTAAAATAAACAATTCAAAAAGATATCGAAGTCATTGATTTTCTCGATACTTAAATGATATATAATAACCACGAAAAGTTTAAAACTTGACAGAGGGTATTTTATCAAGTATTTACGATAACGATTGATTTATAAAGTATTTATTTTTTTTTATTCCTTATCCAAATTTAACTTTAGATATATAATTTATACATTTTGCTTCATAGAAACAACTTAATCCTTAAAAGAAATTTGGAAATTGTTACGTGAAGTACTCAAACATAAATATGGTATTGATAGTAAATTTAAATACATTACTTAAAATTAGGAAAAGGTATCTTGTAGACAATCCCAATTCAAATCCACGCATTGGCATTTTACAATAAATAAATTCAATAATATTTTTAAATTATAGAAATCTTAAAAAGATTTTAATAGAATAACTATCCACATTTATTTAGAATTCCCTTCATACAAAGTTTCAAGAAGTACTCCCATTTACTCTACATATAAGAGAGACTAAACTTGCTTTATTTTTAAAAGAAAAATAACAAAAGATCAGTGAATAAAGGCTGAAAAATAAAATAAATACATTTTTATATCCAATTGTATTATCCTAGACAAGATTTCTTCAGGTTCTTATGCACGTTTCTACTCCATTTACAAGTTTTCCCTTTAAAAAAATCATTAGTTGTGTTTCTCAATTCAAAGAACCCCACTGATTTACTTTAAAAAAGACACTAAGCATTCAAAGAAAAACATTCCTTCTAGGTCTCAGTTCAATGCACATTATTTGTGTAAAATAATTCCTTACTGCAAGCTCTCGCAATAAACTAGTTGCTCAGAAAGGAACTAAAAGAAAAAAAAAAATAGAAAATTCTTACAAATGGGCATTACAATCAATCTCAATTTATATCAGTTCCTCAAAAGCATATTGCTCATAAAAATATTTTATTGTTATACATTCTATGCACATAATTTGAAATCATTTAAAACTATTTTATATTTGCTGTATAAATATTTAAAATATCATAAATCGCGGTTTTTAGTTTTAAAACAACCAACGTTATGATCCATAATGTATTTCATTACAATAAAATGGGAATTGACTGCAAAATGCTAAAATTGTCTTTTAATTTCATATGACTATTTTAAAATAATTTTTCTTGGAACTTTGAAGAAATATTTAGATTTTGAAAGAAAATCTAAATGAAGAATTGCACTGAAAATTATTTTTGAAAAACTAACTAATATTTTGTAATATATGCTTATAAATTAATATTCTTAAAATTCGTTATCTTGTGTACCATTATATAAATTATTGCAATTTATTTTAATATATTAGCAGCTAAATATATTGAGTTACATAGAAAAATCAAAAATATTTGAAAAACCTTACTAATAGGCTTAGAAATAAAATAGATCCAAAGTATTTTATATAACTTTTTAGTATTCTACTTCAAAGTTATTATTCACAATTCTTACGTTTAATTAATAAAGTATTTTCACTTCCCAAATTATATTTCTATACTATTATTTGTACAACCATTCATAATTTGATTTAAAACAAATTTGTAAAGTTACATTCCCAAAAGAATACCGAAGTTTATTTAACAATCACCAGTAATTGCATTTGATACCAAATTCATTATTAAAAGTCGTTTACATACCTATTATTTAGAAATAGATTTGTAAAACTCCTATTTGTTTGAAGAATAAACTTGTTAAATTAAATTACAGCATTATGGAATAAGTTATCTTACTAATTTTTTTTTTCAATATATAATTTGTTACAAAAGACTTTGTGGAACCAATTTGATAAAACAACTAAATAGTAACCGATTTATTTTGTGTACTTAACGTTATTTAATTACTTTTAATATGTTTATAACACACAAACAAACCTTTTTCTAAATTTATTTAAATCTCTTAAATTTCCACTAGACGTTCCAGTATTAATGCAACTATTATTAATATTATTGTGCAAATATTATCAACAAACAATATGGGGTGAGGATAAGTAAAATGTGGAAGAGGAGAAAAACAACGGAGAAACCGCTTTTAATATGCTTTGATTTTGAAATATGAAAACTCGAAATGAAATAGGAATTTTTTCGCTATGTAAACAAAAAAATTACACAAAACTAAGCATAGGCGTAAAACACATTAAAAAAAAAAAAGCGTATGAAATGTATTCCATATTATCAAAAAGATAAAACTTCAAAAAAAAAAATCCGTATTATTATTTATTATTATTTTTTTTTTCTGATATTGTTGTTGCACACAATGGATAAATTTTACCAATTTAAAATCCCTTATATTAACTTCGATTTTGTTTCCAACTTCGATATGTTTGAAGAGTAAATCTTCAAAGAGCTAGTTAATCCTCTTGACGTCAACTAATCAAGCTGAAACTTGGCAGATAAACTAGTTTTGAATGACAATGCATTCTAACGAGTTTTTAGGACTGTCACTAGAAGGCCGCTTTTACACCCTTTTCTATTTCCGTACGTCAGTTTGAGATACCAAGCCATATTCATGCATGTACAATTCGACGATATTTAATAACTGAAAGTTATAACCATGATAACCTTTGTTAAGTTTGACTGGAAAAAAAACCAAAACTCATTTATCGCTGGGAATGGTGGTTTCTTCATACTTTATGAAAACTCGATCTGATATGAAAACTATGGAAACTCGATCAATATCGTTCAAATAACTTGCAATAGCAGACAAAATTTGGTTATGCATAAAAAAGGATTTATAGTAAAAACTTCATTTTCTGGTTTGGTTAGATTTTTTTTCCCCTTCTTCTTTTATATATAGTTTAATAGAGAGCATCATTGATGTATTATATAACCTGCCGGTTAGCAGATAAATTATAATTTAGCTTGTTATAAGTAAGAATATTTGTTTGGCAACCTTTTTTAATAAATCATTTCGGATAGTTGAATGGTTATATTTATGATATTAAAGCAATACATATTTATTTTCTAACCTAATTATTCAGAAGCAACTAGACAATTCTTCTTAAAAGCATTACTACTTTAATAGCTTTCTTTTTCACTTGTTATTCCGTAGTAAACCTAGAGCTGCTCAGTGCAACGTCATCCGGCATGTTTCCCCTTTGATTGTCTACTTTTTCCAAACTGCTTTTCTTTGTCCCTTGACACAGAAAGATCAACCCTCCAAACAAAAGACTCATGCGAACACAAAAAGAAAAGAAAAATAGCCCCTTAACTAATGTTTAGTACGTCGTCCCAAAAATTAATTAGATCTCTGAAGGATCTGAAGTGAACTGCATTGTCAAAAGATTTTATCTCATTTCGAACAGCTTATGTTTAGCAATCGCTCTGAAGTGAAATAACAACAGCCAAAAGGAATGTTTTGTTGCCACATTAAGTTTTAGAAAACAAACTTGTTAAATACCTCAGTTGAAGATTGTTCTACAGAACATCTTTTGAGTGGATTTTTTCTTGCACTTCCGGGTGCACTTTTTCTCACGTCTTAATACCCTGCTTAAATCTAGTTAATTCTTTACAATTATTCTTTTCATTTTTCTCATGCTTCTAAAGGGGTTACGAGGTGACATTTCGCTTTCAAGAGTTTACGCAGTAGATTCTGACCATTTTTAGCCATCTGACCTTTCATGTGTACATTCTATTATCCAAAACCTGTAAAACTACAGTCTTACAATAATTAAAAAAAGTTATCGACATACTTCTTATGCATTCAAGGATTAAATATACTTTTGTTGCATTGAAAGATTTTGCGTTTCTCAATTTTGGAAAATGTTTACTTATTGAATCATCAGGATTAGATGAAGTTATTTAATAGTGTTTTGAACATTACCTATCAAAGTTTAAAGTTTCTAAATAATGTTACTGTGATGCATGACAAATTTTTTCTACAACATTAACTGTTTAAATTTCTTTTATTTTATGAAAAAAAAAGTATAATGATTTTTTTTTTTATTATTATTATTAAGTGTATTCAAATCTATACAAAATCAAAGTTACATAAAATATTTTAATGAACTTTTTCAGTTCTGTAATTAGTGTAAATATTTTTGAAAACTGGCTAATTTAAATCATGCACTGTACGGTATTTACACTAATCGATGTTTAGCAATGCCCTTTTTTCTCTAACTATATTTTAAAATAAATGAAATTGCACAAATGTAAAGTAAAACAGTGTTGTAAGCTTCTTCAGGTGACAGATATACGGGTAAAATATGAAAACCACGATTATAGTTTTTTTTTAGATGGTGGTAGATATGATTTCAAAAATTAGGTGACAAAACTTTTAATTTTATATATTACTCGATTTTTCCGTATGATATACAAAAACTATATTATGTCACTTAATGTTGCAGTGTAAATTTATAAAACATTCTAACAATTTTGGGGAACGTTTTATAATTAGTAGAATAAATTAATTCCATTTTACACAATGTGTTGATGAGAAAGTGCAATCTAACAAGAACAATAAGTGTCTTAAAATGCTGTAAAAATGTGTTTTGCTTTTATATTATTCTCAAGTATTTATATCAGGTAGAATTTTAGTGTATAGTTTTTACTACACCGAGTTAACACAACGTTATAAATTTCAGTATGCTTAAACATGTATATATTAAGACGTAATGATTCTTTCGCTAAACGTAAAACATAGAACAATAGCAATTTTAGCAAAAATATTAATAATTCTTGAAACTTATAGAGCTCATTAAGAAAAGTATTAGTAGTTGGCATGTTTTAAAAATTATTTTTGAGAATTTTCGAACTATATTTTTAGTGTCAGATGCATAAGTTAAAATAAAAATTGTTTTTATTTAAATACCTTCATTTGTATTAGATTGGAACATACTTCCACTTTTAAATATATTTTTAGAATTAGTATATGGTCATAACTCACTTTCTTACAAAATTTTATTACATTATTACATCACTAAGTTTTCTCTATAAAAGCATCTAAGAAAATCAAAAAACAGAATCAATAAGATTGATAGATCTGAGTACATTTTGTTAAGCATTAATAAATTCAGATTTAAAGCTACTTATAGTTTGGTTATATGGGCAAGTGATGTTTAAAAAAATCATACTTTATTGTTATAGCACCTTCTGATCCTGATCATCCAAAAAAAGTTTTCCCTTGTATTCATATACAAATTTACCCATTAAATATGTTAATAATTTTGTTAAAAATAAAAACACTTAACTTTTAGCGGTAATTTAAACCTAAAACAAGTTCAACGCAATGCTTGAAGTTAAATAAGTTCTTGAGCGAAAATTTTAACTCTGTCCTTTCAGTTCTTAACCTTGACTCATAAGGGTTGGGCAGAAAGCGTTTAACTGTTCTTAGCTCTTAATTTCCATTTAGTTTCTTCCACCTTTACTTTTAACCTTGATCTCAAATCACTCCCACCATTCACTTAAGTAGACGACCACACCTCCGCTGTAAAACGGGAGTGGAATATTTTCATCGCATTTACTCCGCCTTCTGATGTTGTGCAATTAATTTCAGTAACCAAACATCTATTGACTTCAGTTATAAACTTGAAAGGATCATTATTGTTAAATCTTGGGATGAGATACTTCTAAATACAGTGACTTCTTTATGTGATACATCAAGTTCTTAGTAAGAGGGTGTATTATGAAGTCTTGAACTAAAATCTTCATATATTGCCATGGAGTGCAGCAAAAGAGAAGTGTTACTAGTCTTAAAACTTATTTCTTAAAACTAAATTGCGATTATTATTATTAAAAAAATCAATTTATAATATTGATCAGAACAATTGTTCTCTTTTATCCCAATTTATTCTCTTAGAGCATTTGTTATTCGTCATTTTATTATTTTGTTGATAATTTAATTTCATAAACTAAACTTTTAAAAGATTAAAGAAATTGAAAAGAAATTTGTATGCTGATTTTTTAATTTATTATTAAGTTGATAATTGAATATTTTTAACTTAACTTTAAAAATATTATACAAATTTTGAAAAAAATTATTTTTAAATTCTAATATTTTACAATGGATGAAGATAGTACTTTGCATCTATTTTTTGACATTTACCGGGCGCTTTAAAGTGATTAATGACAGATATTTTGACTGATGATGCAGGCTTGTTAATTTTAAATGAATACAAAAGTATGGATACAGTATCTTAAAAATTACATTTTGATACACACCCGTTTCACCTAGAGTGCTTATCACCCACTCAGCCCTACGTTTATTAATTATTTTTAATTTTATGAAAATACTTTCATTACAATTTTGCCTATTTATGATTGAATTTGTCAAGTATCCGAGATCTGTTACTTAACGAAATTGCAAAGAATAACAAAAAACTATTAAAAAGAAATTTACCACTTTTTTTCAATTTTAGAGGGTGTGATAAAATAAAAATATCAACCTTTCTCAAATCCAATACAGTATTTTAAATATTGCATAATACTAATACTTCCCTTCGCTACTCTCGTATTATTCTACTCTCGTACCCCATTAACATTTTCCATTACAAAGTTCACAGACCATAAATTGATCTCCAGATAAACGAAAACATTCTTCTATTAGTTAAGGTTCAGAAAACTAAACAGATGCTACCGAACTTTAACTAATATTTTAAAATGTATCATAACACTGGTATTTGTATTCGTGACTCTGTTATTTCTTTTTCCATTACAAAGTTCCCAGGAATAGACCAAACCCTAAGTTGCCCTCCAGAGAATTGAAGACACTCTTCTTTTAAAATAAATAATCTTTTAATGTAAAGTAATTTAAGCTAAATTCATGTTACCGAAGTTTTTGAACAAATCATTATTTTATATTATTGTATAATTTTTGTACTTTCCATCGCCACTCTGTAATACACCTTACCCTATAAACTTTCCCCATTGCAACATTCCCACTCTCATAGTAAACCCTAAAGTTGAACGAAACACACTCTTCTATTATTTAAAGTTAAGAGAAACTAAATTTAAAGCTACCGAACTTGAACTACGCAAAGTCAACATTCAACACCAATGTTATTTTTTTTTATCTGAATCAGATGCCTCACCAATTTCGTCTTTTTCATTTCCTCGTGCTGTACCTCTTGACGACACAATGTCATGAGGATGACAGGTCACGAGTAGCTGGGTCGGCCTACTGAGGTTCAATCTGGAAACCTGTTGCGGGTTATCTTTAACCTGGCTGGAAGGAAGACAGTTCCCTTTTTTTTTTTTTTTTGTATGAATAAACCTCACCATGAAATTGCCTTCTCTTGCATACCAAGGTTACGATCGCTTAACCTGACCTCGCAACTTGATGTCGCTGGAGATCCCCCGTTTGTTGTACTAATAGACCATAAAGGATGAAATGTGTTATTTCGTTGAGGTTGGTGCACTGTTGAATGAAATACGAAAGATGGTGCCCCGTTAGTTTTGGGTGGATTTAGTCGTCTGGATCAGAAAGTCAAATTTATTTGTAATAATTCATTAAGTTTTTAAATATGATGAAGCAATTTTATAAACAAACAATTGGAAAACTTTCCTTCAGTAGGAAAAATATTTTGTCATAATATAAGAGAATATAATATTATCGACATCAATCAAAAATATTACGAAAAACTCACATGAAATAAACTAATTATAAATCTTTTTTTTTTTTTTTTTTCCAACAGCCCTTTGAGGGCCAAGGCTTTCTTCAGAATCTTCTAACATTCTGATCTTTTATTTACCACGGTGTTCTAACTAGTGACTTTTATTGTTTTAAAGTCGATGTAGTCAACCGATCTCATTCTGGACCTACCCCTTATTCGGGTTCCCATTGGTTTGAAACTGAAAACTCAAAGAAGAGAACAAAAATAATATTATTAATTTTAAAATATTTGATAGTATATGTCTCTTGGAAAATCATTTATAACTCTTTATAAAAGCTATGCATCCATATGCCATTAAAATTAACTGCACCAAGAATCTTCCTCAAAACCTTTATCTCAAAGATAACAAGCCATTCTGACGAGCAGCCGTAAATATTGTTGTTCGCTTGAATATGCAGTTATTTTCATTGCTAAAAGTTAAGCAATACACTTTGACACTTTCTAATTAATATTTATAATAGCATCATCGTCTTATAATATAGTATACCATTGTAATTACAAGTTTTCTAATTAATAAAATACTGTTACACTTTTCTATAATTTCACACTATTGACACAGAATTAGTACAAATGATTTACTATCTTTGAAGATAATACATAAGTATATTTTACAATAACTTATTAAAAATTCATTCTAAATTAATTATAGTACCTTTAAGTCAATAATATTTTGTTTAATTACAATGATATAGTAAATGGCCCCGGTGCACAGTTTATAAAATTAAACTAACCATGGAAAGCAGAATCGATTGGTCCTGTCATGGCAGGAAGAATATTTGAATTAATAGTATTCAAGAATATTTGAATTAATAATCATCAAGAATTTTTAAGAGAAAATATTTTTACTGCAAATTTGAGAGTATAGATTTGGAGGTCATTCCCTCCCAAAATTATTGCTATCTGTTTATACATACCGGTTTAAAGAAGCATTAAAGAGAAATTCATTAGGAAGCCAAAAATTTAGTTTACACACTTGTTACTCGCTTCAATGGTCTTTACAACGAATTCAAAGGTCTTAAAGATTGCAGAAAATTATCACTGAAGGACGCAACGGTCTTTTCACCAAAACTACCTCCGGAGTCACAAAGCATCTATAAATCACATCCGCCGTAACGAAAGTGAAACAATTTCCATCATACGCATTCGCTTGAAGGCGTCAACCGTTTTAGTGCCGATAACCAGGGTCCAATGGAACACTTAAGTACTGAAATCCCACAAAATCGTGCACGGAAGCATCTTGAAGATGTTGATCATCTGCATGTAATTCTCTACGCGTGTTCAGTCTTACCAGTCAATGCACTTTCACAGTTGATGCAGGATTATGGATGCATCATTTGACAGATGGGAATTCCTCAGCGTAACGCTACCATGGATGCAGATTAATTTTGGGGAAGAATGCACTTTGTGTCGGATTATCGTCACTCCTTCTTCACTTTTTTTTTTTTTTCTTCTTTTCTTAGGGCCCTGAAGGGCCATGTTGAATTTTTTTAAGGTGGGTTGTGTTCATGGAAATGAATCTGTCATCCCTAGTCAATAATCAATTGGTTTTGGTAACTAAAAAATGCATTCCAGTGTGATAGATAATATTGATTATTGCAAGAATAATAGTGTTTAAGAGTGGGATGAAAATGTGCTTGATTAATAGTTTTGTCTACACTTATAATTATGAGATACGGAATCGAACTAAGGTCATACAAACCACATTTTTTTAATTATGGAAGATTTAGTTCTTTAAATAAGTAAAAATATAATGAACGCTTACATTTACGTAAAGTTATTATTTATCTTTAAAGAACAATGTGTAGGGATAATTTTTCTTAAAATTTTATAATTCTCGTACCTATGTTTTATTTCTAAAATCTATTTTAAAAGATTTTAAAATCACAATGTTTATAAAAATTTTTTTTAAAGAAACTTGTTTCTTATTATTTGAAATGGATTAATAGTTTTTTTCATAGAAATTTAATCTTATATATTAGTAAAATAGCCATATTTACATTTTAATTATAACTATATTTACATTTTAATTATAACTATATTTACATTTTAATTATAACTATATTTACATTTTAATTATAACTATATTTATATTTTAATCCTACAAATAAAGATACTAAATTTATTATAAGAAATTTTTATAAACCTATTTACATCATAAATATCATTATAAATTATTCTAAAAAATTCACATTATAATTATTCTAAATACACTTACATTGTGGTTATCATAAGACATTATAATAATAATTTTACAAGAATAAATTATTATAAATATGTTTACATCAATATTAAAAAAAAAAAAAAAAAAAAAAAAAAAAAAAAAAAAACTTATTTCAAATATTTATAAATATATTTATATAAATAAAAAGTAATGAAAATTTATAATACATATTATACCCTTCAAAAATCTGTAACAAATAAATCAATGTGCAATTGTAATTCCATTTGAGTATTTAAAGCATAGCCATTTTTAAATCTCGTCTTCTCTTGAAGTGGGTCACATTCTCATAAAAGTTAAGTTACCCAGTCACCTGCCCCAAGTTAAGGGGGGTCCATAGGCATTCCGACCGAATTCCTACCTTTTCAAGGTCACTTATGACCTACCTTTTGAGTTCACCTTCTCTTTTCTTTTATATGTCGGAGAAGGGGGGGCAAGGGCAGTCATAGCATACCTTAGAGCAATAGGGGTAAATCTGTTGCATTTTAAAAAGTTTTCTGTCATGAAAGAATGGCATACAACTGTGCGTCATTTCACTGCAAATGATTTATTGAATGATTTTTTTTTTTTTTTATTACTCTATTCTGATCTATTTGAATGTTGTTGTTTGTACAATTTCAATTTCTCCATTAAAGTAGGTTCTTTTTTACAAACCATACAATACAATTTTGTCTATCGAATTCAATTTCCTTTAGAGTTCTTGCCTTCAAAAATGCTATTGTTAAAACAAAGTTTTCAATTATTGAATAGCCCTGACTATTTAATTGTTCTTCACAACTTAAGCGGGGACATTCAAAGTTATTTTAAATATATTTACACAGATTTTCAAAAGGTAAAATATTTAACTCTATTCAACTTTTTATCAATATGTGAAATATTAATAGTCGGTATGAGCAAGGACTAAATTAGACATTCATTTAGGCGGGAGAGGGGTGAGGGAGAAAAAAAAGTGTCTACCCCTTTGGGGGACGTGCATAAATTACATCACACAAAATGTTGACTTTTTTTTAACACCCCCTCCCGTAAAATTAAGTTATATTTCTGCCTCCAGCCCCTCCCCCTTCCTAAAAATTAATTTAATTAATTTTACCTGCCCCCTTTGTTTCTAAAATTAGAAAAAGCATATTTTAAGCAGTTTTGAAGTGGAATATGATAAAATAAAGTTCGACTTTTTGCAGTTTAGTTTTCATTAAAGCGGTTCTTGGTTTATTAATGATTGAAACTAATTTTCTTAAGTTTTAAATTAGGAAAAAAAATGTAATTCGATTTTTCCCGCAATAAGTAAATATTTGCATCATGCAAATGATTACTCCTCCCTCCCTACTGTCACTGTCACAGTCCATCACGTTGGGCCAACCTCCCCCTCTCATTGGTGTGGAAAAAATCGGGGAAAACCAATCAGGGAATTCCTATTGTTTCAATTAAGAAGTTTAAAATTATATGCCCGATCCGATTATGTATCATAATTTAATTTAATGTAGTTAAATGAGTTATATATAATGAAAAATATTTCGGGAAGAGGTTGAACACTGTCAGTGCCTCCGTATTGGGTTTAAATATTTGTATATATATATATAAGATATTTCCCAAATGTAAATCAGAAAAAGTCATAAATACTTCATATTTGACTTGTTTAATACTATTTACATTTCAACTCTTTAATCTAATGGTCCAATTGTTCCTTTCGAGAGAAAAAAAAGTAACTAAAAAATTGCATTTCGGATGCATATCCTTTATTTATATATCTTAATTTATTTGCACATACAAAAACCAGGATCTTTTCTAGATTTTTATAGGCCTCTGGAAAATAGTAGCCACACTAGGCCACAAAAACTTCGAACTCATATTCTATAACATTTTTGTATCAATTGTACTTCTCAAGTTCTTGTTATATATCTGTATATACTTGCCGAACACTAGCTAAGGCCACGTAACTAAAGAAGACAATATATTTCTATCGCTTACAAACAGTATCAACAATTAATCGAAATATAGTTGATAAAAGGAATGGATTTTTCGATACTATAACTAACACAGTTATTCAATAACTACTTGAATTCTGGAAGAAAGTACTAGTACTTGCAGCTGTATTACAAGACAGTAGAAATATGTGACAAGCGTAAACTGAAATGCATGACTTTAACGATAGGGGTGCACTTTCGACTACCGAAATAATTTATGGATCATGAACAAAAATCAATATGAGAAAGCTGTGTTCATGATGTGCAATGTTTGGAGTTTCTATCTCTTGTAAACACTGAAGTGTTCGTCTTTTTATGAAGATTTTCTAACACTTCAGCGTAGACAAAAAAAATTCAAATTCTCTTCTTTGAAATTTCAATTCAAAAATAAATTGAGAAAATAGGTTGGTTAGTTGGGATTTATTGGCGCAAGAGCTTTACAAGAACCATACTGCACCAGATTAAGCAAAGGGAATTGTAAAATAAAGTGTAGGTTTATAAAAGTACAATTAAAATTTGCATTTTTTATATAATTGAATATAATTTTATGTAATTGAATATAATTTTCATATAACTGAATATAATTTTATATAATTGAATATAATTTTTTATATAATTGAATATAATTTTATATAACTGAATATAATTTTTATATAATTGAACATAATTTTTATGCAATTGAATAGTTATATTTTTATAATTGAATGTAACACTTATATAATTTGAATGAAATAACTCCTTAATTAATTTTAATACCTTAACTTTCTGTTCTACTTGAATTACAAAAAATTTCACGATTATAGTTACATAAATTCGTAACAGTAACTTAAACTTTCTTAAAACTTTCAATATAATACATACAATAAAACACAAAATATTCACTTCCAACAGTTTTACATTTTGTTGATTCATCACTCATAATAAAATCATTCAATTTATTCACCTAACTTTCGGATCAAATACATTAAAACTCAGATTAGTTAGCATTCAAAAACAGCATACTTTCGATCATGCTTTCATTGAAAGTCACATCAATTTAACATTTTCAAACCGGAAGAACAAGTCCAGAATTTCTTCAAAATCGAAAATGATGGCATTAAGAATGAGCCTCAACAACGGAGATGCATGAATCCGGTTTAGAATTCTTAACTATAACTTCAAGTTTTTAAACTTGCGACGCGTTTTAAAGACCTTCAAAACGTTTCTTTTGAACATAACCTACTTTTGACCTATTTATTTCTTGTTTTTTGAAATTGGATAAGTCGAAGTCGCTTTCTAAGAAGACTTGTATAAATTCCTTAGCGGTTTTAACTTCCTTAAACAGATTGCGGTTGGTAATTTTATAAAATTCATAAGGTGACCTACATTTTTTTTTATCTATCTAGATTTCCTGACGCATTTAGAAGAACCATGTTGGAATCTGTGTAAAAGAATGTATAGGCATTGCCTATCCTTCGTAGTTTAAACTAAATATTGGATTATACTAATTCTAACTTAACCTAAAAGTGAATATGAAGTTTAAATGTTCAATTACCATAAACTGAAATGAGAACCCCCTCAAGTGTTTAAGAAATTAAATCTAATTTGTCATCCAAACCTTTTACTTAAAGTACCTGATGAATAAATTTGACAATAATATTTTTTAAGAATTCAATTAACTTTCTTTAGCATATGAACTTTGTAACTTTCTTGAATGAGAAATAGTGATGTAATATGTATAAGTTAATATTTTTAGTGCCTTCAAATGTTATTTTTTAAGTACATTATCAACCAAAAATAAGTTAAATCTTGTAAGAAGTCAGGTTAAATAAAAAAATATGTTGGCAATGTTTTTACTTAATACAATTTTTGGGGGACTATTTATTATAGTCTTTTTTTAAGGTTATTTTACACCAAGAACTTTAATTTTAAGAAAATTTCTAATCACATCAAACTTATGACTGAAAAGCAAAAAAGTGTACTGTACAACTTTCTTATGTTGTGAAGTTTAACACTTTCTTTGTTAGACCTATCTTTTAAGTTATTCAGCTTGTTTCAGAATATTTATATTTAATAAATACTTAATACATTGTTATTCCTCTGTATGTATCCTTAATTCATAAATGTATTTTATATATTTTCCATAGTACTAATAACTAGCTCTTCAAGCAAATGACTTGGTACAAATATATCAGCATTTTATTATTTATTTTGTAACATTTTGCTAATTTGTATTTCATAATCATGTAAGTTATAGTTGCCGGGTTTGTAAATTATAAGACAATAATTTATTTCTCAGGCCATTTGAAACAATTAAGTAAGTTCTACAATTTTTTTTTTGTTAAACAAAATGTATTATTATTATTATTATTAACATTATTATTATTGTTATTGTTAATGATGTAACCTCTAATTCGAATTTTATATTAAAAACCTTTTATTCCTCTTTAAAAAGCTTCACTGCCTAATCTCTACTTTGCAACAATACATTAAAAACCTGAAAAGAAATTAAAAGTATTAGAAATTATTCGTCTGTTTTATCCCACCTTCCTTTCTATTAACGTTCATTAACACATTAAACTCGTCAAAAATTATTCAAAATTCTAAATTTATAATAAAGTGATATTAAATAACACAAATATAATTAAATCTGACACTATTTCATTTAAAAGTATAATAAAAAAATTAATAATACTAAATATAAAATTTCGACTGCTTAAAAACACGACATTAAAATTATTATATCTCTTTTACTCTTATTAAATGTCTCGATTTCAATTTCTTCTTTAAACGATCTAAAATCTCCAGAACCTCCAACATATTTAAAATTCGCTGGAGATAGTTCTCCAACTGAAGCCGCCACCTCAATGGCCGCAACTAAAAACAGCTGTTTCGGTAAAACTGGCAAATAGTTTCCGTTCTACATGAAAATACGGTCAGCACTGCTTAGTCAGTTGCCTACCGGCATAAGATTTCTGCGGTATTGCCCATTATCCGACCTCGAATCTCATTCCACAACGGAAGTAGATCATTGATCAGACTATTTCTATTTCGGTACAAGAAAACTTCATTTAGTATTCATTCCCTTAGTAGAATGCAGTCATAAAATGAGCAATCGTTCTATTAGATGTGTTCTGTGTTCCTTCAAGCGTGGTTGTTTCATTAAACGATAGTTTAGGCTAAGACGGAACTTGGGGTTAAGAAAACCTCGTCAAAGAGTTCGTTGCTTCGTCATCAAGCGCTCAGGTTTAATGACGATTTTCAAGGTAGTTGATTTCCTCCCACCATCCCATTTTTTTTCACATCTTTACCCGGAGGTAATTGAAATCGTTCAAACCCGTATCGAGTTGAAGAAACTATTAATTTGAAATGCAGCTTACAATAGTATTTATTCTATCATAAGTTTGAAGAGTATATGTGTCAGAAGTTTATTTTACATAAAAACATTGATTCTCTTCCATTACCAGATAAAAATCGCCAAATTGAAGAGATAACTCATTCAAACTAACAGCCTTCAAATCATTCACAATTCCTATAACAAACCGTTATAGTGTTACTATAGCTACCCTATAACAAACCATAAACATTTAGACATGTAAACGCTTAGGCTTGACGACAACTGCGCTAACTGGTACGCCAACCCGTCTAACTGAAGAGTTCCAAAACATTGCATGCCAATGCTTTTGTACCTTAAAACGAAAACAATGTTCATAAAAAAAATTCCATACAAAAATGCGAGCATAACTATTTACACTAAATAATATGCAAGGTTCTAAATAGCTTAGACCACGAAATATAGCCTTTTTGTTGCTCTTTTGGAAGAAAGTTTCCAATCAACCAATTAAATAACTAAGAAACTAATACATCTACAGAACCGGTTGTTTTGTTGCTAAAAGTTTATAAACAGAGCTTTCCCTGTACTGTCTTTCTATCACGAGAATAGTTAGATAGTCCAGAGAGTGGTAGTTGCTATAGAAATAAGTCTGGTAAATTTAGAATAAGGGTGATGGGCGCAAGGAATTAACGCCAAAAAGTTTACAATACGACAAATGTAGATGTCTTCTGGAATCCCCGCCCACCTGATGGCTGTGTAGTTAGCACTCTGGCCGAGTTCGGATTCAAGGTTAGACATGGATGTCCATTGTGGTTCGGAATCCACGTTAAGTGGCTTGAGTAACCATCACTGTGTAAAAAAATAGGTCGTTGAATGTATAACCAAACCAACTTCTGGAATCCCTATTGAAAATGGGGTTAGACGTATTTCCATGGCACTAGACAATCTAGCGGAAACTATTATTATGATAGACAAACAGTACGTAAATCATATTGAAATTTTTTAATAATGGTTGTTTTTGTTACAAAAAATAAATATTTATAGTAACGGTGTCCTATTCGTGGTCTAGAAGCAGGTAAAAAGGGGTATAGTATTTAAATATTGATAGACATAAGAGTTCTAACTTTATTGCATATGAGACATCTTCAGATAGTCTCATTGAACTCATTTCTGCATCTCAAAACTTAAACAAACCCATCCATTTCTTACAAAATGACTTAAACTTGCATTTATTTCAGCTGTCTCACAATCCATTGGAAATGTAAAGATTATAGTCACTTAATTGAATTATTTATTATTCATACCTACGACCGACTCATAACTGATATAGTATGCGGTATATTTCAAATGTAAGTGTTCATAAAGGATATTTATTTTAAGACTCCATTTATATTGGAAAAATAACTTGAATTATCTTTCTCGATTATTCCAAAAACCCATCTAATTTAATCTCAAGACGAATTCCAGTTATTAAGTTATATAATTTAAGTGGTTTCATAAGTATATACTTTCCTACGTATTTTAGTGCATTTTTTAAGCAAATACGTTAGAAAAAGGTATTTTTAAAAAATTTGTAAAGACCGTAGTGGGGGGAGAGGGGGGGGGGATGGTGATCCATGCGATATTGAAATTGTTAAGTTCACCTTAAGGTTGCGAACTACATACCAACCAGAATAGGGCTGGGTTTCTTTAGGCTCATTTGCTTCTGGATCATTAGGGACTAAACTTTGGACCCAATAAGTAATGAAATAAGGGAAACTAATAATATCAATTAAAACAATATGTCTATTTCAAATAATAAAATTATAAAAATGAATTATTACTTGTAGACATCCACAAATTCTTTTTTATTAATGATAATTATTCTCGTATATTTTTACGAATTAAAGTAATACATGATTATTAATAAAAAAGTTGCATGGAAATATTGGGAAGTAAGAGTTAAGTGTTTTATACTTGTTGATGAATGCTGATATTTGTTCATTTAGTTTTTTTTTTTTTTTTTTTTTTTTTTTTTTTTTTTTTGTATGGGAGTTCTTTTGTGTCAGTTCTTCTGTATCTATACTGCCAAATTCTCTAAATCGATTTATAACTATCACAAAATCAAAAATTAACAAATCAAAATTCTATTTTGAACATCAATAAAATCATCAATTGATATTTTTAAAGATACTAATGCAATTGACATCATTTAATAAGGCAATTACTTCTAGCGAACTTCGAACAAATTTCAAAGTCAAATTGTGTTGACAGATCGTTTTATTAATGAAACCGGAAACGAAATTTGTTACAGTTATAAATTCACTATTTTAATTAGTTAATTAATAGCATGCATCCTTGAATTTTTAGGCCGTTCATTGCATTAATATTAAAATACTCAATCAAACCACTAAAATAGTGGTTGCCGATTTAATTATTTTTATAGTAAATATTATATAAAACTAATTGATAGGGGTTTTTTTTTTTTTTTTTTTTTTTTTTTTTTAATTAAAGGGTAGTAAACAAATTTAATTCATCTTTTATAAATAAAAAAAAACATACATAAATATAGTATATTTAAATAAAAAAAAAGTATAAACTAAAATATTATGTTAAAAAACTAAGTTGCACCACGAAATCCTTTATTATTATTATTATTATTTTCATATATCTTATTACGGTATTTTGAAATGTAATGGATATCTGACGTAATTATAAAAACCATATTTGGAAAGAAAAAAATTAACAGAAATACAAAATTATCTCTTAATTAGAAGACTCTATAAAAATGCCAGGTAAATGAAAATCATTTGGGTGGTGAAGTATGCACTTTTAACGAGAGTATTTCAACAGTTCTGTTAATAGATGACTTCTAAAATAATTAATATGTTAAAGTCACTACCGATAACGATCTGGATCTAACGATACCAAATACTCTAGTTATAGAGATTTTGTCGCTTGCCTGATATTTTCATAAAGCTATAGAGTTAGAAATACAAATCACGTCTTAAAGAGCAGAGAATGTCTCACTGATAGTATTAAGGGTCTATTCTTTAAAATAACGCACAACTAACAGTATAATTAATAACTAAAAAAATTAATACTTATTAGTTAGTTATTAGTTATTAATACTTCACGATCTTAAATGTAAACATAGTAGTTTTACGAAATTGTAAAAAATATTGCTCTCATAACTGAATTGCTAAACTTAGGAAAATATTGGGTCTATAAATTTCCAAAGGCACATGGCTCATTTTTCACACTTAATGATTTAACTGTAATTCATTTTTCTTTTATAATCGAAAATAGGATATTAATTTAAGATTTGTACTCGTGTATTATGAAATTGCTTGAAATGAAAGCAATTAAAATACAACTAAAACTTTTACCAAAAAAATTCGAGTGTAGATTAATAAATGTCTTAATTAAATTATGTCTTCAATGGCTCACAAGGATCTATTAATAATAAAAAATAATTTAGAATCTAAAGTGAAATCTCATTGTTTTTCTAAAAGTGGCATATGATCTTTTCAGAACTTATTTTTAATACCCTTACGTTAAATATAAAAAAAGATGTTTCGAATTTTCTGAAAATGTCTCAACGTCTTTCTAAAGTACATTAACTATCAATGTATAAAAAAAGCTATCATTAAAAAAAAACTCATAAAGATAATAAAACTCAGCACATTCAATAAACTTAATCAATCATCTGTGGTTTATTGTGTTATCAAATCCGTTTTACAAAAATTAATCCAATTGATAAATATCTTGTTAACCTCATATCGGAAATATTGCTACAAATATATGATTAACATGACTATATGCAATAGTTTTCCCACTATATATATACAGAGAGAGAGAGATTTAAAACTCTAATACAAACACAAACAGAAAATTATTTTACACATTTCTGAAATAATTCAAAATGTACAGAATTTGTAATGATATGTCAAACACATACAGAATTTAATGTCTTTAATGAAACATTAATTTCTGTTGTGTCATGTTTATAAATAACTCCCAAAACAGGAAACTTCCTGAATGCAATAACGCGATCTTTTCACATCCTGTCTTTAGTAAAGGTCTAGTGATTTATCTTTTCACGGCATCTTACTCCCGATTTGTTATAAAACCAGCGGAATTAGTTAGAATTATCTCATGAGCGTCATGACACTAATCTTCCTACTTACTGATGCTTTCGAGGTTTGTCTTTGAATACATTAAAAAAGAATTACCAAATTTGTAATTTAAGAAAAAGAAAATAATAAAAAAGTTCAATGGATAAATATTGAGAAATACTTACAAACCACAAAAAAAAAAAAAAAAAAAAAAAAAGTGCTTAATCAAATTATATAGCTTACGTTATCTATGAAGCGCATTTCTTAATTCTTTACTTGATTCTTCATCGACACAAAATAAATTGTTAAATTTCTAAAGTATTTGAAGCTTTGAATATAATATTTTTTATAAGTATGTTAACATTTATAAGTTGACACTGGTGGCAAACGTTTCCTCTTTTGACTCATAAAAAGCATAATATGTTAATTCTTTAGAAAAATTTTACATTTGAATTAAACAAGCTCAAACTCTAATTTTTTATCATATTAGCCAATATATACGTAATGATTTTATAACTCGCCACCCAGTAGTTACTATCAAAGTTCACTTCATTCTCAATCTATTTTTATTATACACTGCGTTGCATAATGATAGAACCACCATGTATTTTCCACCTAGCATACAGTAATTGGAATAAATGATTGAAATAAATATTTTTATTGAAAATATACAAAATAAGAATGACAATAACAAAGTAAAAACATTACTCATGTTTATATTTTCATGTAATAAAATAAAAAATACAAATTTTAGGTTGCAAAATGATAGAACCACTTTCAGTTAATACTTTGTAAGAGCACCCTTTTTGGTTATAAGTTCAAAAATTCGATTAGGCATGCTTTCGACTAAGCGTTTGAGTATATCTGCATTCAGATTTTCCCATTCTGTAATAATGGAGTCTTTCAATTCTTGAACCGTTGAATACTGCTTGCCGTTGGCGTATACGGCCCTGCTTAAAATACCCCAGACGTTTTCCATGGGGTTCATGTCAGGAGAACATGCAGGCCATTCGATAACCTGCACTCCGTTGTCCAGGAACCATTCCCAAGACGAGTTTGCAACATGAATGCTAGCATTGTCCTGTTGGAACTTCCAAAATGGACCTCCAATTTCTTCTCCAAAAGGCAACACATTTTCTTCCAACAGGTCTTGATAGTCTATTGCTCTCATTCGACCAGCAGGGAAGGCAATGTTAGTCCGCCCAGCATTGCCAAATCTAGCCTAAACCATTAACGATCCTCCCCCACACTGTCTCTTAGAAAAAATGTGTGGCTCATTTCGGAGATCCCTCCAATAGAATGCCCACCCATCAGGACCATCTAGATTGAATTTTTTTTCGTCGCTGAACACTACTTGAGTCCACAGTTCTTTCCAAGTCATGTGTTCTTTAGCCCATTGCATCCTTTTTCGTTTGTGAAGATCTGTAAGTCTCGGTTGCGTTTTCATTTTCGTGTACTCAAGATGTTCGTTCTGCTGAGCTATTCTGGATAAAGTTGACTTGTGAACTTTGATGGTGGGGTCTTATGATAGTCTGTTCAATGTTTCACCAGCTTTCAACTTCTTTACAACTAACCTTTCTTGCCGCTTTGTTAGCTTTCGAGGTCTTCCAGTGGATTTCTTTGTCCCATATTTGGATCCAAGATGTAGAAAATTATTAACCACGTATGGTGAACGCCCATTATGTCTTGCTATATTCCGAGAAGACAATCCTGCTTGGTTCAAAGCATAAAATTTGTCCTTTTTCAAAATCAGATAACGGTTTTTTCCTACCCATACTTAGTGACACCTTTTCAAATCAATAAACTATGCGTGCTCACAATAAATGCAAGTAAGGTTACGTTAGTTGATCAAACGAAGCTTTTATATACCTGTTTGTTGAAACCCAACTGCGCATGCTTCTCTGGGATCGATTATTCCACTAAAAAGTAGGGGTGGTACTATCATTTTGCAACCTAAAATTTTTATTTTTTATTTTATTACATGAAAATATAAACATGAGTAATGTTTTTACTTTGTTATTGTCATTCTTATTTTGTATATTTTCAATAAAAATATTTACTTCAATCATTTATTCCAATTACTGTATGCTAGGCGAAAAATACATGGTGGTTCTATCATTATGCAACGCGGTGTAGAGTTGAAAGCATTCCCACATTTTCGAGACCTCATCAATTCTCCCACCTTCATTTGAATACGCCGATCTGTCTTAGATCCCAGACACGGGTTTCATTAGCATAGGGGTGAACCTTTCAATTTTCCCTTTTAATACTAAATATCCCCAAATCCACGACGTCAATCTTATTTTGTGCCCCAATAATCCCTTTTTCGCACAGACTATATCTCTGCCTTCCACGTAAATCAAAAGTGTTTACATGGCTGTCGGAACAAAGACTGACTCTTTATTATTTTTCATGATTACATAAACCTTGTACAAGCCTTCTTGGACACATTACATATATTATATCTATATTATTTTATACACTTAGTAAGGAATATAAAAATTTCATTTCAAAATTATACATCCATTCAGAAGCATTCCAATGCTCAAATATTGTGGAAATCCATGCTTAAACATGAAATGCCATAACAAATGTTTTCTTTTAAAATATTTTGGTTTTGGAATAAAATAATTTAGTCTTTTCTCCATTAAAAACTTTTATAACGTTTTCAACAACCATCATTTTGAATTACTTCTCTGGGATTAACGATTATAGTAACAGGAGCCATTCGAATGAAAAGTAATGGACAGCAGTGAGATAAAGATTATAAATAACCAAATCTAAACTAGTTAAATATAATTTTGATCAAGTCGTTATTAATTATTCAAGCAATAATTAATGTGTTATATTTAAAAAAATTATTTCTTGAAGTATTGGTTATTTTTAAAAGTTATTAAAATCCAAGAAATTCCCAAAACACACCTTAGAAACATACATTGAAATAAATATTTCAAAAATGTAATAATAATTGTATACTCAATTGTTATGTACAATGAAAAAAAGTTACAAAAAATAAAATGAATATCTTTTTATATATCAACTAATATAAATAACTTTTATGATAAGTAGAATAAAACTGTCAATTGTTTTTTGGGTAATTTAGCGTATCATTTACATCCAATTGAATTTGAAATTTTACGGTGCAAGCTTGTGTCATACTGTCCCAAGGAAACTCATCAGGATAAGTAATAAAATGCAGTTCTAACCATCTATTTCTGGATGTAACTGGTTATTGGATTACATTTGGACTATTGTTCACTTCTGAAGATGGTTTACATTCAAAAATAGAACTTGCCCAACCAGCTC
Organism: Linyphia triangularis; assembly: GCA_963978545.1. Lineage (NCBI taxonomy): Eukaryota > Metazoa > Arthropoda > Arachnida > Araneae > Linyphiidae > Linyphia > Linyphia triangularis. The sequence goes on along the minus strand of OZ021727.1, from coordinate 36,896,649 downwards.
AGTATGTAAGACTCTCAATTGCAGTTATAAGACTTTAAAGTATTATATAACCGGAATTGTTCTGGGATCAAACAGTATTAGCGTTGGAGGAAGTAATGTATTGAGAAGGTCAGGAGTGCATGTCTGAAATGCATTTTTCATAAGTATATAGCGTTGGCTAAAGGACGGAAAATGAAAGTCTTTACGAAAATGCTTCACCTCAATGAAGTATATTCGAATGACCACTAAGATTTCGTTTAACTAAGGTGATCATACATATCAAAACTCTTGAATTTGCGGATCAAATGTTTTGAGAAGCCGTCCGAAAATTTGCAATTTGTTTCGAAGGATTCTTTAATTAAAGCTGGCATTTTATTTTGAATTGAACTTCTAGAAGTAAAATCAAATTTAGTTCTAAAATTTACCATCTTACCATCTAGAAGTAAAATCAAATTTAGTTCTAAAATGTACCATCTTGGAATAATCATACTATGTGAAATATAAAAAAATTGCATATTCAATTTAAACGTATTATAGTTATTTTTATTTATACTTGGCCAAAAGCAAATTGAAACCAATTCCTAGCAAAACGTAAAAGAATTTTTCAAAATCTATTTTCAAAAATTTGCAAATAAATTTTGAAAAGGTAAAATTGAAAAAATGTAAATTTCCAAATATATGTGCAATTAAGAAAAAGTTATTTTTAATTTATTTTTTATTAGCTTAATAGATGTTAATAATGTTTTTAATCTATTTTTTTATTAGCTTAATAGATGTTAATAATGTTTTTAATCTATAACTTTGTGATAGCAAAGTAGTCAGTTTCGATTTCAAGTATAATTATTTGACAATATCCATACATAATATACAAATTTGTCAACTTTTTAACTTTCGAAAAAGACATAACAATATCAATTAATGATAATATTTAAATAATTCGCAAAATATACTTCACCAAAAATTTAACCATTGTTAATTCGATGAATAAAATGCATTTTAATAAAGTAAACTATGTTTCCTAAAATCTCATCCCCTCGAAATTTGTTTTAATTAATGATTTATAACTTTAACGAGGTATCAGTATCAGTCTATAATATAGTACGTTTCCATTTCACTAAAAAGTTAGTGATCCAAAAATTTTTTTACCTGAGTAGATATCTGAAACAAAAAGTTGTAGATACATTCTTACAGATACTTAGACTTCTTTGTGTAGCACTTCACGCCGTTGCTATTTCCTTCAATACCCGCTCGTGAGAAATGAATATCTCATGAAACTGCATTTTGCGCAACAAGGCCTTTTTTGTTCTTTGATAGTACGCGACATTAGAGGGTGTATTGAAATATAAATCTAATTATCTTTCCACAGGTAGACGGCCATGCATTAAACCCCTTTCTCCATATCTGTAAAAATAGGCAAGCTGACCCACATAATCTACTCGTACAATAGCTCGCATTGACCACTTAAGATATCCTACTTGATTTATTTTCCTATTGTTGATGTTTTCGTTACTAAATATTTACGAAGTTTTTCTTCTCTTTTGCAGGCAAATGACATACTCAACTGTCCGGATGGTAAGAATTTTATTTTATATTCTTTCTCAATATATGTCGGATTTAAAGTCACAGTGGTGTACGTTACATTTTCAGCAATTCTGACTTAAGTGCAGAAATCAACCTAGCTAAACTGTTGAAAGAAAACTTGAATTAAGTCACAATCTCAATAGTTAGCCACCTGGCTGCAACGCAATTTGGACATTGTAAAAAAAGCAGGTGGTTTGTTAAAAGTTAAACCTTTTGTACTTAAAGTGAAGACTAATCGACTTACGCCACTTTGACTTTAACATCTTCATTTCTTTATTTCATCACATGTTAAATACTTTCACTTTCTGTGAGGTATTGTTTGTTTAAGCGTATTTTATAGTTTGAGGTTGATGTGTGTAGGTTTTTTTTTTTTTTTTTTTTTTTTCTTTTTTTTAATCCTTTTGTGTATATTTTCTGTCTTGAATGTTAAAGCGGAAATTATTGAATTTTTTTTTAACAAAAATTTTTACTTCCTCTCTCCCTTTTTTTTCCAACCGATTCCTTTTTTTGGCCAATACCGATATAGAACGCTGTAAGCCGGCTGGTGCAAACAATATTGCCAATCTCACCTAATACTGAATAAAATATGCTGAAAGTTTTTAAATGTTTATGAGCAGTTTTAAAATTGAAACATTTTGTTCATGAAAAAAAGGAGTATTAAAAAATATAATTTGTGGTGTTTTTAACATATTTATCTTTAAAAAAAAAAATCATGTATTTTGGAACTATGGTCGAATTTCGGCCAAAATCGGCCTATTTTCCAGAACCCCTCTTTCCGACATTGATCAGTACTGCTGTGGTACCTGGCTAGTTATTGAGTACGAAATCTCTTAGTTGACGACCTCGGATGCTTGGATCTTCAGAAGGAAAAATATTATTTTAATTTAAGGGAGATTGTCAGCTTAGTCTTGTGCCGTAGACTTAATGCTTATTATTTTGGCCTCAAAATCTTCCAAATCATCACTTTAAAACATGAATTTTTACACCAAGTATAAGAACAGTAATACAAGATCATTAACAAATGTGAAAATAAAATAACTCGGCCTTTTTTATTAAACTTCTAGATTTCGTCAGTACCTTTCAATTAGTTTGAAAAAAGCAATACAAAAATTACAAGAATTTCATTTCAATAGTAGTAGTTAATTAAATAAGTTTATTATTACAATAGATTAAGTCGAAGATTAGTTGTGGCTAAAAGGATTACTTTCAACCGACATATTTCAACCTGATTCGAAACAGCATTTACTAGGAAACCATGAGAAAATGAAGTTAAACAAGATTAAATATTCACAACGTTATATTTCAAAATATAATTAAAAATCAGCTTCTACATCATGCATGTAAAAACCTTCTCAGCATGTGATTTATAAAACTGTTTTGTTTATTAGTGAAACGAAATACTTATCGAATTCTTTCAAAATATCTATCACTTCAAAACAATTTTTACAAAATATGGGAAAATTAACCAATTTTATTTCTTCTGGAACTTCCTGTTTATAAGTAAAACAGACATTTAACAAAGGAATTTTTTAAAAATTCACTCTCATAAATTTTACTTCTTGATATTTTTACATTCTTTTTACACTACAATCTAATTTCCATTCCCATCTTTTCTTCTTTAGCTATCCAATCAATTTAATCCAAAAGATTTTGAGAATGTCCACTTCATTTACACATGAGAATCTATAATAATTTAAATGAATAATGAAAAATATTGTTTGCATTGTATTCAAGATCCCTAAAGACGATGTTACATAATTAAAAAAAAAATCATTATACTTATCCTTGAAGTTATTTATCACAGCTTGCGAACGTCCTTGAAAACCAAAACTTTTCATTCCAACCATGCCCTCACAGGTAAATTTTGCAAACATTATCTAGTAAAAAAAATGTCGGAAATCACATACCATTTGAAGAATTTTTGCCCTAGAGCAGAAAAGAAGTTGGACTCCCATGCCGTTGATTTCCTGGTCACGAAGAAAGCCGTTTTCAGACGTGATTCCCATAAATAATGTCTTTTTATGATCCTAAGTTTCCACGCTTTTGCTTTTTATACCTGGGTTATTCTCAACAGTCTCTTCTTAACTTTCGAGAGCTAGGTAACCGGCTTGAGGTAAACAGCCGCTGCCCATTTCCGTGTTGAAACTACGATTTACAAAAGCAACCGCATTGCTTTCATACTGATCGTTAATTACTTCCAATGTTTAATTATCTTCAAAACTAATATTCTTCTCCTGCTGTAATTTAAGAATTATTTTATAATAAATTCGAGAATATTTAATAAGGTCTGCGTAGGAGCCCATTTTTAAATTCTACAAGTTTAGGTAAATTTTTCTCTACAACCAACTGTCCGATATGAATGAAATTATTATCACACATTAATTAAATATTTAACGATACTTTAAGGCAAGGTTTTAAATTTCAAAAAAAAATTTAAATAAATATGGCTTTTTTAAAAAGTGTCTAAAAAAGTTCATTATAAAATATATATATATATATATATATATATATATATATATATATATATATATATATATATATATATATATATATATATATATATATATTTCTTATTCCTTCTGTTAAAATACTTAGATGTATATTTTTACCTTAAAAGAATCAGAATTTTATCTTAAGAAGTTTTGGAGAAAAAATGTACCTTAAGATGAAAAAAAAATGCATTTGGAGATAACGTGATTTTAAGTTACGTCAGTAGACGGGTAATTGAGGAATGTGTTTACTTCAAAAAATTGTTAAAAATACTTCTAAATAAGGTATTGTAAGAAATAAGGTTTCATTTTGAAGAGAAAAATTTAAATCCCCCTTAACAAAATTATTGTGTTACTGTCATCTATAAAAACACCTCCAAGTAGACATATTGTAGTTATATATCTCCTTGAGCACAATTCCTCAATGCAGAAATGTTATATTCCGTAATATCTTATATATTACTGTCGGACTATTTTTTGGTGGGAGGGGTTTTTCTTTTTCTCCCTTTATACAAAATTAAAATTGATCAATGATTTACCAATTTAAAGGCTAATACCTCTATTTCTGACGAAAAGCTTATTTACAATTGCACATTGTGTTATTTGTTTGAAAATCGAAGTTGAAAAAACATCCGAAATAGTCTAAAAATATTGGAAAGCTGGGATAGTAAAATCGAAATTTAAACATGTTTTTGAAACCTAAGGAATCTTGTATCTCTCAGCAAGAGAAACCAATATCTATCTCTGGTGAACTTTTAAAATGTAATTCCTCTTAGGAATCTTAAATGTACATGAGGCGCACCGACTCACTAGTATAATATTTTATCAGTAGCAAAATTTTCATTACAATACAGAATTATCAATAATTATACTACACCAGAGCATTTTCCCAATAATTTGATGCTAAGTTTAAAAAAAAAAACGTAGTTGTAGAGACTAAATAAAAATGCTTTGCAAGTTCATTCATTAAAAAAAATTATCGTTGTTTATAAACTCACATAAAAATATGCACAATTCCTTTTGTATATGTTTTTTAACTAAGTAAATGCGAATACGTTGAAAATTCTATTGTTTTATACTTTTTGTGCAATGTTAACTCTGATTTCTTTCCTTGAATTCTAGAAAAAAATCGCTTTACTTTTACTTAAACGTCAAAAAATTTTGTTCTTTCTTTATGTTCGTAGACAACCATTATCTTCACAGTCTAGCGCACTCGGGTTTTCTCGAAAGATTAACTTGTACAAAGCTAACATAAAAAAAAATGGTTTTTTTTTTTTATAGTAAACTCCTCAAAGCAGTTTTATAAGAGATTTGAATACTTTATCATATGTTTAGACTAAGCCTTTGCCGGTTTTTTTTTTTTTTTTTTTATATCAATTTTCTTCTGTCAACTATCTCACTATCTTCATTAAATGCTACACATTTGTTAGAAGTGTCAAACAAGAACCACTAAGAATGAATTCAAGTCATTGCTTAAGAATTTCACTTCCATGAACTTGACAAACCGGTCATTCCTTGAAATATCCATGTTTGTTAATCACTTTCTTTTTTTTTTTTAAATTAAACTTCTGTATACATTTTTACATTAGTGAAACGACTCCAGTACATCTGAATAGTGGCTCAAATTCTTGAAGTTAAGCGCATAATTTATACATTCCATATCATTTAAATACTATTAATTTTTGGTTAACATTGAATGACTACAATTAAACACTATAAATATTTCAGAATTCATTCATCTTAATTCTCTTGATAACCTAAATTCAGAAAGCGTACTTAATTTCTTATGTTTTAAAATTAAATCACTGCAAAAACTTGGGCTTTAAAGTCACTTGCTATAAAGCCATAATATGATTCTATGCCTTGTTAAAAAAAAGCGGTAATCAAGTGATTACCGCTATAACGCTCTTCGAACTTAGTGTATCGTAACAAATGACTTAATGGCTATTAGCTATACTAGTTTTAAAGCTAAATTTGTAAAATTTGTTAAGGGAACGGCTCTTTCGAAATTAGAAAAGTGTGAAATGTGTGAAATGATAAAAGCGTTTAATAACATATCTTCCAGTTCAAAATAACGCTTTTCCTAGCAATGCTTTTTATCATATCATTTACAAAAAAAAAAAATCCATAATATGTACAATTAGCCGGTATTTAATTTGGCCAATGACATGCAATAAGAATAAGCCGTTCTATTTTTTCATTGAAGTACGAAATGTAATTATTTCATAGAACTATTGAATATTTGCTTGTTCTATACATTATTTTTTTTGAGCGAAACAAAGTATAATAGAACATGTACAAGTCTTTTTAATACTTATGAATGGAGTAAATATATCGCACATATTTTTACAAAGTTTATTTTTAAGTGAATAAAACTTAAACCTATATTATTAATTTCAAATATGCATCGATAGATACACGGAATGCATATCTTTCAATTGATAGAAATCCAAAGTATATAATTTTGTTTTTTAAGATTATTTTTTCAAAAATTCAAAGTGTGTAAGATTTATCACTGGCCTATTTTGCAAGATTCAAGATATTTTCAAGATATTTTGCAAGTGTATTTTGGAATATAAACGCATCAATTTTGATCATCTCATAATATGCTCAGATAGTACAAGACGAATCCAGTTTATATTTAGAATGTTATAAACTAGTAAAATATCCAACAAAGTATGAAAATATATAAAAAAGTCCTTGTCATATTTTTTTACACAAAATGTTAAACAATACACAAAAATCTAAATAAAGTGTACACCTTAAGCCTAGCTTAAAAGATTGAATCCAGTAGAAAATATCAATCATTGGAACATACTATCAGGTCTATTTGTTTTCAAGACTTTAAAACCAGGTTGAGAGTTTATGAAATGACCTTGAAAATCTATTTTTGTAATATATACTTAAAACAACTGAATTTTCCGAATCAGTCAGTCGTTAAACCACTTATTTTTTGACCACCACGCAACAAGTGTCTAGCCCCTAAGCCAACTCATGCAAAAGATATGTGTCGTAAAGATATTTATTTCCGTTTACTGTCACTGTCGGAAATGAAATGAAGTGAAGTGGTCCGTAAATTTAATACCATCAGCTGACCGTAACGAACAGATTAAAAACGATCTCCTGTTTCACATGAAAAGATGGATTTGAAATAAAAAGATTATTCGTCTCATCTAGATATATTCTCACGGCGTGTTTATTTGGATTCAAGAATTCATCCGAAACGTTCTCATCGATTACAGATTATTTTTATTTTTTATTTTGAACAGAAAACGTAATTCCGCGCTGTGCAACATCATATAAAATGTTGAGGATCAAAGCTTAAGATAACATTTTTGTATGTTATGAATTTGTATGCGTTATTTTATAAATATACGAATTTGGAACACTTACCTTTACCAACTAGATACACTTTGGTGTAGAAGAATTGAAGCCTATTATCCAGGTAGCAAAGCGGTATTAGCCAAATTCGTAAACAGGGATTTTGAAAAATAGGTCAGTCCATGCCGAATCTAACGCAGCATTCCAAAATATACGATTCTTTTTAAAAATGAACATCTCAAAACCATTACAAAGCATAATTTTTACACCGCCGTCCTTTCTCATAACACTATGTTTCAATTTTAAACCTCTGCATCAACGTTTCAAAATTCCGTTACATTTTTTCCCAGCACTGAGCGAAACTGGCCGAGATCTATAGCAACGGCCAGTCTACAACGCGGCCAGTCTACAACAACTTTTTGAATAAAATGTTTTAAGAGAATTCCTGCACATTTTTTCTCAGTAAAAATAAAATATGTAATTAGTCCAACATCATTCATTTTTTTGTGATGATGAATACTTGTTTTAATATGCCCTTGTCCGAAATATATATTTGAGTGTGTTTAAAAAAAATTGCGTTGAACATCTTAGCATTTTTTTTTCCCCCTTCATAGTAGCTTGACTTGTATTTATAATGTAATCATTATAATGCATAATTATAATGAGATTTTTAAGAATACCTGCAATTAATTAATTTTTGTTTGTTTTTTAATACTTTTTATTAATTTAAATTTTTATTTATCTTTTAGGATGGACGCAGGACGACATCCATTGCTATAGGTTATTTAATATTAGGCATTCTTGGAAAAAAGCAGCAGAAATATGTGGAAGGTAATGTAACTGATCTTGGCATAAAATTATTTATCTTCCATAAAATCATCTAAAACTTATTCTTCGGCTAAATAATGATGCATTAGAACTGTACAACTAGTTTAATTAAAATTAAATGTTCATTAATTTTTGTGCGCCGTAAGGATCTTAATACTTATTTATTCATTATTGATTAATTTTCATACTTCTAAAAATTAATATACAATTTATTAAATTGCAAATATTTTTAAACTATTAGAATTTCTAAGTTATTGCTTTATGAGAAAATAAATGGTTATTGAAAGTCCAATGTATTCCATAAGATTACGATCAATAATCATTTATACAATATTTAAGTACTGAGTAGAAATTACATTTGTTAAACAATTTAGTTCAGTTAACATAAACACTATGTAACAAAATACAAAATAAGAGCAGGGATATTTTTTTTCTCTTCCTCAACTTTTCACTGTCAAAAAATTTACTGACACTTCATGTGTGGATTTTTTTTTTTTAAAGAAACTAACAAAAGTTTAAATAAAACATGTTTTCAAACAAAAATGTAATTTACATGAGATTTAAAAACTCACAAAAAAATAAAACCGAAACCTAACATGTGTATAAATCCATAGTTTACAGATGCACATGTTTCCTACATATGCAAACACTTTCTGATCATAGTTTAAAGTTTTAACGGAACTATAAATTCATTAAAACAATATATAACATTTTAATTATTATTCATCATATACAAATGGATGAAAACACTAACATTTATATTTGTGACTGCTTAGAATAATTCGGCATAATTGCAACACGCACTTAATGATTTGCTTTTTCAAAACATTTTACTCTTTAATAGTAATTTTCACATAGAATCTTACCACTACTAAGTTTATTTGTATTATTTGTGATCAGAAATTAATAAGATATTTTCTTATTCTTTTCACAAGCATGAAAACCAAAAAAGTTATATCTCACTTATATTTATCATCTTACTATAATACACCAAGTATAATGTATTAATGAAGCTTGTAGTAATATCAGTTGCTTTTCAAAACGTATCAACTAAAAAAAAAAAAAATTGTATAAATTACTGTTATATTTTGTATAAATTACTGTTTTATTTTGTATAAATTACTGTTATATTTTGTATAAATTACTGTTTTATTTTGTATAAATTACTGTTATATTTTGTATAATATTTTAATATATTATATAATATTTTAATATAATATATAATATTTTATAATATTATATAATATTTTAATGTATTAAATAATATTTTAATATATTATATAATATTTTAATATATTATAATAATATTTTAATATATTATATAATATTTTTATATATTATACAATATTTTTATATGTTCATTTTTTTACAGGTATGGAGGTGATTTAGTCCTAATTGGAGATTATAGCCAAAATAATTTCACCAGTCAAGTTGCCATTAAAAGTCTCAGAGACATTGGGGAAATATCCTACTGGATAGGTAAAAAGTCTTTATTTCTCTTCTAATTCTGAAGCTAAAATTCAATAAAAATCTACTCAATGTAAATTTAGAAAAACCTCAAAACACCCTTTAATTATTATTAGTTTCACTTCCAGTACAAAATTTTACAGTATAAAATTTAAAATTAAGAAATAAAACACTTTATCGTTCGGACAAAAAAAAATATTTTAAGAATGTTTTTTCAGCTAAAAATATATTCAATTTCACACACAAAATAAAAAATTTAGTGAATCCAGACCTGTAATTTCCATTTCAAATACATTTCACAATAAATTATTTAAAAAAATAAAAAATAAAAAGATTTAGAGATCTTCACTTAAAACTTTAAAATAACTTTAGGTATTTCGTAAAAAAAAAATCTTCTTACAATTTGCCATCATCAGTCATAGAACCAGGTTTTATGTCACCTGATGGGTTTGAAAAGTTTAACCATCAAAGATATAAAAGTGTCCGTATATTATACAAAGTGCGGATATTAATTTCCAGGATTAATCTAATAATTTTTTTTAATATTTTCTGAATTACATACCCATTTAATATGTTTTGAAATATTCTCCATCTGCCGCAATTCGTTTCTGTAGTCGACTGCAAATGTTTCCGAAACAACTTTTAAAATCTTTTTTTGGAATACTCATCATTTCTGACATCACGATTTTCTTGATGTCTTCGCCATCCTCAAACCCTTCTCATTCATTATGAATTTCTACCTCCTGGCAAAACTATCACACATCAATTTTATTTAAGCTCTTGCACGTTACAAAGAATTCACAAAGATGGTTTCGACAGAAAGGGAGTCAGCTTCTTTTAAACAACTATATCCTAGGGTTTTTGGCCCTGCAATCGATCGTGGCCGAAAATCATCCTCTATACTCTCCGGACTTTGCTTCCACAGACTTTTTCTTATTTTTGAAACTGAAAAATTTGCTGAAAGGAACAAGGTTTGAGAATTTCGAACACTTCGAAAAAGCTAAGACCAGTATTGGAGAGCATTTCGAAAGTTGTTTAAAAAGATAGTTATTCTTTAAAAGTTGTTTCTGATACTTTTACAGCCGAGAACAAAGGAGCATTACGGCAAATAGAGATTACTTTGAAACAAATTAAATGGATATGTATTATGTAATTTACGTAATATTTTCCAATTTATTTACCCAGTCCTGGAAATTTATAGCTACATCTTGTATATAACATAGCTATACTATACTCGTTTTAAGTACTTTTCCCAATAATTTTCTACCTTAAAAGCTGATTCACATGTCTCTAGTTAGTGTGCCAGTTGAGATAACCAGTCATTAGATGCCACTATTTAAACGCTTCATGTCAGTTACTGGACAACATTGTTTATCAGTACCAGGCTGTTCCAGTACATCAAAAAATTTCCTGTTTACTAATACGTTATCAACCATGCTCTTCGATAACCACCGACTGGCGGTGAATTGCTCACTCAATAGTTGGATTGTTCTATTACTTGGCACTGTGTAAATGGAAATTTAGCATTCCAATAAACACGTGACAACTCAGTTTACCAGCTGATATTCCAGCCGCCGGTATAGCGTAAATAAGCCTTAAGACTAAAAAACGATAATCTATTCTTTTATTCATGATTTATTTAAAAATATATATATACTATACCCATAAAAATTAACAGCATTATCTTTAATTATAATTTTTAAATAACGTCTTTTTCTTTTCAGGTTTAACCTCTGTGGATGGATTATCCACGAATACACTTGAGTCTTCCAGTGGTACGTTTATCTCTAAGTATACTGGCTTCTGGGATCATGATCAGCCACAGCCACACAAAGGCGAATGCGTGAGGGCAAAACTCAAAGGGGAGGTACAAGTATGGGAGCTGGCTCCTTGCGAAACACTTCTACCTTTCATTTGCCACATGAAGGCTTGCCACAGAGGTAAAAATTAATATAACCATTAATTCTAATAAATAAGACATTAATTATTATTTTCGGACTTTCTTTTTTCATAAATAATAATGTATACTTTAGGAAAACTATATTTCAAAATTTTGTTTGGGATTGTGATTACTATTATTATTGTTATTGTTATTACTATTATTATTTGGCTGAAGTAGGGTCACATAATTTAATTAATTTTGACATTAAATGCTTTTTTTTATATACTAATATATGTTTTTGTTTTTATGAATTGAAATATTAATTATAATGAAATAAAATTGAATGAAGTTATAATAAAAACAGTTGTGAATAATTTAAAATGCATTTTGAATAATTAAAAATTGTTTTAATGGATGTTTGGGAGAAAAACACATATTTTATAATGGGAATTTTTATGAACTTCAAAAGATTTCAAAATTTACAACTCAACAAATAAAAATACTTTTTTTAGAGCTTTTTATAATACAGAAAATTTTAGCGCAATTTCGTGACCACTTTTGCTTTATATAAAAAGAATGTTCAATTTAAAGATTTTACTTTCGATATTAAAAGCACATTTATACTTTTACTATGCAATCATCGTAGAGAAACATTACAAAAGAGAAAAACTCCAAACTCTTTGTCCTGAAGCAAGACGAGAAGAAAGAGAACAATACCCTCTTCTTGGTTGAAAACTCGCATTTATTTTAGCAGACCATGAAATGTACATAAATTTTCTTTTAGAAAAGAGGGAAAGACAGCTTCTTTGAGTGAAAAATAAAAATAATTATCTGTCCAATCCCTTGAAAACAACTGTTTTACTAGTGTAGATAATTTTTGATTTGTACTTCATATGTTTAAATCTTACAGATTCCTTTCACTGCAACAACGGCCACTGCATTAGTAAAAAGTTCCTATGTGATGGAGAAGATGACTGCGGTGATCAGTCAGATGAAACGGATTGCCCAGGTATAACATACATCTGTATTCCAAACTACTTTGTTACAATCTTTATTGATTATTGATTGTATGCACAAAAGTCTGAGATTTCAAAGTCACACGTGAAAGTAAAATAACCAAAATATAATTCATTTTGAATTCTACTTGAAATAAATACTTCCATGCTAAATTAGATATTTATGGAATAATAATTTACAACTGAGGTATAATTTGAAACTGAGCCTTTTAAAGAATTTATATTTCAAAAGCATTCATCCAACGTAGTATAGCTTTAATATAACTAAGGCACCGTGAAAAAATGCAGAGAGGGCATTTAAAAGAAATTTAATAAACAAATTTAAAAAAATTCATATTAAAAGTCAAAGCTTAACTAATTTAGCTATTTTTCTTACATTTGAATAATATAAAGGTTTAAGTATTTTTATAGTATTATACATCGCACTTATGTAGATAATAATACTACTCTTCCGTGAAAACGTACTCAAATAATGCTATTTATTTAGTGACTAACATCTCTTTGAGCTCCACCCCTCTGTTACATCATACAATTGCCATTAAAAAAGAATTCTCAATTGAAAATAAAGAGAGGGGAGGTGTTAATCCTTTAAAAATGAATGGTTTGGAATTGCATAGAAGCAAGTTAAAAGGCTTACTCTGTTGAACTGTATCGTTCTTTCTCTATGATGACCTACCAATATAATATTAGAGCCCCTTTCCCAATATACCAACAGATCCTACGCTTAAGTCTAATGTCACAAAAAGTGGAGTTGAGCCGTTCTTTCTTTTTGATCTTCAATTGTTAAATATTAAAATATTGTTTTAATTTTTCAATTAAAATTTACTTTACACTCTTCTTCTTTTAGCATCTTGTCACTTCCACTTACAAAGTTCTGGAGATGCAATTCAGTCACCAAACTATCCCAACAGATACTTTGCCAATTCCAACTGCAAATGGACATTAGAAGGTCCAATAGGAACTGGAATAGTCCTCCAGGTAATTACTTCCTAACTATTTCAAACAGCTTAATTTTCGCAAATATATATTAAAACCTTTCCAGTACGTTCGCAGGGACCCCTCTCTAAAGCACGCCATTTTGTATCTTTACCAGTTCTCTGATTTTGACACCGAATCGAGTTTTGACACTGTCCAGATCCAAGTGGGGGGAAGAACAGAAGAAAAAAGCGTGTCCTTAGTCACTTTGTCCGGCAGTCCAGATTTGTCATCCATGTCTTACACCACTGCTTCTAACCTGATGATAATCAAGTTCCGTTCCGATGCATCGGTGGAAAAAAAAGGATTCAGAGCTAGTTGGAAAACTGGTGAGAGTTACATCATAGATAACCCTAAATATAACATTAATGTTAATTCTTTTTGCTAAATTACTTGTCTATGTCAATGGATCACTTAATTATGAATAGAGCATTTTAGGAAACAAATTATTTTGAATTCCTATTTCCTTAATTTTGCTTTGAGTTTTCATAGCTGATTATAAAACTACTGTTAATTTTCACCTGATCTATGCAAAGAATCAAAATTCTTTAAATATGTCAATTTGTGAGGTAATCAAACACTACATAGGTAAAAGTTTACCTGATATCCCCTATTTAAAAGTTAGTTCATGTTTTAAGGACAACTAAATCCTTACGGTACAAATCGCTTCAGATAATTAAGAAATCCACTTTTCAGTTATACAAGTGTTTTAGTAATTTAAGTGTTATACTGAGCACAAAAATATCAAAAATAGTGTTTGTAATTAATTATTAAAATTAGTGACCAATTTTTCATCAAACTATATTATGTTTCAGAGCCTGTGAGGTGTGGTGGCGAATTGTTTGCACAACCATCTGCCCAAGTTCTCACATCTGCTACCTATCCCCAACCTTATCCTGGTGGTCTTGAATGCCTATATGTTTTAACTGCTCCACCTGGAAAAATATTAACCCTTGAAGTAAGTTACAAACTTCTGACAGTAAGCTTATATGTTTGGTTAAAAAAAATTATGAAAAAATTCATTACTTTCAACAATTCCAATTTGTGAAACATTGTAATTACAGGTGATCGATATTGATTTGGAACCAGACAAAGACTTCATTCACATAAGAGATGGTCCCAGTCCTTCCGATCCTCTTCTTGCAAAAATGACCGGAAGTGTGGAGGATAATCCTAAATTCATCTTATCTACCACAAACCAAGTGTATATATACTTCCATTCCAGTTTCGGAGACAGTCGTAGAGGATTTGCAATACGCTTCAGAGCAGGTAAATTATATCTTCACTTTTAACTTAGCTGCTCAAATGCACCAAATGACCTACCTTTTTTTTACTAATGCGTTTTTTGTTTTTTTTTTCTGTTTTTTTTTTTTTTCGTTTTTTTAAAGAACTCAAATTAAGTAACAGCTTGCTTTAAAAAATTAACTTTTGTATAAAAAAATTACTTGCTTTTGTATGAAAAATTAACGTTAAAATATACGGCATAAAATACCATTTCATCGTAAGAGGATTCATCAAAATCTAAATATATGTTTAAGGGAACAAGAAAACAGCGTGATCTGTGACAGCAGCATTTGTTATGATAGATGTTTGCGTTTCTACAAACTTAATTTTGTCACATTGAAACCCTAATGTTTAACTACTCTTCTAGAGAAGCTACTTTTCTAATATAATGAGATCACTCAGAATGAAAATTATTACAGTGGATCTATATTATAGTGATACAAAAATATGTAACTAATAACTCTATAACGTAACAGTTGAAATCATATAAATTTCTGTTTTCATCTCGAAGTTCTTTTTCCAGACCAAAATACATAAAATCTTATTCACATTTTCTGAGACTTTAGTTCTATTAATTCACAAATTACTTCCTGAATTAGCGTAGGTTATAAAAAATTTAGAATAACTAGTTGTTACTATAAATATTTATTTTCCGTAGGTACAATCATAACACGTTTTAATGCTGCATTTAAACTTTTCAGGATGTGAAGTTGAAGTTGTTGCATTGGCTGGAAACTTGTCCTCGCCTGCATATGGAATCTCAAACTATCCTCCGAATCAGATTTGCTCTTACCATGTCAGTTTGCTTGGAGGCGGACCAGTCTCACTGAAATTCAACACATTCTCAGTTGCAAAAGATGATTTTGTTCAGGTACGTATGCGGATTCAAGAATTAAAGTAGCAGTAATTGATAACTAATTGAGAGTTTTTGAGGGAAAAGGAGCTTAGCAACGATTTTAATCTTTTAAAATAAAAAGAAAAAAATAATAAACTGTTTGGTTTATTCTCTCTCTCTCTCTCTCTCTCTCTCTCTTTTCTGTACGCCTTTAAAAATATTTTCACTCAATTGTATGTTACCAGATTGTAACTGCTTCCTACTTCATATTGCTTTTTTTTATTTGTATTATTCCTTCAAGAGAAACATCTGAAACAGTTCTATATAAGTTGATGAACTCTGGCACCTATTTTGATGTAATTTCTTATCCGAATAGTTTTAAAAAAATTTCACTTATTAACATAAAAAAGTTTAATGTGTTAAAAATGTGACCATCCCCATTTATCCTGATATTTATTTAACGTTTTTTACTAGGAGAATAAATTAATGTATTTTGAGCTATCACGGACTAGAGAAAACATTAATTAGAACAAAGAAAGCGCATAGCAAAGGGGAGGTATATGGTAATATATCAACCTACCAAAATTTTCTTTTTGCTATAAGAAAATTCAAAGGATTTTTTTTGTTTAAAATAGTAAATTTATTTAAAGGTTTTCAAATTTTAATCTGAAAAAAAATACTTGTTATATAATACAACTACTTGTCATTAACAACAAAAAGGATTGTTATGATTTTTGACTTATAATTTCATATCCCCCTCCCACGAAAAAATATGTAGCTACGCTCTTGGAACAAAGACTAGAGGACATATTATAGAACTAAGACTCGAGAGCACTGATTAGAACAAAGACTAGATATTATTAATAATGGATCAAAGAGATGAGAACATTAATTTGAACAGGGACTACGGATGATTAATAAGAATAAGGACTTTAATTAAAATGTTTTTATTATTATTATTATAATTATTATTATTATTGCTTTGAAGTGATGAACATAGTTCAATATCTATCAATTTCCGACAGTATTCAATTATTTATTATTTGTAAGAGACCACAAACTAAAAATCAATTGTCAAGTCTAAAATTTATATCTATTTTTTTTCAAAGGTTTATGATGGAGTCAGTGCAGATAATGGAGTACCTCTGCATCCAGGTTCAGGGTTTAGTGGTTTGGTGAAACCATCAATAACAATGACTTCAAGCAGCGGAAATCTCTTGGTTTTGTTTTCTAGTAATCCTGTCAATACAGCAGGAGGGTGGAAAGCAAGTTTCAGTGCTGGTAAGTTTTACTTCCCTGTGAAATCCTCGATAAGTTCAAACCATCTTGGTCAAATTTATGTCTAAAAGAGTGCAATTGTTAAGGATTCTAAAACTATAACGAACTTTTAATTGAATATTTTTATTAAATTTTTTAGATTGTCCACAAATATCTGTTGGTAAAGGCGCTATAGCTTCCAGCCGTGAGAGAACGTTTGGAGCTAAAATTAAGTATTCTTGTCCAGTTGGACAAGAATTCAGCACCGGAGTGACGGAAATCGAAATTGAATGTCTACAAAGTGGACAGTGGAGTATACCACATGTCCCAAGGTGTCAAGGTAAGAAGTAATATATTGCAATAAAATAACTTAATTAATATAACTTTCAATATAACAAGTTATATAACAATCGTTAATATAACAACAATTAGTTAATAAAATAATCGGTAAAAATATTGAATAAAATATTTGAAATGTCTAACTTGAAATGCTTCTCGTTAGAAGTATTTCGTTACTATGTAAGTGAGAAAAAAAAATTTAAAGACCTGATTATTCAAAACATATTCTATAAATGTATGTTGTTGCACACTATTCTACTTTAGCCTGAACTTGGGGTACAAACCAAATTAGTTTAGTCTGAATTTGCTGTACAGACCAAACCAGCTTGGCCTTGACCATACTAGTTTTTAATAAGATAATATAAGCCTATATAGAGTAATAAATATATATGTATACATCTTTAATATAGATCAGGGCCCAGCTAGTTTATCAACTTCTAAGATAATCGTTTATGTTATATTTCATATTAGAAAGCTTTCAAAATATTTCTTATGACTAGTCCAGCCAATAATAATAATAAAAAAATTCAAAAAATAACTTATTCGTGACCTGTGCACATAATCCGAAATGTTGTTCGATGTTTTCGATCAGCGATAATCATCATACCTCGTATCTTACACATAATTATATCTTCTAAATGTTTTTTAATTATCTTTCAGAGAGGTACTGTGGCCCCGTCCCCCAGATAGACAGTGGCTTCGCAGTCGCTGCCACGAACGTCACCTACAGGGGCTATGCCACCTACCAATGCTATGCCGGATTCGCTTTCCCGTCCGGAATGCCCACCGAAACGATCCGGTGTTCTGAAGACGGCCGGTGGGAAAAGCTGCCTGTTTGTCTCGCTTCCTCTTGTCCACTGCTGTCCGATACTGCCCACGCTGTACAGACTGTACTAAACGGGGGTGGTCGAAGCTATGGAACGGTGGTCAGGTTCGAGTGCGAACCCGGGTATTTTAGGATTGGAGCCCCTGTTATTTTGTGTATGAGTGACGGGCAGTGGTCGTCTCAGCCTCCTCAGTGTGAAAGTAAGACTTTTGTATTATTGTATACTTCACTGTTGAAAAACAATGTTGCACCTGACAAATGTTGATTTATTTCCTTGCATCTTATTCCCCTTATCCAGTCCTACTAACCTAATCTATGATTTAGCGGAATTTTAGCATTGGAATTCATTGAAAACCATCAACAGACCTTTCGAAATGTTAATGCAGGAAAGAAGGTATCCAAATTCCCAGTGAATCTAGAAAAGCTATAAACTTGAAGCAATAATAAAAATGTAATTTTCTTCTGACAATGTCGAGAAGCCACATATTTTTTTACTTTTTATTTTTCAATAAAAGACTGCCCGATCCCATCAAATCATCTGGACTATGATCTTTAGGTCCTTTTTATCAAATAAAACCGAATATGCCGAGCTATATATGGCTAGGCTGGTTTTTTTACAAAACTATAAGGCAATATTTTTTTAGTAAATAGTAAATATTTATTTAACAAATACCATTGAATGTGACATTTAACTCATTGATTTTTCGCAACTATATACATTAATACAAAAAAAAATATTTGTACAATAATAATTTCATTTAAGAAAATGATTTCAGCCAAACCTCAGAATTTTCAATTTTTGTACTTTGTTAATCAAATAGAGACTATTTTATTCTCCTCAGTAATTTGAAATCTTTTTTCTCCAGGAGCCCAATGCCCGATACTACCTGAAATTGAAAATGGATTTGTAATTGAATCCCAGAGAAACTTTTTCTTCGGAGATGTGGCAAAAATTCAGTGCCACAGAGGTTACAGACTGGAAGGAAGTCCTGTCATAACGTGTGGTCCAGATCAAAATTTTACAAATGTTCCTACATGCATGGGTAATATTTTGTTTTATACTCACTTACTTATGTAACCAAATGAGGAATAATAAATTAATTAAGATAACAAAACTTTAATCTTTCCTAATTGTCTTCAAATTTATTTTAATATGCTACTTTTGTCTTTTCTGTAAAGATATGAATGAATGCTCTGCATCGACTTGCGATGCCGCATCTACTGTCTGTACCAACACAGCTGGAGGTTTCTTCTGCAAATGCAAAGAAGGCTTTGAACCAAATTTTGGTATGCATTTTTTAAACTAAAATTCTAAAATATATTAAGGTATTTTTTGTTTTTATATTAATATTGAATTTCTGTCTTCTTTTAAAGATTGCAGACCAGTCGGTGACTTAGGACTCAATTCAGGAATTATTCCAGATACCAGCATTAAAGTTTCTGGAGTAGAAGCGGGATATGGCAAAAATGTAAGAAACTTTTGGTTCAGATGCAATTTTAAAAACGTGTGAAATTCATCTTATAATTCAAAATATTTTACATTTTACAAATTTGAAATAATTCTCATGTATGATTTTAATAAAAGGATTAAGCTTAATAACTTTAATCAGCTTGATAAGAAGATTAAAGAAAGATTTTCTGAAACAATTCCAAGAGAAGTTTTAAATGAAAAGTAGTATCAAAACATCAATATATCATTTGAACATGAACAATACTTTATTCTTTGAAGATCACTACAGCATTTAAAAACATATTTATAGATTACTAAATAGATTTCTAAGTTATTTCCTTAAAAATGATTTCACATTACCTTCATTTTCTACAATTAAATTTAATTATTAAATAATCTTTAAGATCATTTGTCTATGAAGCACTCAGTTTTTAACCAAGGAAAGTTTCTCATTTTCAAAATGCTACACTGACAAAAAAAAAAAATTAGGAATTTTCAACTACATCTTGGAAGTCTTTCTCTTTAAAAACTATCCCCTAACAAAATTATACATTGTTCTATTCGAAACTAACAAGCAAGACCTAATGTATCTTAACTAACTACTTTGTCTTCCTTCCCTCCTAGAATGTTCGACTTGACAGCAGTAATGGTTGGTGCGGCAATGTTCCCAGACCTGGCCATAACTGGGTGCAGATTGATCTTCGTGCTCCGACGGTGATCAGGGGATTCCGGATACAACCGGTCGTCCGCACAGATGGAGCTTCGGCTTTCCCGATCAGTCTCAGGATACACTTCACTGATGACCTAACAGATACTTTCCGCGTGTACAGCGATTCGGCTGGAAGGGTAAGATTAAAGGACCTTCTAACAACTGGCGTTCAATTAATACTACCGTTAAAACAATAAACGGCTTACACAAATTTTACAATACAAAAAATGTCTATCCAATGCGAATAGTGTCGTGTTCCCGAATACGTAATTTGTGGTAAATGGCTTATAGAGTTTGCTAGTGAATGCTAGTTTAATGACTAATACTAGTTTTCCGCTAATTTAACTCTCATTTTCGTTATTACTTGTTTAATTAGAGAACAAACGCCTTGGAAATGTATGAAAGGTTTTTAAAAAATCTCAACATGGATGCAAGTGTTACAAATCTGTCCCAGCCATGGTAGAGACTTTTGAGTCTTAAACTTCACTGAGAGTAGCCATAGATTAAGATAGTATATTCATTTAATGAGGTATATACCATGGAAATAAAAGAAAGTCACTGAGAATAAAAATTTGGATCGGCAAATACAAGACTACAACGTATCATTTTTTTTTTTTTTTTTTTTTTACTGTAAATACTATCTTAAAAACAAACGAGGACTACGTAACTTCCTCCACTTTTTACTATGAACAGACGATGTTTTGTATAAGAATCCTGGTTCTTCACCATCGTAATTAGATTTACCAACAATCTACAAGCAACTATAAATGATTCTAAAGAAAAGACATACTGCACCGATACCATAGTCGTATAGCTTTCGTGACTGACAAACATTTACAATAGTGGAGAAAAATCATTCTTTTCTTCACACTTTTTTATGTTCTGTATTGTTTTAATACAGAAACGCAGATTATCCTTATATTGTGATGTCCCTCATGTAAAATAAAGATAACCCAGAATTGGAAAGTAAAAAATTTTGAAGAATTCCGCAATAAAAGTTTGATAAGTCGAAGTTTTAAATAGTTTTTGAAAAGCCGCTTCATTTAATAGAAGTGTACTGTAAGTTTCTAATCAAACAGCTGAAAATACCCTTAAAATACGTATATACAATTATACATGATTAAAGTAAACATAACATAATTTAATACCATACACCAGGTAGATGTGGATGCATTTTTATAATGATTTATCTTTATTTTTTCTCATTTTACAGCCTATTCAGTTTAGGCCTACTCCGGACGGAAGAAGTGGAGTGTCTATCGTAACACTTCAACAACCACTGGAGGCTAGATATATCAGAATTGTCATCATGGAATATGTGGTGGCACCTTGCTTAAAAGTCGAACTTATGGGATGTTCAAGACAAGACTGCGTTGGTAAGTGGCACACAGCATC
The DNA here is from genome assembly GCA_963978545.1 of Linyphia triangularis. Taxonomy (NCBI): domain Eukaryota; kingdom Metazoa; phylum Arthropoda; class Arachnida; order Araneae; family Linyphiidae; genus Linyphia; species Linyphia triangularis. The sequence continues at coordinate 36,875,016 of OZ021727.1, read as the reverse complement.
ATAAAATTACGAATTGCTCTTATCACTTAGGACTTGATTAAAGTAAATATGAAACAATAAATAGAGAGTCTTATACTATACTTCTAAGGTTTTAAATATAATAAAGCACATAACTTCAGAAAGATTAGAGTATTGAGAGTGCTGGTTTAGCTATAAGTATTGTGTGACGCTGTAAATTTAGGATGTGTTGGAGTATAATTAATTTATGAGCATGTTGCCTGCTGAAATACCACACGTTTTAACTTACTGAAATTTTCTGTGAAGAAGCTTATCAGACAACATTTCTTTCTTTCACTTGTGATTTTCTGGCTTATAACTTATAACCCTCATGTATTTGTATTCCAGATAAGAATGAATGTATGGAAAACAATGGTGGCTGCGACCAGCGGTGCATCAACAGTCCAGGAAACTTCAACTGCCTTTGCAATGTTGGGTTTGATCTTTACACTGAGAACGGGACAGCAGGATTCAACATACCACAAAGCGAAACTGGATTGAAGGACGACGATGTGTATCGAATCAACAAGACATGCGTTCGTAAGTAACAGACTTTGCAATTTCCATTAGTAATTTTATCTCATGTATCTGAACCTTATTTCATGTATCAATGTCTGAAATCATGATTTGTGAAAATTATAGGCGATAGGTTAAAGTATCACTCCTTTGTGTTTAAAAAAAAAAAAAAAAAAAAAAAAAAAAAAAAAAAAAAACATCAGTTATATTGTTTTATTCAGTTAAATTCAAATAATATCGAAGTTTCAATGTTCAGATGAATCCGTTGTTACGTTGTTCTTTGGTGGCTTCATATTGGTATTATGAGTTGTTATGCAATATAAGTAAGTTTCGTATTTTCGTTACAGCAAAAATGTGTCCAAACATCAATGCTCCCGAAAATGGAATAATATTGTCTACCAAGAAAATGTTTCACTATGGGGATGTAGTGAGCTTCTATTGCGACTTTGCCCATGTCATGGTCGGAAATCCCACCATTCAATGTACCAGTAATGGAGTGTGGAATGGAAGTGTCCCATCTTGCGAATGTAAGAGCTTTTCAGTATCTGATTTTTATGTTATTAGTATTTAAATGCCACAAAAGAAAAGAGTATCATAATCTAAAATATTGTTGTAATGTAGTTCAAATAGGTCTGCATAGCTATTAATAACTAGGCATTATAAACCATTCTAATTTGCCAACTAATTTATGCTCACCATGCCATTCTATAATACGTTTTTAAAAAATTGTTTATTAAGCCTAGTTAGTAAGAGTCATACAGATTTTTGAGCTCCATTGTCCAAATAATTTGTGTACAACCTATATAAGCAATTGCATTTAGATAACTTTCTCATAATATTTTTTCATAATTAAATGCAGCAACAATTATCAGATTACCGATGCTTCTAATAATAACTCAATTTTACTTTGAAAATAAAGTTAATTTACGAATATAATGCAGAAGCGTACAAATTTGCAGTCAAATTATAACAAAACATTGCTCTTGGCATTTCATATCTTGCTTTTTAGCCACTGTATAAAAATTAAAATTAAAATTCTACAAAAAATTAACACAGTTGCCATCCCTGATAATATTATTTTATTACTCATTGCTATACTCTAACTACTACTTTAAAGATTTTTTTAAAAATAAAACTCATTCATTCTTCACCAGATGCTTACTGTGAGCGTCTTCCCGACGATCCATCTCAAGGTCTGTTCTTCGAGTCTCAACTGGAAGAGAAGTTCATTCCCTTCTTCGAGAATGTCACCGTCTCCTGCCATGAGAAGGGAAGACCCCTCAGATCCACAGCATCCTCATCATTCCGACAATGCGTCTTCGATCCACGAGAAGGAATGGCACTCTCACACTGGCTGGCTGGAGCTAGACCATCCTGTCCGAGTATGTACAAGATACATTATTAAATAAAGTTAAAGAAGAGTCCTGTTTAATGAGATACAGACTTATGTTAGAAAATAATATAGTGCTTATACGCATATAGCAAGATCTGATGTAACGGTCCTTTCCCATTAGTTTCTTGGAACGAGTTGCATAATTTAAAAGTAGAATCCTGCTCTGAATGTTTACGAGAGAGCATTAGTTCCTAGGATTTACAATTCATTGCAAGTACAAAGTACATAGCTGAAATTCGGCAGAAAATACAATTCTTCTGGTGACAAGGCATATCTTCCATTATGGTCCTCTCATTCACTTGCCATCAAAAGAGCTCATAACAGGGTAAATATTTCATTTAGGCAGGAGTGGCAAAATCGTTCGAAAATGTTTATAAGCTATTTTTCTATTACTGTTGTTAAAAAGTTTAAAAACAAATTTAAATTTTTAAAGATTTTATTTATATTAAGAAGAGAAGAAACTCTATTAAACTCCAGAATAAAAATCACACTGCTATAAATCTTTTAAACCTAACTTATTTTCGTAACTGAACATAATTTGAACTTGAACAATTCTTTAAATATCGCACAGAAAAACTTATACATTTAAAAATCCTATTTCTTGTAAGAAAGGCAGAATTAATGTAAAAAATTATTGAACTCCCAAATTTTTGAAGAAGTCTTAAGTCTACTTTAAACATAATTGGATACAAATTTGCTAAACATTTTCAATCAGTCCTTATATTCCAATAAATAAAATAAATGTCTTCCTAAATCCATTTAGAATAATAAATACCCCAGTAACACAACAACTCTGGTCAATATCGCTTGATATCGACCAATCCCGATGTGGAACGTTGTGAACCGGCCGTTGTTATAGATAGAAGACGATTTTGCCCATTGCTGGAAAATATATACTGGAAGTTTTGAAATGTTGATGTACAGTTTTAAAATTGATATATTTTATTTATAAGAAAGGACGAAAAACAAAAAAAATATGACTTTTGATGTTTTTGACGTGTTTATTTTTTTAAAAAATCGTGTATTTTGAAACAATGTTCAAGTTTCGGCCAGAATTTGACAATCTTCCAGAGCCTCTGTTTCCAACATTGATCAATACTGTTGTGCTACCTGGGTAAAAGCATTAGTCTCAAGCAGATTCAAAATGGTAGAGTGTATTTTTAAGCATTTTTTTTTTTTTTTTTTAATTTTTTTTTACATATCAGATTCACAATTTAGTAACTTTTTTTATATTTTAGGGATTGACTGTGGACCACCTCTCGAAACTCCAGGCTCGAGTTATGGTTTCTATGCCGACACCCGTTACAAAGCGAGCTTTTTCTTCGGCTGTGAAGAAACATTCACATTAGCAGGGAAGACATCTATGAATGACAATGTTATTCGATGCCAAGAGGATGGTGTCTGGGACTTTGGAGACTTGAGATGCGAAGGTAGGAGGCTTGTTTTCGATCATTAACGAAGGTACTCTCTTAAGATGAGAAACCTAGTACCTATACTACAATAAAAGAAACGTTAACGATAATACATAATGTTGAGGGGATAATTATGTAGTACTTTACAGGGTTAAAAATTAGTTTTATGAAATCAGGGGTAACAAATAAAGATTACAAGACATTGACATTGTATCTGTATTAAAAATAGCATTGTTCGATTAATTAATTATTCACTTGTAATAACTCATTTAACTATATTTTTTCTGCAGGTCCTGTTTGCGATGATCCAGGCCACCCACCCGATGGGCAGCAAATAGCTCAAAGCTATGAGCAGGGAGCAGAGGTCCAGTTTTCCTGCTCACGACCTGGATATGAGCCCTACAGCATGAATCCGATCAAATGCGATAAAAGTAAGTTCTCATATACCATTTGATACACTTTTCACTGTTGCATTCTAATATCAGTATCTGGGAAGAAACTATAGATATAGTTTTTAAAGGAGGTCTTAATTCTTTTATATTCTGAAACTAACTGATTAAGTTTAACTTATAACTAATAATAATTCTAACTAAAATATAGGTTAGTTTTAATCCTTCATTAGTTTCAGGTACGTTTCTAAGCAAATTTACTGACTCATTTGAAATTTTTTGAGTAAAATTAAGTCAAAGAAATCACTTGCAAAAGAGCCGACTCTAGGATGAGATGGTATAAATTAAAAACCAATCACACAACTTTATAGTAAATGCCATTTTAACCAAGCAAATAATTACCTATCAATAAGAACACACGGAAAATGGATAAAAAAAAATTTAACAATCATGACATTATCTTATGTCTTTTACAGACGCTGAGTGCAAAGTTATTAAACCAATTGGATTGAGCACTGGGGCCATACCAGATTCCGCTATCAACGCTACCTCCCAAAGACTGAACTACGAAGCAGTTGTAAGTTTATTTGCGTTGTCATTTTAATCTATCTTAAAAATTCAAAATTTGAATTGATTGAATTATACAAAAAATCTTACCTAATAATCATTTCTTTCTATTTCTTTTTAGAATGTTAGATTACACAGCGCAACCGGTTGGTGTGGAAAGACGGAACCATTTACTTACGTCACTGTCGACTTAGGACGAGTATTTACGTTGAAGGCTATTATGGTGAAAGGTGTAATTACAAATGATGTTGTGGGCCGTCCAACTGAACTGAGGTTTTTCTATAAAATACAGGAAGCAGAGAATTTTGTTGTCTACTTTCCTGTAAGCTTATAAGTTTAACCGTTAACAAAAGCAAATAGTAAAACACTGAACTTGAAATTATAGCTTCAGTTTCTTAACTGAATGAAATATTCTTAAACTATAAACTGAATTAAAAAATTATTCTCTGTTAAGGCGCACTATTTGAATTTCTGAGATTATTCATTAAAATACTAAGAAATATATCCGAAATTTAAGTATCATTAAAATCAAAAGTATTTAGAAACAGTTTCTGTATGACTTCCAAATACAAATAGAAAGAACTTGTTACAATCTTACTACTAAATAACCTAATCATGTTTGTAGAAAGATAAAAAAAAATTATTTTTAAAGTAAAACCTATTAATTTGTGTAATTAATGAGAAATATTGCACCTAACTTTTCCCAATAAACAACTTTTATTTTAAATCCGTATCAAACAATTTAAATTGTTTGTATGTAGAAACATATTAATATCAGTAAGATATGCCATCTTTTATTTGAATACCAAAGAGAAAGACCTGGATAAGTCAACTTTTGTAAACGTAGACCTAAGAGTACTCTTTAATATCACACTAACGATACTAACCAATGGTGGTTCTCCAAGGTCAAGGAAAGATCGATACAGTTCGAGAGATAAGTCACAGAAAATGATATACTTTTAACATTGCTTTTAAGCATTTTTCAACCTTTAAATTGTATTTACAAAAAAATACCCAAATGACTTACACCATTCTTTCTCCTTTGTATTCAATCGTTATGTTACATTAGAATAACTTCAATAATATTATTGCTTGTTTTTCTTGGACAGAACTTCAACTTGACGAGTATAGAAAACAATTTTGGCGCTTTGTCTGTCATACCTTTACCTTTGGCTGTACGGGCAAGGTACGTGATCGTGGGAATAGTGTCTTACAACAGAAATCCCTGCATGAAGTTCGAACTTTTAGGTTGTGAGGATACCAAGGCTCCTGTTCTCTTAGGATATAATGCTGGATATCCTTTCTGTGTTGGTAAGTATTTTTCTGAAATATAGAGATAATTTCTGGAGAAAAAAATTCGTTGCATTAAAATCTTTATAGTAAAACTGCTTGTCTTGTTTTGCATTCATTTAAAGTCTAAAAACATTTTTTTTTTTTTTTTTTTTTTTTTTTATTAAAGTTCTCATTTATTTTATGAAGACTAATGTTCGTTGTAATTTTAAAAGCATCGTATGAAATAGTTTATAGCAAATTTTCAGAACTAATTTTTTTAGAAGAGCGTCCAGTAATACTCACATTTAACTTTTAAATTTCATATATATTTACATATGAACTGAAAACATATTTAAAATGAATTTGTTTCATACTAATTGATTATATCTTACAAATAGTTAACGTCACCCATAAAGACTTGCAGTTAAGTTAACTTGGTATAAAATTACCCTTTACAAACTCTGAATTAAAAGAGAAAAATATGTTTTGATGCAAAAATTCTATTACTAAATTTTTCTACTGATACTTTCATGACATTTTTGCAAGGCAAACCCGATTTTCAAGAAAAATTAATTAGGCTGAAATTGCGATGTTTGAACTACGTCTAACCTTTAAATGTTAACATATATAGCTATACTCCTACATAAACCCTTATTCTTTTACACAAAATTATAATTTTGCCAAACCCCAATTCTAAACCAAAGTAATTCATCCTAAAATTGAGGCTAGTCCTAATATATTTACTGATTACTTAATAACAGATTTAGTTTTGATTTTCAATAACAAACTTATAAATTTCGTCTTAGACAAGGAGCCTCCACAGTTTATCAACTGCCCAACAAAACCCATCGTTGTCACTCGCACTGCCTCGGGTCTGCAGCCAGTCAACTTTTCTATCCCTGTGGCAGTGGACAATTCCGGATACATTGCGAGATTCGAAGTCAAACCTGTCGGCTTCACTCTACCAGCCATCGTCGTAGAAGATACAAGTGTCGAGTTCTTAGCCCATGATTCGGATGGAAATTTCGCTTCTTGCATCGTGAACATAACTGTGCCAGGTAAGGACGTGAAAAATTTAAGCATGAAACTAAAATGCGTCTGGAGGTTTTGAGAAAGTGCGAATGTGTGTAAAAATTACACGATAAGTTGTGTTGTTAGAGGGTAACACGATATTTAGAGGCACATAGCTAATAAGTATTTTTGAATTTCCGTCAGAAATATTTTTTTAAATGACACGGTTATGTACTTTAAATAGTAGAAAATGATTAGTTTAAAATCAGTAGTAAACCCATTCCTAATCATGCTTTAAAAACACAATATAAAGGTAAAATAAAAAAAGTGGTTCATGCTTCGTGGCTAATAATGATTCATTCTATTGTGATAAAACATTTACTTACGTGTTATATATGGTCTTTTACTAAACACATCAAGGAGATTACATTCTATAAAGGAAATATGCGATTACATTCTATATAGGAAAAAGCTTCTTATTGACAATAAATATGTGAAGAAAATAAGTGTTAAGCAATGATTTCACTTAATTGTGAATAGATGAAATCACATGTATGACAGATACTACAGGTAAAATCTACAAAATAAGGAATTCCTCATTTCACTATTACCAAAAATCACCATAATATAACATTGCTAAATTCAAAGCAGAAACTACCCTTTAAGGAACTTAATCAATTTAACAATCAATAATAACTTTACTCTAACCCATTCCAAGCAAAAACCAGTTCCTTCATGTTAATAATCAACAAACTCCTTTTTTACAGACTTCACTCCTCCCTTCCTGAGCTGCCCCCAATCCTACGTCGTTGAGCTAGTCGAAAAGCAAGAAAGCTACGCTGTCAATTTCAACGACACCCGCCGTCTCATCAACGCCACAGACGCTTCCGGTCCCGTCACGATCACCCTCTCACCAGAAACGGCAATTATCCCCTTGCGAGGATTCCGCAACGTTACTGTCACAGCCACCGACATACATGGCAACGCCGCTACCTGCCACTTTCAAGTAGCCGTACAACCGTCTTTCTGCGTGGCGTGGTCGCTACAGCCGCCTGTAGATGGTATCGTCAACTGCTTGCCGAATGAGGAAAGAAATGGATACAGGTGTCTTGCTACTTGTAATGCTGGGTATAGGTTTACGGATGGAGAACAGGCCAAGACGTTTTCGTGCGTTGCAAAGCAGCTGTGGTTACCTACAAGCATTGTGCCGGATTGTGTGCCTGAAGGTATTATTATAAGTTATTTTTTCTGTTGCGCTACGGATTGAATTTGTTGATAATGTATTGCTTTTAAAATTTACGCATTTATATTTAATGTATATATTATACTATTATGTGACATTTGAAATTATTATTGAACTGCTAAGTATAAAACTGAAGCAACGTAATAGCAAAACGTATGTTTATAATATATTTCTAAAAGATATGAAATATACTGTGTAGAATTATTTAAGGAAGATATATAATACAATGAACTCTCTGAAGTTTCTTTATAGCTTTTATGCCTTAAGGAACTATAGTAACAAAATTACAATTTTAAATATTTTAAATTTTTATTATATAAATTTTCAAGCCATTAAAATACAATTCAACAAAATTATTTTAAAGAATTTCATTATTATTCATATATTTTTGAACAATTTTTAAAAATTATGTTATGAATAGACTTTCAAGTACTTACAAGTGTAAACCTTGTTACTAAAGAAACGGAAATATTGTAATTTGACACCACATTTATTATTTTTCAGACACTAATCAAGCTTCATATGATGTTATGGCTGTAGTTGACTATACAGCAGAAGGTCCTGTAGCACCACCATGTTTGAGTTTATATGTTAGCTACCTACAGACGCATTATAGAGATCTCAACCAAGTTCTTTCTGAAAGATGTTCTGCCATCAACGTGAAGATGGATATTACTTTCCATAACACTACAGTTCGTGTAAAACCTGGAAATGAGGTGAGTGTTATATAACAGTATTTCTTTAATTTAGACTTTGATTTTTCCTTTTAATTTCCATTGAAGTTGTGTTTGAAAACGTTTAAAAGATCCTTTAAATGTAAGGAAATAAGTAATAATCAAAATAAATAGATAATTCACAATTAATAAATTTTTAGTTCAATTGTTAAATAAGACATGGCATATCATACTTTTTTTTTAAATACTCAAGATATGAAAATATCAAGGTATTTTTTTCAAAATATATTATACAAACATTTGCATGCATCAATAAAAATTGTTCAAGCTTACTTAAAATCTTACAATTTAATCAATCAAATCAATTTGGTGAACATGGATACAAACCAATCCGTCTTCGCTGTGTTCTTTTAAATCCATGCTTTTAAAAAGATATTTACAAAAATGCAAGAAACATTATATTTATTTGTTTTTCATAGGTTGTCATGGCTTATACCATAAGAATCGATCCAGTTGTACGCCAAACTTTGTTATACGATCTATGTGGGTCAACTTTAGGGTTGATATTTGACCTCAGTGTTCCCAGCACATCGGTCATCATTGAGCCAATTCTAAACGTGACTTCTGAAAGTCTGACAAATCCTCAATGTCCAGGTTTGCAAGCTATAAGGTCACATGTCACACGTGGTTTTTCTTGCGAAGAAGGTGAAGTGTTGAATTCCATGGGAGAAGCGCAAGTTCCACGTTGCCGTAAGTAGTTTGTCTTAATGGCGTTACTACGTGTACTTTCAATAATTCCAAACTTGAAATTTTACTCTTATGTGTAACTTGTTTCATTAAGTACTTACAATACTGTTTTATACATTTTACAGTGCATTGTCCAGCTGGTACATACGCTTCAAAGACAAACGAGTGTGTATTTTGTCCCAGAGGATTTTATCAAGATTCAGTCAGGCAAGGATCTTGTAAACGTTGTCCTGACACCATGTTCACCAGGCAAGAAGGAAGCAAGAGTCGTGATGATTGCATACGTATGTTTGCTATCCACTTTGATTTCGATATTTCTAGTTATCAAATATTATATTTTCGAATTAGAGTTAACTTCTGATTTTCCGTTCGCAGCTGTCTGTGGTTATGGAACTTATTCTCCAACTGGATTGGTCCCTTGTCTGCAATGTCCTGTAAATACTTTCAGTGCCTTTCCACCAAGAGAAGGATTTAAGGAATGCCAAAGATGTCCAGCAAATACATTTACTTATTCCCCAGGCTCAAAACTTCGTGATGACTGCAGAGGTAATTACTTTTTCTCTAATATAGATAACTTTTTGGACAATGATATCAAAATGTTCACTGAAATAGAATAAGAAGAACTATTTTGAGAATTTTACCGAAATATCTGAACATTTATTAATGTTTTAATTTGTGTACAAATATTTGTTATCAGTATCTAGAGCCAATTATTTCTTCCAAAAAGTTTTTTAATTTTTTACATAATTTCAAATCTAAGGTCATGGTAATGTCCTGGTACTTTTCTGCTTGCATTTGCACATTTCAAAAGGAATGGAACGCTCACGAAACAATGAGTTTTAAAGTTAAATTGTGACGACATATTTTCTTAGAGAAAATAGTTTACAAAAAGTTTATTTTAAGTGAATTACTTGACCCTTTTCAATAATTTTTAACTCTTTTTTAGCACAATGCGTCCCTGGATCATATTCTGAAACTGGTTTACAACCATGCGCTCCATGCCCAACAAACTATTTTCAACCATTGGAAGGCCAGACTTTTTGCGTGCAATGTCCTGAAAATCATATGACTCTACGGCCAGGAGCTTTAAGTCCTGAAGCTTGCATACCAGGTACGTAGCCTTGTTGTATTATTTTAATTTGTATTAATTATTTTAAATAACTAAAACATAATAAGTGAAATATAAATGGAAGGAGAAGACAGAATTAAATATTAGTGAAAGAATGATATGTTACAGAGAGTGTATTTTAAAATTAAGGAAAAATTATAAATGATAAATCTTTAAATAATATGCAAAAAATACAATGCAAAAAAAATTATAATGTCTATGATCTATCTAATTACATACGTATAAATGTAAATACAATTGGAATAATACATTTATTTCAACTATATTAGTTTTAATGACGCTGTATTCTTACCTTATTTTTACTTAGTCATGCTTTCATTGAATTAATTTTAATTAATGTATTAAAGATGTAAATGATTTGTTTCCATTTATTTTGATTTTTAATTAATACCCTAATAAAAAGTAAGGTATTCCAAAATGAATGTATAAATCCGGTATTAACAAGTAGATTCCAAAAACCTCCAAAAGTTGAGTGGAAAAACTTTTGTTATAGTAGACTTCCTTTCATCGGAAAAAAATATATATATTAAACCACGTTTGAATTTACCATTGTAGAAATAGTTTGAATGAAGTTCTTTATTTGAGAGTCTATTGTAGAAATAGATTTGATAAAGTTCCTTATTTGAAAGTTTTTTGTAGAAATAGTATACTTATTCTGTTTTACAGTACAATGTAATGGCCAGATCTGCCAAAATGGAGGTCTTTGCTTGATTCAGAGACATCAACCCAAATGCTACTGTCCTGCTGGATTTACAGGACAATTCTGTGAAGTAGATATCGATGAGTGTGCTAGCAGACCATGCTATAATGGAGGTACTTGTATAGACTCTCCACAAGGATACAGATGCATTTGTAATCCAGGTAGGTCGAAAACAAATTTCTGAAACCTGTAATTTTTGTATATAAGTATGAAATATCATTTATGTCATTTAACAAATATTTCATGCAGCCACAAATGAAATTGTGCATTCGAAAATAGTAGTGAGATTTTTAATTGTCATTTCCACTTCGGCAGGTTATAATGGTCTTCAATGCCAGTTAGAGCAAACTGAGTGCGGCAACGGTACTTGCCCTGAGAGAGCCATGTGTCAAGATCTTCCAGGCCTGGGAACCGTCAATTGCTTATGTCGGTCTGGTTATGAAGGACCAGCATGTAATATCACTATCAACCCCTGTACTTCCGATGACAATCCTTGCTTTGGAGGGGCAACTTGTCAACCTTTATTGCAAGGTAGATACAAGTGCATATGTCCTCCTGGTCTAACAGGGCCGACTTGTGAAGTTAACATAGGTGAGAATTCATGCTACTTTGTTTTTTTTAAAGATTTTAAAAAACCTTTTCTCTTATAGAAATTTATTATTACTTTTTTAGATTTTCGTAATTATTTATTGTTATTTATTATAGAATTAAGTACTTGATTTAACACTTAATTAAAGCAATTTACTTTGTGATTGTTTACGGTTTTATTGTTTTAAAATGATTTTATACCACACAAAGTCTTTAATGTATCTAAGACTGATGCAAATACAGAATCCACTCAGGGTGCATCTTCTGATCTTCTTCCTTGAATTATTAGATTCCTCAGAGAAACTTTTTTCTTTTTTGTATTTCCTCATTTTTTTTCACACAAACTCACAATTAAAATCTTATATTTGAACATCTATTTTTAGTATGTTATCACTTCAAACTAGAGTACTGATTATTGAAATAAACACCATACTTTATCTAAATATCTGTACTAAACTCCACCATCTTTTTTACAGACGACTGTGCCGAACAACCCTGCCTACTTGGAGCCAACTGCACAGACCTCCTAAACGACTTCGCATGCGACTGTCCTCCAGGCTTCGGGGGAAAACGCTGCCAAATGAAATACAACCTTTGCGCCTACGACCCTTGCACAAACGGAATCTGCGTCGACAATCTGTTCTACTACTCCTGCATATGCGATCCCGGATGGGCAGGTCCATCCTGTGACATCAACATAGACGAATGCAGTAGCAGTCCTTGTTCGAATGGCGGACAGTGCGTGGACTTGATAGATGCTTTCAAGTGCCAGTGTGAACCGGGATTCACTGGATCCAGATGTCAGCATCCCATCGATGCATGTGAGGTGAAGCCCTGCCAGAATGGTGGCACTTGCTTCGATCTCATCAATGGATTTGCTTGTCAGTGCCGACCGGGATATGTTGGACTTCAGTGTGAAGCGGAAGTGGATGAGTGTATCAGCAGTCCGTGCAATCCGAGTGGTACTGAGAAATGTATAGACTTGGACAATACTTTCCAGTGTATGTGTAATCCTGGATTTACTGGAGAATTGTGTGAGGTAAATATATCAGGATCGTGTATGGGTGCTTATAGCTTAAGTTTATAACAAAATCTGTAACTTAATTAGTAATTTACACAAGTATAAACTTTTGGGGTTTAATATTTCCATTTCAGCCATATTTTACTAATCTTTTAACCTCTATACCATTTTATTGATACACAAGATATTAATGCTAGACTAAAGACTGGACTTAAAGACTTTTAATAGAACGTTTTGTATCCATAGGATGTAGAAGTAGCCCATGACAATATATGTCATGGTGTTGAAGAGGTCATTACTGGACTTTTACTTAATACATTTTACTAAATCATTTTAATGAAATGTTAATTTTACTTTAGATACAACACTCATCTTTTAAATATAAGAACTACCACAAGAATTTGATTTAAAAAAAATGTCAGAATAATCTACTGCAAAACCCTCTATTAAGTATATATCCATATAATATGCTTTGATGTCTCATTCACAAGAAACCAAAGTATCATGGCTATCTGATTATTAGTTATATGAATTCTTAACTTAAAAATAAAATTTACAATAGCAGTGAAATTTCAAAAGTGGCCTTCCTTATTTCAGTTCAACGTCAATGAATGCATGTCGAATCCTTGTCTGAACAATGGTATTTGTACGGATACAGTAAATGGATTCAGATGCCAGTGTCCTCAAGGTTGGACAGGTGAGCGTTGTGAACAAGATATTGGTGGATGTAATAGTGATCCCTGTCTAAATAATGCTAAATGCATTGATCTCTTCCAAGATTACTTCTGTGTGTAAGTATGAATCACTTTTTCCCTTACAATTATCAGATTTTTTCAATTTAGTCCTACTATTATAATATTTTTATAAAAACGTTTTTATCAGAAAACTAAGTGATCTTGAAAACGAAACAATTTCATTGTTAATTTTTTAATTGTAATATTTTTGAATTTAAAATTTGTGTATAAATCAGACTAGTTGACATTATAAAATCAATAAAATAAACATTGGTTTTCTAAATTTTTAAAATATAAATTTTTGTACAAATTCATAGAACAACATTTTGTGAGCCATTCATTAAAAATCATTTTAAACATACCCTATACTTATTGTACTTTACTCAAATATTCATAAAAACAATCCACGTACTAAACGCAATTTTTTTTTCAAACAGATGTCCTTCCGGTACCGACGGCAAACGCTGTCAAACCTCACCAGAACGCTGCATAGGCACTCCTTGCATGCACGGAGGAATATGCAATGATTACGGCAGTGGCCTGAATTGTTCTTGTCCAGCAGAATTCACTGGCCAAGGCTGTCAGCTAGAGTATGACGCGTGTGAAGACAATATCTGCCAGAACGGAGCTACATGTGAAGACATGGGCGAAAAGTTCAAGTGCATCTGCCCTCCTGGATTTACTGGGGCCCTGTGTGAAAGTGACATTCCAGATTGCATACCCAATTCCTGTCCACCAACTGCTCAATGTATTGATCTCACTAATGACTTCTATTGCAAGTGTCCATTTAATTTCACCGGTGAAGACTGCAGGAAACGTAAGCGCTGCTAAATTTACTCTTTTGGTCATCCAATTTATTGAATACTGTCTTTGAGCAAAATGTTTAGGAAACTTAAAAGGCAGTAAGAAATTTAATTGTTTCTGTTTACTTTTCAGCAATAAGTATCGATTACGACATTTATATCAATGATGAAAGCAAGTCATCAAGTGTAGCATTAGCAGCTCCATTTGACTTGGGTACTTCGAGTCTCTCTGTTGCCATGTGGATCCAGTTTAACAGTCTTGAAACTTCAGGCGTTTTCTTCACTTTATACAGTGTAGAGTAAGCAAATATTTTAATTATACCCATAAAAATAATTAAAATGTGTTCTTTCAACAACTGTTTCATCGTACCCCATAACCTCTCACTAAATGTAAGATCAACTATCATTTATTGGATTTGAATTCCTTTCCAGCAGAAACAGGCGCATAACCAGTATGGGAATATAACCCGTGCCTAAGTTTAGTTTTTCTGATGGCTATTAGAACGCAAAAATCAAAAGAATTTTTTTTAAATAGTAAATTTATTCGAAACATTTTTAAATTTCTTAACATATGTAGGAAAGAAAAGTGTTATCCGATTACAAACTTCCCATGCTTGATTATCACACTTCTGCATTAGAAACAAAAAGACTTATTATGATTTCTTGACTAATAATTTCATAACCCTTCCAAAAAAGAGAAAAAATTTGAACAAAAACAATATTCAACAGACCCTGTCAAATTAGCGTAATACTAACGGTTTGATTTTGGGTGGCGACAAAGGAAACCGTCCAAATACATTTAAAAAAAATTGAAAAGTAATTTTCTTATTATTAAAAAGTAATTTTCTTATAATTACTGAATTTTTTTTTGTAATGTATATAATACAGCAAGATGGTACATAACTGTAAACTTAAATATTCACAAATGTTTCCATTTGTGCTTCAAACTAGATCATTGCATCTACCTGTTGGTAAAAAGATTCTTCTGCAAGCTGACCAGGCTGGAGTCCTCATTGCTCTCTTTTCGGACACTGTTCCAGACACTTTTATACCTTACCTCAAGAATGTGCCCATCAACGATGGACAGTGGCATCATATTGTCATCATGTGGAATGGAGATACAGGTACAGTTTCGTTGATAACTGACGCTGCTGTTGCTGGCACAGTGAATGGATACGGAGAAAACCAATATCTTCCACAACAGTGAGTACTTAATTTTTCAAAATTTCTTCTGCAACCGTAATTTTGAAAAATAATTTCGATAAATTAATGAATTGTTCATTTTTCGCATGTTACATTCCAGCTACAGAATACGAAATTCTGTATTTTAGAAAGCATTAAATTTATCCACTTCCATCTGTTAAAAATTTTCAAGATTATAATGGTATAGAGAAATTTTTTCGTGTAATTTTTGACAGTGTAACATTTGGTTTAGTTTTGCTTCAGATATTAATGAATTGCACATATATTTATTCTTAACAAACTACTTTCATACTCTAAAAAACTATTTTCTGTATTTTGGAATAGCACAGATTTTAAATCACTGATCTCTTACAACAATCCTGTTTAACGTTTTATATATTCTTAGTTTGTTTACAGTGAAAGCAGATTTTATTGCGTTTAAATTCCGTTATTATCATTTTTCCGTTTTATTAACTAGTGCTTGGATTAACCTTGGAGCACCACTGGATGAACAGAATAGAGCAACTGCGTCTTCTGGCTTCCATGGGCGAATAAGTCGAGTAAATATATGGAACAGACCTCTCGATGTTTCATATGAAATACCAATACAATTCCGCAGTTGCAAAAGTGCACCAGTTCTGTACAGTGGCCTGTTGCTAAGGTGGACAGGATATGACAGGTAAGAAATAATAACTACATTCAATCATAATTCAACATTCACACGTTAATCCATTAGTTATCTAAAAGTTTTTAAAAAGTCATTTCTCTGAATGTTTAGTTCAACGAAAACCATTTTAATTGATTTCACATTCCAAATCTGTTTCCTCAAATACTTGAGATGTCAAAGATCGTAATGGCCATAAGTAATTTTATGCCTTTTTTAGGAAATGGGATTTCTTATTTGATAACTAAAATTTAACGTAGTGCTTCGACTTCATTTTTATTTATGAAAAATATTCATTTGTACTAGCGTAATGAGAGTTAATGCATGTTATGGATGGGAGTAAATGCAAAGTTCCCTAAGGTTTACTTGTGTTAGAAAAGCGGCCTACAGATTTATAAATAATTTACAACGTCAATAAAAAGAACCATGCTATAAAAAAACTCACATAATAATGTTGTAATTAAAACAAAGTTTAATAAAAAAAAAAATTAAATTAATTTTACCTATTTTTATTAAAGAAATTTAAATACCAAGTCCAACTTTAAAATAGACATATTAGAGAGATTAGTCGTTTAGCGTTGAACATATAACAAATTCTCTTTCCCAGGGTTGATGGTACTATCGAAAGAGAAGGTCCAGGTACATGCGGCGAGTACGTTTGCCCAGTGGGTTTTACAGGCGATTCTTGCGTGCAACAGACCCAAGATAAAATGCCACCAAAACCAGTGGAGTGTCCACAAGACATCTGGGTTGTGACTCCAAATAACAGTGCTCAAGTGACGTGGAAGGAACCGGCTTTCGTTGATTCTATGCAAACCTTGTATGTAATGGAACACAGAGGGTTGACACCAGGTATATAATTCTGATGATTATTATTTTAATAAATTAATTAGATAAATCAATTTCATACAAACTTTCTTCTGGCAATGTATGAACATTCTTCTTTTATATAAGCCATGTAAATATTTTTTGGAGGAAAAAATCATTCCCGAAAATGTGAATTAAGTGATTCTTTGCTTTTAGGTCAGACGCTAAGTCGTGGTATCCATCAGCTATCATACATCGCCAAAGATGCAGAGGGTAATACAGCTAAATGTGACTTCAAGATTCACATTTTAAGTAAGTTCAGTGTTCGTTTACTTCTGTTAATTTGAGTTTTAAATCAAAATAAATATGAATGTTACAGAAACATACGTAAAAAAAAAAGACTTCACGCTATATGCATTCTAAAAATTTACATTCTTCCATTGCAGAAGAGTTCTGTCCACTACCTTCAGCTCCTGTGAACGGACAGAGGCACTGTTCAGATTGGGGTCCAAACGGCCGTTTCAAAGTTTGCTCCATAACCTGCAACTCAAACCTAGAATTTTCCCAACCTGTTGCTAAGTTTTATACATGTGGCGCCGAGGGAATATGGCATCCTCCCTCCGGACATGGTTCAAACCTTGTATTCCCAGCTTGTTCAGGTAATAGTTTCTAATTTGTATTTTAATACATTTGTTTAGTAATACCTAATAGAGAGAGTTAAAAAAAGAAAGAGCTAACGCATAGAGATACAAGAATGACGTCAAAAAATAAAATCATTTAAAATTTCAGTTGAAACTTGAAATGAGTAGTTTAAGTTTTAAGATCTTTACCCGCAAGACAAGTTGTTAGATTTTATACTTAGATCAAAAAGCCTAATACCTTTGATAAATTTTAAGTTTTTCTTCACAATTTATTTCAAATCAAATGATCAACGATGTTTTTAACAGCAGTGGGCCCTATTCGAATCACCTTCGATACCTCATAAACCAAAAAAAGAATCCCTTAAGAAGGTGAAACTACAAAATTGAAAACTATAGAAAGAAAATCGTAAATAATTTATTTATTCTAAAGTATAGCAAGTAATTTAAAGTTTCAGTATTAATATTTTTGTTATCTCTATCGCAATGTATGACTAAAAAACTAAAACATTAGTTGCATAGCTCAAATACATTGCTTGCAAACACTGTACTTATTGAAATAATTAACAAGAAGATAACAAGAAGACCACGAGAAGATTTTTTTATGTGCCCTTACAAACAGGAATATTTCACTTTACAAATGCTCTATGACAGACGTTTCCCAATCATTAAATTGGTTATAAAAAAAAAACTATTGACCATAACAATCATTACTTGATTGACGGAAAACATTTTTCATAACTCTTAGAGTCCAATAATAATAGAGAAAGTTTAAAGAAAGAAAAACCAAAGCATAAAGATAGAATTACGATGTCAAGAAATAATAGATGCGTTTGGTGAAATAATTTCATGCTTTAATTCATATTGTGATTTTTTTTCATTTTTTTTTTCATATCATGATTATTACGAGAATACTGTTCGTTAACAATGCTGAAAACCCACTGCAAAACATAATTCACTTTACAAAACGTATGATACTGAAACACTTGCACATTATTAAACAATTATTTCCTCTTTAAAAGACTTATGGGACTAAAAAGTTCTCATTGTAAAACTAGATTTTCCTTTAACAGATGCTTGATGCCGAAAAACATCTAACTATAAAACCAACTTTTTGTTAGAAATGTCAAATACAAATACAAATACAAATCTTAAGACAAACAACAGGCTCAAGGCCCAACAGGGTGCAGAAAAATGTTTCATCTTAAGGGACCGGAAAATTCCTATTTTTATCAGTGTAGTTCAAAATTCTTCTTTTCAATTTTTTTTCTTTTAGATGTACAAAATTGTGAGGTATCTGTCGCATTCCCGAAAGTGTAGCCCTATTTCTAATAGTTGTCCCAGTATCGATAACTTTCCTAGATTGTCAAAAGTTCTCTTTAAGCAATTCATAACAATAACAGACTGTGAATTATTCTTTATGAATCCTCATATTCTATAAATGTATAAATAAATATGGCTTTATAATTTCCAAAAACATTAATCTTAATTCCATATGTATTTAGAAATTTTAATTTAAATGGAAATAATAAAGTATAAGTTAAACTATTAGCTCACTCACATTGAATTTCACTTACATTTTCATGTTATACAGCCAAGAAACCAGCACAGAAAATATTCCGAATCGACATGAACTTCCCATCCTCGGTTGTTTGCTCTGAATCCGGCAAAAAGATCCTTCGTTCCAGAATCGAAAATAACCTGATGAAAGTCAACCGCGAGTGGAGGATCTGCTCGGACAACACACCTGGCACATGCTCTGGACTCAAAGTCAAAGTCCACTGCAAACAGGCAAGAATCAAAAGGCAACTGGAAAACAATGAGCTTTACGTTGTTGAAATATCTTTCCCGGCCAACAAGTAAATAGTTTGCCTTTTGTGATTTACATTGGAAACATTTTAGTAAATATAGAATTCATATTTATATATTTTTTTATATTTGTACAGGGATCCAGTAATAAATATTAATTCGCAACAGCAATCTACGGTACAGAAAGTTATGGAATCGGCAATATTACAGAACCAAGCATTCGATATTCATGACACACTGCCAAATGTTTTACCGGATCTTACGTCACTTGACATGGTAACCGACTACACTTGCCCAGCTGGAGAAGTCGTTGTTGCACCCTATTGTGGTAAGTTAAGAATTTGTTGCAAATAAAATAACATACACCTTTAGTTGTCAAAACATTTGAAACAAATTAATTGGCATACCTAGGTAACGATGACAGTCCTTGTTACCTGTCAAAACGTCTTCAAATTGTAAAGTCAACCTACTCTAAAAGAATTAAGCATTAAAAGTAATCTGAAGAAACTATAATGGCTATTATCAAGAAAACTTACGAAATATTTTCATTTGTAAAGTAAACGGTGCAGTTACCGGCTTTTTCACAAAACACCAACTATCTTGATGATCCTTCAAAGATAGATTTTAAGACAGTATGAAACTTAATGTGAATTCTGATTTTTGAAAAAGAAAACCACTTTAAAAGTATTAAACTATAACTTGGGGTACCATGTTAAATTTAGGAATAACACATTTTTTCGCTTGCCTCAAGAATAAAAGAAAATGCCACATGTTTACTCGCATTCGTTCTTTTCTAGCCTACTCTTCTTAATCCTAATACATTCAGTTCATAATTAAAATAAAAAATACAGTAAAAACAACGGAGACGCATTATTCAAGATTATTTTACCAATATTTATAATAATACATTTGTTTCAGTGGAATGTGGTCTTGGAGCATATTACGAGAACTCAACCTTAAGTTGTGTGTCATGCCCAGTGGGGACATACCAAGATGGAACTGGACATTTAACTTGCAAAGCATGTCCAAAAATAGGAGAAAAGCAAGGAATTACTGAAACAATTGGTGCTAGATATATTGATGAATGCAAAGGTAAGTTTACCAACATCCCTTTCTCATCAAGTGTAAAACTTCATACAATATATATTTCTACACCTGATGCGATTAATATTTTAAAAATTACTATATTGCAGTCTAAATACAACAATGCAAGTTAACATTTTAGCATGATAGTCAATTTCGAATTCCATAAACAAGGTGTTCCTTTTCCTAGACACATCAACATTGAAGAATGTTAATAAGCAGTTGCTTCTTATATAATCAATTGTCATATTATTTCGCTTAAATAATTTAAATAATGCAACCGTAAGATTAATATTATAATCAGATCATTAACCGTTACTATGTAAATTTTAATCATGAAATAAATTTAACCATGTAATAATAATGCAATTTAACGAAAGATTATATTTTACTATTGTAAATACAAACTTATGATTATTCTAATTATCTATAAAAAAAATCATTTGTTACAATGACAAAGTATTACAGTACTGCTTTACAGTAACTGATTTAAAAAATTGTATTTAGATTAATATCTGCTTTATGATATTCATAGTACACAGATTTCAGCATATTCTTGTTTAGAATGAAACAAAATATCACCTAATGCTTTTTACGACGAGCATGTTCCTATTAAAACTAATTAATTACCCATTTTAAATCATCTCATCTGTCATGTGTCAGTAAATGCGTTTTTATATGTTGCGTTGCAAAGCAAGTTGAAGTTCAAATTTCAAAAAAAAAAAAAATTAAAAATGGTATATGCTGTGCCGGTTTATTTCAATGTCACAATGCTTATTTCAGAGCGATGTTCCCCTGGTTTCTACTACGATGACGAGACCAACGTTTGCCGCCCATGTGGACACGGCTTCTTCCAACCCAATGAAGGAGCTTTCAGCTGCATACCTTGTGGATCGGATTTGACGACAAAGAGCGATAGAGCTGTGTCATCCCAGGAATGCAGAGGTAATTAAATTGGAATGAAAGAGTTTCTGCTACATATTGTCATCTATTATAAATCATCACATTGGATATTAACATAAATACATGTAATAGCTATGTACTTTAGAGGCTCCGCTTAATTCAATTAATACTTTCACAGAGCGTATTCTATTTTTAATCCCTTCACAGATCTACACTTTTTTTCCCACGTTGTCCACATGATTTATGTTAGCGCTTTTCTAACAGTGATTCCCATAATATTCTGTATTGCTCATCATTTGGTCAGCCTGAGCTATCTCCTCACGCCCTTGGTGTTTTAATTTCTTTAAAACTAGGCATAAACGCCTACGCGTTATTTTTAGTTTTCAGATGTTCTCAAGGACGAATTGATTCATTCTTATTCATTCTACTGCAGTCTTCCTCGTCACTCTTAAATATCTCTACCTCCCAAGTAACGAATAAATATTACGAAATGAAACTTAAAAGACTGTTTCCTTCTAGACATTCCAAAAAGCTTTGAACATTTCTTACATTATCGGAAATAGTTAGTTGACGCAATAAATAACGAATCCAGGGTGTCAGAATTGAATATATTAAATTTCAGTAGCAAAATTGTGGGGCAAACCTTGCATATTTGGTTTGAAATTAGGATTACAAAAGACCTGTTTTGAAAGTATGTCCTCAACATATGACATTATTAAAAGAAACTATTCTCTTTGAACTCATTCAAATGCAAAAATAGACTAACTTCTAACTACATCATCAACATTTATTTTGTTTGGTCTTTTCCAACTTCTCTTAACAATCCTCCAATTAAGATCAATATGTCTTTCAAAACTATTTACTTCAGTCCAATGCAATTTATGATGTCATCTGGTAAACTGTTCTATTTATTATGAACTCTTAAACTATTTAAATGGTCCTTTTTCTGGAATTTAAACAACTGATTGCTATCCTCTCCAGAGCTTTTTCCTCCAATGTTTACATATTTTGATTTCTCTATCTAACACCATAATCCAAACTCGAGTTTCCACACACCATTTTTACTGCCCTAAGCTGAACAATTTCTAAAAATAGTCTTTCTGAAATGAGGTAACCAAAATTGCATTGAATATTCGAGATATGGCCTAACCGATCCTTCTTCAGTAAAGTAGCAAAGAAATATCCCAAGATTTAGATCAGGTAGTCTTCTTAATGAATTCAATTAACTTTTTAAAAAGCTCAATTTACTGACTGCCCTAGGTCATTAATATACAACATCATCCTCACTGATTTTATCTCTCTATAGAAAATAAGTATGTTGCAGGTTACACTCATATTCTTGTGGTTTAAGTATATGGCCTAACATTTATCAACATTTCAAAATAAACAATTTTTGAAGTATGCCATGCCAAAAACAACTTTTCTAAAACTGGGCAAATTTTAAAAATGCTGAAAATTTTTTAAACTAAGTAAATACCAAATATATTGCAAATACTAAAAATTATCTTGTAACAGAAACTGAAGTGCGGCTCTAATTGCATACGCTCTCAGAATGATATGGAATAAAATCTTTATAATTTATATGTTCATTTTACTTTGCAGAGGAATGTGCTGCCGGTTTCCAGTTGACGAAGGATGGAAATTGTGAACCATGTATGAGAGGATACTTTAGGCCAAAGGGGGCACCGTCCTGTATCAAGTGCCCAGTGAGACGAACGACACCATCGATAAGTGCCAAGTCTGAATCGGAATGCTCTGAAGGTATGTGAAGGCATTCCTTAATGTTATTATCTAACCTTTTAGAAAAAAATTTAGATTTGTGAGGGCTGTTATTAATGAATCTTTAAGGCAAAAATAACGTTTGCAACAAGGAGTAGAAATAAAATGAGCATACGGAATTACTAAACTGCAATATATTCCATTGAAAAAAAAAATTAACATAAAATCGAAGGAAAACAAATTGAAACATATCTATATTTTATATGATTACTTTTTTTTATGATTGATAAGGATAAAAAAAAAAAAAAAGGATAAAAGTCAGAATTTAAAACTAAATGTTGAAAACGCAGTTCATAAAAAGAGAATCTGAAGAAATGAATTTGAATCATAAATAGAATAAATGGTAGAAGTATTGAAATAATTTCGAAACCGGTAAGGTGCAGTTGACTACATTTGCACCCCACTGGATTTTGAAAATTAAAAATAATGGGAAGGAAAGTGGTATGATTCACTGGTAATAAAAGTATGATATAGGCTTTAAAATATTCGATAAGAAATTTAGTACATAACTAAAAATTAAAATTTTGTAAGGATAGCCAATTGAAAAATCAAGGTAACAATAAAAAAAAATTAACCATCTTATAACCCTTTAAGTGCCATCTACACCCTACCCCTCCCTGAAAATAATTCGGCCACGCCATGTTCACAATTAATTTATAGATTTTTTTTTTCTTTTTTTTTTTTTTTCAAATAATGAATTTGTTTATATTTGTTGGTAAATATAAACAAATAACATGGTTATAGAAATGGTAAAAAAAATAACTCTACCAATGATAATATTACAACAGCTTTGGATATTCTAATCATTATTATATGATATTAACTTTTAAACCTAACCATTTTAATAAAGAAAACACAATTTAAAAAACAAATATATTTATTTTTCCTTTCCTAATAAGTTGCTGAATAAGTAAACTCTTACCATACTTGCATCCATTTCAGAGCTTTGCAGTCCAGGCTACTTCATGGACAGCACTCGCCACTGTGTCCAATGTCCAAAAGGAAGCTACATGGACCATGAGCAACAGGAATCAGAGTGCAGGTCATGTCCCCAAGATACCACAACCGCCAACAAAGGGGCGACTGCTGAATCAGACTGCACTAACCCTTGCCTAGTCGATGGGCAGATGCGTCTATGTCAGTCTAATGCCTTCTGCGTTTTCAGGGAAGACATTGATTCGTTTGCTTGCGAATGCCAGCCGAAATACCGCTTGGAGAACAGAACTGGGGAATGTGTGTGTAAGTAGTTGAAGTGGAGGAAGGATTTGTTTTCGATGAATGGCTGTTGTTTTTTAGATGGGGAGCTAAATAGTGAAAGTTGATTAAGACAAAAGATCCCGTAAGGAGGAGCAATACAAAAAAAAAAGCTTTAAATATAATTTTTACACATTCTTTGTTTGTAAAATAAATTTTGGATTTGGAAGGTTAAGTAGAGTGGATATAAAGTACACTACCAAACAAAATAGGAAAATTTCTCTAAATTAATAATTATGACATAAGAAATAATGGGGGATTGATTTTTGACTAAAGTTTGTAATTGTTGGATGGAAGGCAAAATCTAAAAATAGTTTTATTGATATGATAAATGTCCAAGATTTATAATCGTTTAACAAATGAATACTTTGATGTTAAAATGATACTTCTGATAGATTCAACATTTTACAGGAGAAAGAAAAAAACTTTCCAGCTTTTAATAGCGATCAACATCAAATGGAAACAAATTTCAACGATGCCTCTGACCTTAGTTATTTGTACAAAAAAATAATTAATGCCAGGCATTATGCAGAAATCCCCTTTTTAACATCAAGCGACGATTCGAATTCATCTTTGCTAATTGAGGATGAGAATTGTGGTTAGTGGAGTAGAATTGATGTTAATATTAAAAAAAATAGGTATAGGGATATTAATGACATTTCCTCAAAGTTTACCAATCATAAAACAAAGAACGATAAGTTTTATAACAAATTTAAAACATAAGTTTTATCTAACAAAAGAATAAATAGCTTAATGAGATTAAATAGAATTCAATAGAATTTAATATAATTAAATAAGATTAAGGATGGTAATGACAGCAATAAAATTATTTTTACTAACAATCAGCGTCAGAAATAATAAGTAAAATATACAAAGGAATTATTATTTTAATACTTACAAAGGCCAAGCGGTATTATTATACCAATCACAACTCTAAAATTTCTGTTGCTACCAAAGCACGTTATTTGAATCACTAATGTCATTTAGTGGTCAAGAAAAGATGTTAAGACTATTGGAGGGTAATAACATAAAATGCTAGTGACAAGTTAAAAAAAGAAATCGCAGTAATATTTTTTAAATACTTTTTTAAAGGAAAGGCTCAACATTTTTGCAATGACATTTCAATATTAATTGTATGGTTTTCAGAAAAATAAATGAGAAAAAAAAATTAAAATGCATTTCATTTGTCAACTGACAGCTACAAAAAAACATATAAAAAAAATCTTCAAAAAGCTGTATTATGGTCTTTGTATACATGGGACTGCAAAGTAGATGTTTTGGAAGAATGCACCATATATCCAAATCAACAATGTAATATAATCACCCCTTTATGAAACATAATTTGTTTTCGAAGAATGTAGATCAAGTTTCTTTGTTTTAATTAAAAAATAATTTTTATTTAGCTGTATGTGAAAGTCATTGCATAAATGGTGGCACTTGTGAAGTCAATGCTGAAACTCATGAGCCAATTTGCCACTGTGCCACTAATTTCCATGGCAGCCGATGTGAAAGCAAAGCTGAATTTGTATACATTGCTGGAGGCATTGCCGGGGCAGTAATATTTATCATACTACTGGTACTGCTTATATGGATGATTTGCGTTAGGTAAGCCACATTTTTATACAAATTAAAAAAGCCACCTTATTCTTAAATAATGATTAACGTATTTAAATTCAACTTGTCTGTTAAATATTTTTTTATTTAATTAAAAGTGTATAATTGAAATTTTAAAGAAAACTAAATAAAAAATAAATAATTTTATAATTTGTGTAGAATAAATAAGCAGGGTCCATAGGAAAAATGACTTTAGTCAATGAGAAGCAATTTGGAGAAAATCCGAATTTTATCGTCTAATAGAAAGGGTTATGGCCAATTTTATATGAATTGCTATTGTTTTGTACAGAAAATTATAACATAATGTCAAAGTTTACCTTTTGGATGACAGCAGGACATCAATAGATAAACTTCAGTCAGTCAGTTTCATGAAAAAGTGTATCTCCCTGGAACTTCAGATCTCGCTGTTTTCTATTTCACATTATTATATACAAACTTAAACAAAAAATTATATCTTGAGTTTCTAAATCTACTTTAAATGTCATATAATTTTGGATATCCAAATAGCCATCCTAGTAAAACTGATTCAGAAATGTCAGCAAAAGAAATTGTAACGAAAAAATCAATGAGGTAATAAAGTTAGATAGTTGAAGAGTAAAAGTTAAAGTAATGCGATTAAATTTTTTCTCAATAAAGTAGATTCCAATATTCATGATGTTTATATCTTGGGAAAGTAGCCCAAAGATATTATTTAGTACTAAAGCAGTAGTTAAAAATAATTTAGACGTCCATCTAATTTATGAAACAATAATCCGATTTCTTACCAGGAATAAATTGCTAATAACTTTAAAACATTGATACGTTTTTTTTTTTTTTTTTTTTTTTTTTTTTCTCGTTTTTTTAAACTACTCCTACATACATAAATAGGGTAAGATAATCCTATAATTATTTTTTTTTATTGTACACGAAAACAACATTTTATAATAGTAAAAAAAAAAATTCCCAAAAAAATAATATTTTTTCCCAAGGTCCTCAACGCGCAAAAACTTGCCAAAGAAAATGCCAGAACCTGCCATAGATTTAAGCAGCTCACAGACTAATTTCTACTATGGTGCTCCACAACCTTATGCCGAAAGTATAGCACCATCACACCACAGTACTTATGCCCACTATTATGACGATGATGATGATGGATGGGAAATGCCCAACTTTTACAATGAAACATACATGAAAGGTAATCATATATACATATACTCAATTTGAATACTGTCTAATTCTTGAAAAATCTCATACTACTTTAATAGTTGAATTTTAAAACAATGAATAAACATTAATAGCATTGAGGATTGTAACTATACATTATTTTAGTCCAAAATTAAAATGTTTAAGTTTTTGTTTAAAAAATCTACTTTTAAAATATGCAAGCTTGCTTAGTTTATAAATTAAGGTAAAGCTATTAAAGTTTTAACATTGAAGTCAGTCTTCAGTGCAATAGAAAATTCTAAAAATTGAATATATTGTTACATAATAATATAACCCTTAAAAACAGAGTTTTAGAAAAATCCTTTATTATGCATTGTCAATTTTTATATTCATTAACACAACGCCGAAATCAAAAAATCAGCAAAATGTGAGGCAAACTACGTTTCAAAATTTATTTATTGAAAATGAAAGTAAATTTATGCTCTCGCATCCAAATATAATTTATTTATTCTTATCAAAGTAATTTTATTTATTTATTCATTCATTAAAAAAAAAATTAGCAACAGGAAAGAGTTTCAACGATAGTCGGTTTAATGATTTTTTAATGCGATTGGATGATGGCAAGTTGGTTTATTAGTATTCCGTAAAACGACCTTTAAGTGACTGTTACAGCCCCAAAATTTGATAGAACGCGATGTCATTGACATCGAATCTATCTGTCATGGTTGATGGCAAGGGGGTTAATTAGGCCTCTACCATCGACAAACACACAAAGGGGAATTTAATACAAAGGATTTAATAATTACTGAAATTACTTAATTAATCTACAGGTCTCATTAATAATTAAACCTAATCATGCATTGTATTTTTGTTCAACAGATAGCTTACATCATGGAAAGGGTAATAGCTTAGCTCGTAGCAATGCCTCTATTTATGGGAATAAAGAAGATTTATATGACAGGCTGAGGAGGCATCAGTACCAAGGAAAGAAAGGTAAAAAAATTAATATACTAAGTAAAATATACTTTTAAATAAATATAAATTGTCGATTGCTTCCCATTTAAGAAGCATCAGAACAAAAACTGTTAAATCCTCTTTGAAAACGTAAAATCTATAGCCTAACTTATTCGCACCAAATCTACTGTTTCAAACGAAGTAACCACTCAGCCAAGTCTTCGCTATTCTCTCTAAAACAAACTAATTTTGCAAAAAAGCCACCCTAAATACACTGATATAATCAAGAAATCTTTTAGACATCTTTCTTTAGGTCTAAGAACTACTTTTGGATTTATAGGCTTGAGCTTAGAGCTTTTTGTTCTAATGCTTTTTATTTAAAAAGAAAGTTAGTAAACAATACCAAAAACAAAACAAGGATGAAATACAATAAAAAAAATTATTTCTTAAAGTGTTAGCTACCAATTAAAAAAACTGCCTTATGGAAAACTTTTCAAAAGCGTTTTTCTGAAAACCACCTTTTGTTGAGTTCAAGCTTCGTATCCGCAACGCCTCATATTTTCTTAAGCGAATTTTTTACTAAACCTGTGTTAGATTTATAAATTATCATCAGAGTAATAACGAATTATTAGAGGAACGTTTAAAAATTGCTTCAATTTTTAATAAGGTCTTTAATATCATACCCGAAAAACTTCGTTAAACAATCCCTATAATCATTGTGTGCTGAAAATGTTTTAATATTGGTATGAAAATGGGCAATTCTCTACCTGACACACGGGACATTGTGCGTCTTACGATAAAAATGCACCAGGTAGAGTTATATAAAGCAAAAGTGTAATTTCTATGTTCATAATAATTTTAGAATTCTAATTTGTTTATGAGTAGAAAAAAAGAGCTAAAATGTCTCGTGCTTACAGCAGAGAATTGCCCAAATATATTTTATTTTTTGCCTCATTATTTTACATTAGCAAATTATTCAGATTACAACTTCATTTTACAGATAGTGACAGCGAGGATCAAGGATAAGGAGCTCCAGGAAAAGAGCAAGATTTTATTTTTATATTATTCTTTTGAAAAGAATACTTATTTTCACTACCTGTGGATTTACACTGGACTACTTAGCAATGGTTTTACTAAATGCTTCATAAAACCATTATATTTCGAAAGAGAGTTTTTTTATTTACTACTTGTATATAAATTTAATATTTATTTTCTATTAGATATAGAGTCAGCTTAAGCACTGACCTTATTTTAGATTTGATAACACAGCTCAATTCAAAGTTGCATCTTATTCTTACAAAAAAAAATTAAACTTGTAAAATGTGTTTAGGAAGAACAAAATCTAGAACTAATTTGCATATGTTTTTGTTTTTTTTTGTTTTTGTTTTTCATTGCAGCATTGTACATAGTGTTTCATTTTCATCATTTCAAGTGTTTTTGGCTTGAATGTCTATGTTTAATTTATTATGCAAGGACAAGGGTTTCAATGACAGCGTAGGTTACTGAACTAGTAATTTTATATCGTCATCCTAATGTTACAACTAGATAATTGCAAAACCATATAGTCCGAGAGGCGACTGCTAGTTTAGGTACCTCATCCAACATCATTCTTATTTTTTTCTGCAGTGACAAAAATGGCCGAAACTGGTCAAAAATAGACTTTGAATGAGTTGAACTAAATCAGATTGTTGAATATGCAATAACTTGCCAAATAATGAACATTCTTTTTTATATTTTGTAACCCATCGCTCTTTAATTTTTAATTAAGAAGGTTGCAGACGATTCAGATATCTGGCGACAGCTTTCTTGCATCTTTTAAAAGTGAGCCAAGTTGGCAATAAATATTACGCCACTGATGCAGTAACTAATATTGCCAATTCGGCTTACTTTTAAAATATGCAAACTTTCGAAGTCAGAGTTCAGAAATCGTCTACCCCCTTCCTTATTGAAAATCAAAGTGCGGTGGCTTACTGGACGAAATGACTTGTTCTCTTTTTGTTAGGTTAGGACATATTTGGCAATCGGATTTAGTTCAACTCTTTCAAAGTCGATTTTTGACCAGATTCGGCCATTTTTGCTTATGCAGAACAGTGGATCTGTAAACATTGAAATTATACTACAGCCAAATGGCTTTATATAAAGAGAATATAACGGAACATTGCTACTACACTTGTAAGATAAAATAAAGATGGGTAATTTATGACTCATTGGTACATATCTAAAAAAATTATAATTTTGGAGCTATTTAGTTGTAGGATGGAAGTGACGATGTATCAGTTAGGTTACTCAAATTTTACTTTAGATAATTTAGTATTATCTTTCAAATAATATCTGCAACCATTTAAATTATATGTATAGTGGATTGAAATTAAAACTTTTCATAAAAAGATGTTTTAAAAGTTTGGACTATTTCACTATATATTTCACATAACATTTTATTAGCTTTTTATGACTATTTGGTGATTGATTGTTGAAGCTAGTCATTATGTTCTTCAGCTTCTATTGTAAAATCTATTATTTTTCAGTAAAAGTATCTCATACAGAAAAAAAGCTTTGTGTAAAGCTAAGTCCTTGTATTTCGTTGTCATTTTATAAATAAAACTTGTGTTTGTATTCATAGCGTTACTTATTTCAGGATATTCAATCAACACAAAAAAACTTCAAAAACTTAACATATATGCAATTTATTCAAGTTATATTATACACAAAAATATTGATCTTATTGTCTTAACATTTAAAACTGTCAATATGTGCCAATATGTAAATGAAACACATGTCTAGAAGACTTACGTTGACAGTTACATATATGTGACCGCTACTTATTGCAAATGGTTGGTTGTTTTCAGATTATCTGGTGCCGTCAGCAACACGAGGGCTATAATGCGCCGAAATATCCGTCATTAGACAAGCCAACATACTGTTGCGTGGATGGGTTCGAAAGATTTGAAGCCGAAGCAGATCAAAACTTGCAAAAATTTATTCCAATATAACTCTTCACAGATTACTTTACAACTCCAGAACTTCTCGTTCTAGTAGACACAATATAGCTCTTTTCACAACAATAGAGCACAAACAGCAGTTAAACTTGACACACAACTGCTAAATCACCGCAAAAGACAATGCAATACAGTTCACTTTAGAACTACTCTGAATACTCACTGATCAGTATCTCAACTCAGTAATTCCAGTCAACTGACGGACTCAACTAACTCGCGGTCTTATATAGGGGAGGCGAGCCTTCGTGAATCTTCCAGAGATAGACATTTGGAGAACTTTCCAGATTGTAGTCGAAAAGTCCTATACATGTACATGGGGACCGAAAATTTCGCCAAATGGTCGCCAAGTTTGGTGACATTTGGCGATTTCTCGCCAAATTTGGTGACAAAAATTAGTCGCTAAAAAACTAGTTATCAAGCATTAAGACCCATATTGTAGGGAAGCCAACTTAAGACGAACTATTGCACTGCCTTATGCAAAATGTACATAAATTTTCCTATTTACAAATTTAACACTACGAAATATTTACAAATATACAAAAATTCGTAACAATACATTTACAAACACCCATGCCTAACACGGGACTCGAACCCGCAACCTCGCGGTCTAGAAGCTAGCACACTAACCACTATACCGTTTGGTCGGCCTTGTTGCAAATGGAGTTCAACAAATGTGTATGAACTGTAACACCAGAATCATATCAAAATCTAGTCAAGTTCTGCAATACTGCCTCCGAACTTTAAGCTTAAGGAATTAAGAAAATAGTCGCACTAAGTTAGTTTGTGACTTCAAAATTGTAATATACTTATAAATAATCGTAAAACTGATTTTTAATAATAATTAATTGAAAAATTGAAAAGTGGTACCATCTATACGAAAATTTAACAAATCCCAATTTAGCTTTTATGAAATATTTTTACCATGTAAGAGTCGTGATAATTAATATTCAGTGAAGACGTTTTATGAGAAAAAATATTACTTTTCTTTTTAATTTGTGGATTGAAAGAAAAATCAAACTGTATTATATTTGTATTTTATTTTTTACTTACAGTTAAATTATAGAATAGACATCTTTATAATTTATATAACTTCAAGTATCATAAAATAGATAAATAGAAATTAATTGTCATAACTTATGATCACAATATTATAATACTAGACTGCACATTCAAATATTTCTTATTAAATACAAGTCAATATTAAAAAAGCTCAATATTTATTAACATTTATTATTATTATAAAAATGGAACAGAAGTAATATAGGAGATTTGGCGATATTTTTTATTTGGTAATAGCAAAAAGGGTCAAAATCAAAATATAAATAATAATAGAATAAGGTTAAAATATTAATAATAATTAAATTAAAATACTCATAGTAATAAGGTCAAAATATTAATAATAATTAAAGTAAAATACTAATAGTAATAAAATTAAAATAACACTAAAATTAAGCTGAAATGTAAATAATATAAAGTATCAAATTAAAATAAAACTTAAATTTGTTTCCAGAAACCGCATTTATCCGAAAAAAAACAACTCCTATATAAAATCATGTCGAAGAAATGTCATATTCTACATCTGTGCCCTAAAAATTATTATAACAAAAAGGCTCTAAAAAATGTATGCGTCGCGCATTGATTCAGTCATTTATTCAGAAATATATAGTTTCTTCCTTATAATGGCAACAAACAAATGACTATTAATAAAATAATACGAATAAGAATTGATAATTTCAAAAGTAGCATTCGAGTTTCTGAGTCACTCAAATTTTTCTTTTACGTCTAAATGTTTACAAAAAAAAAAAAAAAAAAAAAAAAAATTAAACTTGATTTCAAAAATATATTCCAGTTGCATAATTTTCCTTGATAAATATCCAAAATTTATACTTTGTTGTTAAAGCAGTTAATTAGATTCAATTGGAATAAAACATCAATCAGGAATAAAATTATCAGTTATAAAACATTCGCAATTTTAACATCAGTTCCTAAACTCAAGATTTAAAACATGCGTTTCTCTGTCTCAACACAGTAAACATTGTCAGGTGTTTAGCGGCTTCCATGAAAGCAACTGATCAGCCAATGGTGCACTCTCATTCCCTTCAGTGGTTTGAATCAATGTGAGGTATGCTTAAATGCCGCCCGGAAGCATGCGCTTCCCCCCCCCCCCTCCCCATCACCTCTCCAATCACACACACACTTTCCACAATCATGTACAATCACTCTTGAACTTTTTTTTTAAATTATCATTTTAAGGAACGGATTTGTTTGCACTTAAAAGTACATAATTGGTAATGATGTTTAAATGGGAAAAAATTCAGTTTTATTCAAAAATTAATTAATTTTTAACTCTTTATAATTAGCATATTTTTGAACAGTGATTACTCGAGTTTTATTGGGCCAAGAAAAGAAATTATGCTTGGAAATTGTCCGTAAGATTATTCCTAATGTTATGAACCTCCATCTAGTATCTAGAATAAGTAGTTTTCTTAATAGAATTTTTTAACATTGAAAGTAAAAAAAATCGCAATTTTTCTAAAAACCTTATCAACAATCCGTTTTTTCTTCTCTCCTCAATTTCACTTATAATAAAGAATACTTACTATAAGTATTAGCGAGAAGGGGTTGTTATTTTTAAAGACCCATACAAGAATTATCGCAAAAAAATCTAGCCAAACTAGCCATTTATTCTAAATAAATGATGAAAATATAAAAACGGTAAGTGACACAAATCCAAGTCAGTATTACAGTGTAATTGAAAGTTGTGCAATATTCCACACCTCAAGTTTACTTTCAATTACTGATATGTATACATAGGGTAATAAAAATATAGTATTCGATATTTTTTTTTTTTTTTTTTTTTTTTTGCATTCTTTACGTTTTGAAACATCCTGATTTCAAACAAGTGATCTAGAACAAATGTCTGTATGTGTGTCTGTGTGTATGTGGTCAGCATAACTCCCGAACAAATTGACCTACGATGTTCAAATTTGAGTTGGTGATAGTCATGGGATATACCATTGAGGTTTTCGTGAAAATTGCGCATGCGCATAAGATAGCTGCAATTGAAAAAAATCGTGTTTTTCAGCAGTTGCTAAAAAAAGGCTCAAATGATTTTGTTAAAAATCGCTGTGGTAATGCTTATTAAGATGTTCTAAATGTCCCTATCTCCGGAATTCCCGTAAAAATGCTTTAATGGAGTAAAAATTTGAAAAACAAATGCTTTTAACACAGTGTTCTCTTTCCTTGAGCATACCTCATCAACGGTCGTTTTTTCTTCTCTCCCCAGTTTCACTTATAAGAAAGGATAATATAAGAATTATCGAAAAGTGGTATCGTCAAAATCACCATTTTGGTGGAGGTTTTTTTTAAAGGCCCATACAAAAATTATCGCAAAAAAATATCGCCTATCTGGCCATTTTTGCTGAATGAAAGATGAAAATATAAAAACGATAAATGACACAAATCCACGTCAGTGTTATGGCATAATTGAAAGTTGGCCGATGTTC
This sequence comes from Linyphia triangularis, assembly GCA_963978545.1. NCBI lineage: Eukaryota > Metazoa > Arthropoda > Arachnida > Araneae > Linyphiidae > Linyphia > Linyphia triangularis. The sequence continues at coordinate 36,840,488 of OZ021727.1, read as the reverse complement.
CATCACACCTCTAATTTTGTCGATGTAGTGGTAACGTCTTATTTCATATAGCTCAGCAAAAACCCATTGAACATATTTGATTCATCCCCATTTTTAAAGGTTGGTAGAGTCCTCAATATTTATTTTAATTGTAAAAAGTTATTATTTTGTTTGTACTATAGAGGAGTTATGTTTTATCGTTATGGCTGTAAAATTTTCTTATGTAAAATAGGTAACAGTGCGTATTAATTATGTATTTAAGGAATTTATTTTTATTGAACTAATTTCCACGTTCACCCAGGAGGTATAGTTCATAAACGCATTACCCCTATTTTTATAAAGCAGGCGGGTTCCCCAGTAGGCATATTTCCTGCTGTACTTTAATGTTTAACTCACAAAGCTACAAACAAGTCAAAAAATCATATTATTAAAAGTCAAGAGATCACTGTCTCTAAGTTGCAAGGCAAGTGATACACATGAAATCTTAGTCAAGTCGTCGCATTCGGAATGTCATAATCGGGAAGTCACAGTCACGAAGCCATAGTCAGGAGTCATAGTTGGGAAGTCATAGATCGGTGAAGTCACAAATTGTTTGTCATTAATTCTTTTAGCCGGTGAAGCAACAAAGAATGCGGTTGGAAATAAAACGTTTGAAACGTGTCCAGTTTCCGGTGTCTTTTCTGACGTTGATGACTGGGGTGGCAGCTACTTTTGGCTGGTTGGTGGCGATGCACCAGGTGATGAATAAAGCCACCTCTTCTGGTCTTGCTTCCAGCATCCCGGCGTATGTGATCCCTCCGGCGACTGCTGCATCCGCAAGAACCTCGAGTTCCGTCTCCTCCTGGATTGTAGAAAGTGATGGATTGTATTTGCACTTTGTCACTCCTTCCACTGGAAACTCCATTTTGTAAATCATTTCAAAATCTCAGCGTTTTCTACTACAAATAGCAGTTATTTCATGACAAATCTCGATAAATGTCAAATTATCAACTTTTACTTGTCTGATCTGAATAAAACCTCTGTTACAACTAACTATATTACGTTTCATTGTTACAGCTTAGCTTAGAAAATATATTATTGAAAGGGGATAGACACTTGTAGAAAGCATTATTATTGCCAGCTTCAATATATCAGCAATTAAATACACTATTCTTGGAAAATCTGCAATAAATTCCCATTTCATTAATAGCAACTTTACTTCGTATTCAATAATGTCTTCCGGTTACTAGGAATAAAATTAAAGCAACATCGATAAAATTATAATTTAACACTCAATCGATGACCAAAATACTTTGAAAGCGAGACATCCTGATCACTTCTCATGTAAACATGAAAAAATAAATGTAAAACCCAGTAAATGTACATACTCATGCCAGTACGGCATTCATTGGTCATCTACGCTTACCACATTACCAGGTTCCTTATGAATGCCTATATCAAACAATTATACATTCATTTCATCAAATGCATAGTCTAACATAAAATCTACTAGTCGCAAAACGTCCAGCAAGCAGTTGCGTCATTAACATTGACAATATCGCATTCAAAAGAATGATGGGAAAGCTCATATAGTTGTACCCTTATAAAGATTTCCCAATAAATGTGAAATAATTTGCATTTGGGAAATCTTGCCTGTTCTCACCTATTTCTAATCTCGTAGGAACCTTTAATTTTATATGCGTATTGTATTGCACATATCTTTATATTAGAGCCTAGGATCTAACTCATGGCCTACGTGGCATCTAATCCATAGCTATACCCATGGCCTACACGGCATCTAACTCATGGCTATACCCATAGCATACACGGAACGCATCACGCATAAATCAGGTAAAAAAATTAACTCATAAAAACCAAGTTTTTAATATATTAGAAGGCTCCTCTCTCTGCTCGCTAACGCTTGCCAACCTCTGGAGAATGCTATACTAAGGGACAGGTTATCTAGACATCATTGAATACTCTTCATTGATGCGGTTTTTTATGGCTGAAATACATTTGATTTCAAAGAAAATAATGCAGCCATTTTAACCTTTTTCTATTAGGAACACAAACTTTCAAGTCCAATTGTCCAAGAATTTTATTGCCCTGTGGAGAAAAATTCTATACCCTTAAAGCAGATCACATTTTATCACTATGTGGTCACAAGCAAGTAAATATTTTTCCAAAGATCTCATCCGAAATGCCATGGTAAAAGTTATAAGAAAACCCACAAAGCTCCCTCGGATGGTTATGGAAGTTGTGATGAGATTTTAAAACAAGAAAACAGCAAGCCAAAACCCTCAGATATACCACCTAACAGCAAGGTAAATGAACTGTCGTGCAAAATCTGAAACGTTCAAAAAATGAATATGATATTTGAACCATGCGGGCACTTGGTAACTTGTGTAGGATGTAACCAGTCTTTTACCGAGTGTCCAATGGGTCGTACCAGGGTCAATAAGTATCTATGTGAGCTAAATAAATGTGTATTCTTTGTATACAGTGTATTTTTGCCAAAGATTGTGTATATTGTGCCATACGTTATTTTTTCTTATGTAATTGAAGTCTTTTCAATATGTTCATATATATTTTCAATAAATTCTATTCATAGTATGACTCTACATATTTCATCTCTGAATTCAAATTATCAGATTAAGTTAGGAATAGGAACTACAATTTAAGTGAGTAGTTTGCATCAGAAATAGACCAAATCAGATCAATTTTCTAAGAACAGTTCAAAAGTCTAAAAATTTATTTGCTATTATACCAATACCGGATAGTTATTTAAGTAGTATAAATCCAGAAAATAATATTCAACTGGCACTAAAGTGGTGGAAAGACCTTCAGCATAGGCTCGCAGCCACTTCATAGACACAGGCGAATACAAGTCCTCTGGTATGACTATCCATTCCAAAATGACTTAAACTTATTTATACAATGTGAATGTGACATGGTACAGTACGCAAAATAAAAAAAATCCGAACGATGGTTATATCTTCGGTTCCATAGGCGGTTGGTGCTGGGGTCCAGGAGGATAAATTTAACTAATGTGTATCCTGTTCATAGCCAAAATTTAAAGCACTGTCCTCAATATTTACTAAACTTGGGGGCATGTATGAGCATGAAACTTAAATAATCAGCAATTTGCTATTCGGTCACAAATTTCACTAGGTACATATCTTTCATGAAATATGTCTTTTGGATTTTGTAGTTGACAAAAGAGAAACATCATATATTGTACGAAAGAAAAGGCCTGAAATTAATAGCTTCTATTTAAAATCAATTGTTTATAGATGCATAGAAATAAAATTTTGTACAATAAGAATATTATCTTAAACCACAAAACTACATATTAAATGAGGCAAAAAAAATCGTTTTCATAAAACACGACAAGCACAGGGTTCATACTTTTTCGGCAAAAAAAAAACGCAAGGACTTCTTGAAAAAAAATTCTGAATGTATGCAGAATCGCAGTGATTTTTTTTTTTTTTTTTTTTTTTTTTTTTTTTTTTTTGTAGAAGGCTATTTTAGTTCTTTATTTGACTTACATTAAAAATATAAATCAAATTTACATATCACTTCTAGTAAAACTAATTTTTAAAAATAAAATGTCAAAATGAAAATATTTTTTAAAAAAGTCAAGTACAGGATCTAAACTTTCTTACTTATAGATATATTGTTGCGTGGATGGGTTCGAAAGACTTGAAGCCAAAGCAGATCAAAACTTGCAGAAATTTATTCCAATATAACTCTTCACAGATTCTCTTACAACTCCAGAAATTCTCGTTCTGAAATTCCAGAAATTCGTCCGGCCTTATATAGGAGTCAAACCTTCTTGAAACTTCTAGAGGTAGATATTTGGAGAACTTTAAAGATCGCAGTCGAAAAGTCCTATACATGTACATGGGGACCAAAAATGTCGCCAAATGGTCGCCAAGTTTAGCGATTTCTCGCCAAATTTAACAACAAAAATTAATCGCCAAACCGTCGCCAACTTGGCTCTATCTCGCCAATTTGGCGAGATTGCCATTACCATTATGTTAAATGCCCTGATCCTTGTAAAACTCGCTTCCCAGCGATATCTCTGCAAAACTCGTTATCAAGCCATTAAGACACACATCGCAGGAAAGCAAACCCTTGCACTGCCTTATGCGAAATGTACAGAAATTTATCTTTTTACATAATTAATGCTATGAAATATTTACAAATATACAGAAATTCGTAACAGTATATTTCCCTCCTATAGATTTGTTGTACATCTGTAATACAAGCACTCACTGTAAAGGGTTAGTAAAAACGAAAAAAATTAGTTTCAAATATTAAGGAATTTAGGGTTCAAACGTATTCTGTTGACAAAAAGCACAAGGCAAGAAGAAAAATAATCATGTCCGTAAAGCAGGGGTTCCCAACCGGTGGTACGCGGGAACGTTTCAGGTGGTACGGTGGTTTCAGGTAAACTAAAAGAAAGTTTTATCGATCTTACAGAAGATAGTTCCATGAAAGATTATTTTAAAGAGAAATCTTTAATTAACTTCTGAATCGGATGTAAAATCGAGTACCCTTTGATCTTCCGGAAAGATCTGCTATTTTTGATGCCATTTGTTACGAGTTACTTGTGTGAGAGTGGATTACTCTTGTACATAAAAAATAAACGTAGAAGCAAAATAAGTGTTGAAGAGGACTTAAGATTGAAGATAAGCTCCATTACTCCTAATGTTGATATTTTAATCACAGGCATACAACAACAAGTTTCCCACTAAAGACTTTAAAAGTATATTTTGTATGATGATTAATTTTTTGCCGAGTTTGTATTAATTTTTTATTTGTATGTTTTTAGACCTATGGATAATAAATAAAACTGTAAATTAATACCATTTTAATCTTTTTATTTCTCCTTTATTATAAGCATGTTATAAATAAACAAATATCTAACCATTAAATATGAAGTTTTCTCAGGAATTCATTTCAAAAAGCCTTTGAACACTTTTAGAAGAGTAAATATTATACGTTTATTTAAATATTTAGGTCTGGTGGTACGCCAAAATTTCTCAAAAAGTCAAGTGGTACGCAGGTGCAAAAAGGTTGGGAACCCCTGCCGTAAAGGATGCAGTCAGATTGAAGTTGGGGTTGTTGTTGTTTTTAACACAAAAGCTGCCTGTGGCCGCGCTTCTAAGTTATAGGATAACTAAAAATCTAACAGAAATAATATGTAAATAATAAGGTTTCTAATATATTCTGTTGACAAAAAAAGCAAGGTAAGAAGAAAAATTATCATGTCTGTAAAATATGCAGTAGGATAGGATTTGTTTTTACAATAAGGCGCCGACATCCACGATTCTTAGGTTAGAGGATAACCAAACATCTAACAGATATATTACGCAAATAATTGTTCCACGCATAACATTATTCTCAGATAGTAAAAAAATAAAAAGCTGATGATAAACAGGCAGGAGGGAGGGGATTAGCTGGTTAGGCTTAGCTGCTGAGAATAGAAAAAGGTCGGAATCGTAGTACTCCCAAATCGGCCAATTAGCCAGATATTGAGGGGCTTTTACAAAAGCACACTTTTTTTTGTTATAGCATGCATCCGCATCGGGAATACGAGAATAGAAAAAAAAATTCAAAATTCCCTGATTTAAGAGTAATTTTACGAAATTCCCTGAATTCCAGGTTCTATAGCCACCCCGAATTCAAAGTTGAAAAATTAAAAGTCAATGCGATTTTTCCTATTTGACTCTCACGAGAAACTCAATTACTGGATTAAAACTGGATAGTTTTAGCCTTGCTGTTGTATTCACACGTTACAACATTGAAGAATACAATAGAATGATTCAATTGTTGCTAATAATCAAGTGATTCGATTGTTCACATATCTACCCCTGAAGCTCCTATAATATTTATCTCAGTTTGATTTTCGACCAGCATCCATGCCCAGTACCACACAACCCGTGGTCCATGTATTGCGAACCGCAGGCTTAACATGTTCATCTGAGTAACTCAAATTTCCACATCTTTTTTATTTCTTCTTACCCTTGTTAACTTAGGCTTAAGCTAATGAGCAAGACTTAAAAGAGCTATTTTTTAGAGACTTTAGTAAAGTAAATGGGGCGTTAAATGGTTAAGTCAACAATGCTCCTCACAATAGTAGGGACTTCTCAAACCTGTCCAAGGTCCAGGTCATTTGAGGGAAGCTCTGCAACTAAAACAAATTTAAATAGAGTTGCTCAGTGCCACATGTGTTTATTCTTGTCTTTTGAATTGATAAAAATTGACTAAAAATAGATTTAGAGGTAGAAAAGATGTTTCACAACCATCCATTTAAAAAAGGAAGTTTTACTATAGTAAAACTGGTATATCACTTTTATTTATTAGGTTTAATGCATATGTTAAGAATAAAAAAAATTAAAGTAATATATTTTGCAATAAAAGTCTAGTAATATGTCTGTGCTACTTTTCTTTCACTTTAATCCAACTATTTATCCTTACAAATATGAATTACAATTCATTGTTTTTCAAAAGAATTAAAAAAAAAAAGTCTTGCGAAATCTGCTTAATACTGAGCAGAACTTGATTTTAAATTCAAATGGATAACGAAGATGAATTTTAAAGTTAAACTTTCACATGTACCGTTTCAATCAGGAATGTGAATAGTATTTTACTCAGAATAAATTTGTAACCTCATGTTTTTGAAATATAGTACATTAATAAGCTTTTTCTTACCTTTCTATCTTGTCACCTCGGACTTCCGCCATCAAGAAATCGACATTTCCTTTAAAAGCAATGCCATCATAGAGGAATCAATTTTTGGTAAATTATTAGCATTCACCTTAACTAATCCTATTTCCATTAGTTTGAGTGTGAAAAATTTTGTTAAAGAAATCGTGAGAGCTGTTAATTTGCATCCAAAGCTAGAAGTAAGCAGTAGAGAAATGTTGGGCAGTTGCTACATCACAATAGCTTTAACCAATGACAGTGTGTTTTTAGTCGTGTGATAATTGCTCAATTTTAGATCAACTTATTTCCGTTTTAAAATATTAATAATTTTTTTTTTTTTTTTTTTATGAAATTCCGATTTTGTATTCGTGAAAACCACCTCTATATTTACTAAAAATGGCACATTTTAAGTGCTTTTAAATAATGCTGAATGGGCCCATTTTCAAAAGCTATGTGTTAAGCTAAATCCCTATAATTCGTTGTCATTTTATAAATAAAGCTTGTGTTTGTAATTAGGACAATAAATATTTCAAATTATTCAATAAATGAAAGAAACTTCAAAAACTTAATATATATATACAATTTATTAAAGTTAAATTATATACACAAAAGACTGATCTTTCTGATACCATATGAAAACCATTTAGAATTGTCAATATGTAGATGAAACGCAAGTCTAGAAGAGTTATGTTGATAGATAGAACTATGTGGCAGCTACCTATTGCAAATGGAGTTCAATAAATGCGAATGAACTGTAACACCAGGTTTAGATAAAAATCTAGTCAAGTTCTGGAACTCTGCCTCTGAACTTTAAGCTGGTATGCACTTTAGAATCTCTCATTCTCCCTAATGCATTGGAGAAGTCTTCCTTGCTAATAGGCCTCAAAGCATCATGGTATACTTCAGCATCTGATGAGCTGCAATAAGTTCATTAAGAATTAATGTTACAGTTAAACAATTTAATTAAAAGTAAAGCTAATTAAGCTAAGTTTAAAAGTGCTCAAACTAATTATAAAAATTTTTAGGTAAGAAGTCATTTGTTGCCACATCAACTAAAAACACGACATTTAAGATAAAAACAATATTCTTTAATAAAAAATACAAATAAGTATATTAAGTTTTAGAAAAAAAAATTGATTGAAAAACCTATATTATGTAAATATTAAACAAAAAAATAGTCTATCTGAAAACCAGAAGAGAAATTTGCTAACACAGGACACTCGGTGAGTTTTCTAAAAAAGAAAAGGTAGGAATTTTGGGGATAATGCCAAAAATTTCAGTTACATTTTGGCAGATTTGAAACAGTCACAATGTAAAAAAGAAGAAATTAAAAGCAGTGTTATTTTGAAATACAAACAGAGCTGATTAAGTTTACCAAAAATAATACAATTACAGAAAAAATGGTTCTCGGGGAAAAAAAGAGCAAATCGAAAACCTCATTAACGTGGAAGATTTTCAACACTGCGTTATAGTGATGATTTCCAAAAGTTTTTATAGATAATTCCAAAAGTTTTGAAATTCAGAAAATATTTAGCTGATAATTCCAAAAAATTTAGAGATATTTTTTTAAGCTGACATAGGCTCCTAACACAAATATGTTCTTAAGCATGTTTCAATACCGGAAAAAAACTACCAATTTTCAAAAAAATTATCAAACAACTTTTCAGAAAAAACAACAATTCTATAATCAAACAACTGTACTATTTTTTTAATTAAATCCACCTATTTAATTTTTAAATAAAATTCAGTGTACTTCAAAAAGAATATTGCTTCAACTTAAAACTGATAGAAATTTGGCTACAATTTAAAATTGTTTGTCAATAATTAAAATTCAATAATTCTAATTTCAGTAAAGATGTTCTTCTCTGAAGGAATATCTGGGGTTTTCAAGGGTTTTGGGAAAAAATCGGTGTACTTTCAAGTTTTTTAATTTTTAATTATTTTATTATCGAATTTTTAATTATCGAAAAATATAAGTACAATTTTACTGAGAAATAAAAATTTAAGGAATATTAATAATTTTAGGATCAATGCCACTCATGCAAACAGAATCCAACAGTGCATGATCAATTCTAGAAGATGTCGATGGTTTCCCTTCTCTACAACTAGGCATGATCTATGGTTGTAATAAGATGCGCTTTAAATTTTGTGAAGAAACATTGTAAGATTGCAAAGATTGACCAATTGTGTTTTAGGTAAAGTGTGACTTGAATGTTTTTATTATGCTATCTAAAATAATTTTAAACTCAAAAGAGCTTTATGAATTTACGAATTAAAATTAAACTTACTTACAAGAATACAAACAATAAAGAATAAGTTAAAGGTTCCCTTACTCCTTACACTTTCTATTACCATAGCCTTTCTTAATGCTTTTTTAAGTTAATGTATAGAATCACTCTTACCTTCCACCAACGGTTTCGTTTTTAACCTCTGCATTGCAGTAGTCGCGGACTCTGTATAAAGCAGCATTGCGGCATAATTCTCTCAAGTCACTGCCAGAAAATCCCTCAGTAAGTTTTGCTATATCGTCCATATTAACGTCCTCAGAAACCTAAAAAAAATACGAAAACATACTTTATGACTAACTGGTGCTAGTTTCATTAACTAAAATGCCATAAAAGTTCATGCAAGACGTACCACTTCAGTCTCTAATACAAGTCCTAAAATGCCTTTTCGTTGTTTAGGATTCTGTAAAAAGAAAGATTTGGTTATAGAATTTATATACAACATTACAACAAACACTAATAGTTTTTAAAATTTTATAAAATAAATATGTTAGTTCACTAGAATATCTCTAAAGAAAATATTTAGAAAATTAACACAATGTGCTTGTAATAAAAGTTAGAGAAATAAAGGAAATATGTGTAAAATTATTTAACATTTATAAGCTTATTCAGAAAGATTCATTGTTCAAATATTTTTTAAACTTTACAAATGTTTCAAAGGAATTGCTTATAATTAATCTCAATATTGTCAAAAGTGACTTATAAAGTTGATTCAAATGATAAGGGAAAGTAAATTATCAAAAATGCCATAAACAGTTTCTAACAGATTACAGGGTGGCAACAAAATTCAGGAAAAAAAGTTCAAAAATTTCCCTGACAGATTTCTAAAAAAATTCCCCGATTTTACTGCAAACTTTTTTTTAAATTTCTCCATTTTTTTCAGATGTGTAGACATTCTGGTTAAATAGAACATGTATGCTTTAGTATAATATGCCAATTTTTTTTAAAAAATAATTTTGGCATCAAAAGTTTAAATTATTCCATAACATTAAGCTTCTAACGATTACCGTCACAATTCTCCAGGTAAATGGCACCAAAATACAGATGAATGGGAAAACGCACCTTCAATAACAGAAAATTTCCGATTGTAGTTAAATTCTAAAAAGTTCCCCGACATTTCCCTGATTTCCAGGTTCTGCGGCCACTCTGGATAAAAAATAGTGAAAATAGTCTTTTTGCTTGCATGTCTGAATTAAGGTGAAGAATTCTATAAAAAATAAATTGCACTTTCAAATTTATTTGAAGCTTCTGAGTTTTGATTTCAGTCAGAATTTAAGAAAAAAAATATTTTGAGTTGGTTGGTTGTTTTCAGATTATCTGGCACCGTCAGCAACACGAGGGCTATAATGCGCCGAAACATTCGTCATTAGACAAGCCAACATACATTTACAAACATCCATGCCTAACACGGGACTCGAACCCGCAACCTTGCGGTCTAGAAGCTAGCACGCTAACCAGTATACAGTTTGGTCGGCTTATTATTTTGAGAAAAAAGCCAGATTGATAATAAAATAAAAATTATTCTAAAGAGGCATGAAAAATCCAAACCCTACAAATTACTCATATCATTTTCTAGATAATTTTCAGAGAGAAAGCTTACAGGTAAACCAATATGAAACATGGCGGGCATACGACGGAGGATAGCCCTATCCACATCATGGGGCCGGTTGGTGGCTCCCATCACAACCACTTGGCACTCTGGATCAGTGATAAGACCATCCCAAAGACTCATGAACTGAGCCTTCATCATGGCTGTAGCCTCATGATCGTAACTATCTCTAGATCTCAGGAAAGAATCTGAAATAAATAAAAACTTGTTTTAAAAATATGTGTTAATGACGATGGTATAAAAGTTATAAACTAATGTCATTCAGTCATTCTGTTACTATTATTTGGATTATTTAAAGAATTAAAATACTTCATTTTGAAATGAAGATGACAATGAAATCTTAGTTATGACCATAGTTTACTTTTAAGGTACGAGTTTGTATAGTAGGTATTACCAAATATACAGCTTCGTAGCTTAAAAGTAAACTATGGTTAAATTTGAAAAATTAATATAACATAGTTCAAAATGGACCACCAAAATTACTAACAGCTCCTAAAACCTTTAATGCAACAGGCATGAAACTTCCTTGGTTCAACAGTTTTTTTTTTTTTTTTTTTTTTTTTGCAATAGAAGCAAAATATGGAAATTCATGCTTTGAATCAATTCGTGATCAATTGATGATGATAAATTTACAATTGGCTGAATATGAAGCTTAAGAGAGAAAATTAAATTTAACTTTACTTTCAGGGATACAGCAGATCATTTTCTTTACATAAGATAGCTTGAATAATTATTATCATGTTCATGATATTTTTCATTAACTTATAGTGCAAAACTTACTCCAACACATTGATTAAAACCTATGTTTAAGGTAACAGCAATGTTAATTTCCAATTTACAAGTGAGTTACTCCTTTTCAAAACAAGTTATGTAGATAAAAAAAAATCAATTAACTGTGAAGACCGCAATTATATTCTTCTTTTTCACCTTTACAACCTTATCACAAAAAAAAAAATTCATTAAACAATCTCAAAATTTAAACAAAGAAATCTTAACATTTTTTAAAACCGGTGTGCACATAACTAGGTTTCGTAACTCAAATAGTGTTAATAATATCTTGCATAACAGTAATAAACTATGGCACACTTGATTTTTCTAACTACTAAAAAATCTTTTCATAATAAAAACATATAAAATTTGTAAAAAAATGTTTTTAAAGATTAGAAATTTCTTACCGATTTCATCGATGAAGATAATACAAGGTTGAATTTTAATGGCCTGAAAAGAGGAATGCAACCATCAGCAACATAAAATTTAATAAATACTTTGTCACAAAAACACTAAATAAAATAAACAAAAACTACCAATGTGAAGACAGCCGCAGCTAACTTTTGACTTTCACCATACCATTTATCAGTGAGGGATGAAACCTCCAGATTGATAAATCGGGCTCCTGAAGAAAGTTGCATGAATTAGAAAACCATTCAACTTTAATTATAAAATAATTTTTTTTTTATAATTAAAAATAAAATTACCTGCTTCCTTAGCCGTAGCTTTAGCTATCATAGTTTTACCACATCCTGGAGGGCCATGTAAAAGCACACCTGATTTAGAAGAAAAAATTCTATAAGTCCATGAAAAATATAAAAACTGATATAAGCTTTATGAGGTTGGTAAATTCATTTGAAAATGATATGTTACAGCTCCTTAGCAAAAAAAGCTAAATGAGGAAATTTGAGGACTTGCATCTACCTCAGTAATGATCAACAGCCATGACAAAAAGCAGAAATTTATGTCTTTGCAGATTAAGTATTGTTTTATTACTGATTAATTCAAGATTTAAAAAAGATTTGAGGGAAAATTTGGAGTTGCAAAAGATAAAATTATTTAAAATCCTTAATTATTTATTTTAATTGGAACAAAGACTAATGCATCTTCAAAGTTTTAATTTTTAAATTATTGTTAATACTGAAAATATGTTTGCTTTCTAATATAATTGAGAAATAGTATAAATCTAGTCTTAAAAAACTGCAAACTTTTATAAGATAAAATTATCAGTCATACTATCTTTCATAAGACATCTAAATATACTTAATTGGCAATGTTTTGAATTTTAATGCAGATTACAGACTGCAAGCACATTGCCATCAATACATCAATTTAAAAATTCTTAAAATTATAAACAATTTAATAATTATTAAAAGTTATCATCTTAGATCAAATATGAAAAAAAAATTATTATAAAAAATATAATTAAATAATAAATAAATTATTTAAAGAAATTGGGATTAAATGAAAATCGAAAGAGCACCTTTGGGAGGCTGTATTAACATTGACCCAGAAAATAGCTCTCGCTTTTGAATGGGAAGAATAACTGTTTCCCGGATTTCTTGAATTATATCTTCCAATCCAGCAATATCTTCCCATGATATGTTGATAGTTGATGGGTCAACCAATTGTGCAGCAATTGAAAGCTCATATTCACTTAGCTAAAATAAAACACATTTCAAGAGCATATTGAATCAATTTAAATAGTCAGTTACTTATAAGGTGACAAGAAATAAGTGTCCCGATAAGGATTTGTAATACCTCAAAAACGACTGAACATAATACGTTGAAACTTTGCAACTACACTAACAACTATATTTGATGTGCAGAGCACTTTAATGATCATGTGATTACTATGGGGCATCCGGATAACACAGGGATGGGTATTTACTGCCACCCTTATTTTCCCGACTTCAATCTGTTACTTTTTTCTTTAGAGATATCTGAACGATTTTAATGAATCCCAAAACAGTTTCCAAGCTGAAGATTGCCATTCAGCCACATATCAAGGCAACTGATGTGCCAACAATAGAATCTGCGACGGAACTTTTTCCTCTAAGCATTCATGATTCATCACGTAACTGAATATGATGGTTGCATCGAGCATGTGATTTCTTAAATTTAGAATATCATTCTGTATTCTCAACTTGGAATAAAACATATTCATGCACCTGTCTGTGTGTTGATCACTGTATTTTACTTTCAGAGTGCTTATTTCTTGTCACCCTGTAACATTGCAATTGTTAGCTAGATTTAGACATCTATAATAATAAAACAAGCTGTGTGTCTATCTGTGGATCTATAGAAACCTATTTAAAATTGGAGTAAAGCTCTGAAATTTTCAGCATAAGTAGTTTTGGCCTTCTAATTGTATACATCACAAGCAGAATGCTAAAATTTTCAATAGTTCTTTTTTAATTTTTTTTTTTTTTTAACAAAGCGACTTCAGAGATACCAGCTCTGAAATTTTCCATATAAATAGTTTTAGCCTTCTAATTGTAGTTTTAAAAAACAGAATTTTAAAATTTTGATTAGTTTTTTTTTAATTAATTTTCTTGATTAATTAACAATTTTTTTTACAAAACAGCTTCTAATAGGGCTACAGCTCTGAAATTTTCAACATAAGTACTTTTAGCCTTTTAATTGGACTTTTGAAAAACAGAATTTTACATTTTTATTCACTTCTTTTTTAATTAATTTTCTTAATTAACAAATATTTTACAAAACAATTTCTACTTGGGCTACAGTCTTGAAATTTTCAACACAAGTAGTTTTTACCTTCTAATTGGACTATTGAAAAAAAAAAAATGTTAAACTTTTAATTTGTTTTTTAATTAATTTTTTCCAAAAAGCAACTTTCAATAGGCCTAGAGCTCTGAAAGTTTCAATATAAGTAGTTTTGGCCTTCTAATTTTGCTTTCCACAAACATGCGTAAAAAAAATCTTAAAGGGGTGTTGTATTATTGTATTAACTGGGATTTTTTTTTTCTCGACAAGGGAGTGGCTTCCAATATTAAGGGCCGACCAAACGGTATAGTGGTTAGCGTGCTAGATTCTAGACCTCGAGGTTGCGGGTTCCGAGTCCCTTGTTAGGCATGGGTGTTTATAAAATGTATGTTGGCTTGTCTAATGACGAATGTTTTGGCGCATTATAGCCCTCGTGTTGCTGACGGCGCCAGATAATCTGAAAACAACCAACCAATATTAAGGCTTTACGTAGCAATTAGATTTTAGTGAGTGAAGCGAGCTTATGCTTACGCAGCAATAAACGTTTCAACAAGCGAAGCGAGCCTATGCTTGCATAGCAATGAACCTTTCAACGAGTGAAGTAAGCCTGTGTTGATGTGTCAGTGAACTTTTCAGTGAACGAAGAGAGCTCGATTTTGCACAGCAATGAACCTTTCTGCAAAAACTGGGACCTATACACGAATGACAGATTTTTGCAATGTGAGGCCTCACAGCTAGCTAAAATATTGCACATGTCTAAATTTCATAGCGAACTGTAGCGAAGACTCACCAGCTGTATAATGCTGGAAAAGTTTTAGCTTCTTACTCAAACTCTAAGAGAGTGCTCAATAACCCCCCTTTCCTCTATCCTGCAATTTAACATTAGCAGAAGTATAGGAAATGCAACAAATAATTTACAGTTCTGAAATATTGTAACTTTTCCCAGAAATTTAGTTCGTTGTATTATATATGTATATTATTATTAATTCTAAAAATATTTATTATATGTAGCCTTATTTCTGATAATTATTAACAAAATGAATGGCATTGAAACAGTTCGTCTAAATGTTTCACTCACAGTAGCTCTTAGTCACAATCTATCTTCCCTTGCAGTTTCAAGAAATACTATTCAGTAACACAGGAAATATCCTGGAAGGAGTATGCAGAATCAATAAAAGGAGATTTCAAATGAAATTTTTCTCTAGTGGTTCACTGGCAAACTCCTCCTTGAAATATGGAAACGTTGGTCGATTACCAGTACTTGTATCTGGAGACGGTCTTAAAAAGCTCTTTGGAATGTCAAAATTGGCTGCTAGTACTGGACAAAATGCAACTAATGCTATATATATTTTACTGAAAGGGTGGAATGTCACAAAATTAGTTCAAGCAATATGCTTTGACACAATGAGCATGAACAATGGGGGTTGTAATGGAGCATGTGCTTTACTATAAAAAAACTTGAATGTGAACTTTTCTGGTTAACTTGCCGCCATCACATAATGGAATTAGTCAGGCAAAAACATTTTTGTTTTGAGCTATTATGTTCTCCAGACTTTTCAATCAAATTAAGTGATTCAAGGCTGTTTGGAATGGTGCTGTGATTGTGATCAGGACCAATTCATTATGGTCGATGAATGACTAAAGATGGATGGCATTAAAGATATATTTATCTAAGATCAGCAAGATGCTTTAATCTAAGAGGAGGGAAGAAAATCAGATTTTAAGATTTGTACAATTTGGTGCTCTTTTATAAACAAAAGTATGGGCAGAAGCACATCTTGCAATCGAAGCACCTGAAACAGATTTCAATTTTTTTTAAAGACCTTGAAAATTATCTATCAATCGACATAGTGATTGAGCTTTCTGCTACAAAAAAGATGGAACGTCATATGTGGTATTGGTAGGACTTTATCTCTTTTCTGATATAGTTTCAATGGAACAAAAACAAAGAACCCCTTTGTTGAGCAAATGACAGCTATGCAAAAACTTAAGAAACATAATGTAAGAGGTGAACCTGACATTTCAAAGAAGATGGCGTACGACTGTCAGTCTTTGAGACAAAGAGAACAGAACTACATACCTGCCAACATTGGCATTTTCAAATTAGTACAATTTTTACGGAACAAATATTTGCATTCCTATGACTTATGGAAAGTCAAATAGCAGGAATATTTATGAATGCAATATAGAAATAATAGTAATTCTATTACAAATGCAAAAATAAAAAATAAAAAAAAATAAAAAATTGTATAATATTAAATTGCTCTCAAATATAACAAATTGTTACATTTTAGCACAAAACGGAAATTATAAAATAAAAAACTAACTTGGATTTAAAAATAAATCAAATTTAAACTTTACGATGAAATCTCTGATGAGGTTTATGATTTAGTCTACATTACACCTAAATAAAACATGCTTTATGACACAAAAACTCTAGTGAAACATACAATGAGTTGGTGGTATTCAAAGTGTTTAATAACAGGCACAAATATCAATTATGCAGGCTTTCGAATTCTTATTATTACATTTGATGTTGTCACTGTGCATTTTAGAATTGATATGAACTTCAACATCAGTAAATCCTCCATGAGAAATCTTAATATCAGATGCATAGATAGAGCAGAATGCAAAATTTGTTTCTTTGTTTGAATTTCTGATGATTAGAAGTAAACTGCTTGGTTTGAAGTAAACTACAAAAAAACTTGATATTTTCTGGAGTCTTACACCAGGATTGTTTAACTTGGATATTTTAAAATAAATAATTAAGACTAACAAAGAAGCTGAAAACCGTAAGTGCTTTAATCTCTAAAGTCCGGGAAAACGAAACAGTCGTTCGGCGAGTGCCGCCAAAACAATTGAAAACGACGGCGGCGCGATTTAGTGCGCAGCGTTGGAGTACGGTCCAAAAGAAGAAAGAATAAAAAAAAACTAAAGTACTTTCAGTTTTCTACTTTATTAATCTCTAAAGTTCAAGACAACGAAACAGTTGCTTGGTTCGGCAAATCCCGTCGGCAACACAGATGAAAACAATGAATTTCCTGAGCCGCGCTTAAGTGCTTTTATTATAAACGCGCAACATTATTGTACGGTCCAAACAGAAGGAAGAACCAAAATCTAAAGCATTTTTGGTTTTCAGATTCTTTGTTAATCTCTTAAGTCTGAGGCAACGCAATAGTTGTTTGGTTCGCCAGGTCCAGTCGGCAACACAAATGAAAACAGTGCATTCCCGGCGCCGTGGTTTAGTGCTATTATTTACGCGCAAGTCCAGTACTATTATTTACGTTTTGGAGTCCAGTCCAAAAGAAGGTAGAGTTAAAAAACTAAAGCACTTTCGGTTTTCTGCTTCTTTATTAACCTGTAAAGCCCGAAAAATCGAAGCAGTGGTTTGGTTAGCCAAATCAACAAACAATGCATCCTCGCCGACGCGCTTAAGTGCTGAACATATGAGCAATCTTGGAGTGTGAATAAATATTTTGACTGATGCGGCAGCTTTGGAAAATCGTTTCGGTTTAGTTGGTGACTTGAAAAAATATTTAAAAAAAAAAAAACAGTTTTAGGGAAAAAACGAAAAGTACAGTGAAATCCATAAGATTTTTGTAACTGTTCGTACACCCGTACAAAATAGTAAAAATCCGTACATTGTACGGATAATTCGTGCAAGTTGGCAGGTATGGAACTATTATCATATAAATATCGGCAAGTTATTTTTAAGCCTCTCTCTTGACAAACGGAAAGACAATGATGAGTACCATGAAGGAAAAAAACGACTTCAAAATTTAAAAGTAGTGAATGATAATGCAGAATGAGCTGCTAATGCTTATTGAATATTTCAATAACATAACAAATTATGAAGACACAAAGCAATTCTTGCAGCAATGGTAGAAGCAAACAGAAAATGCATTCCATCACACACTATGAAAAAATCAGTTTTAGACACTATTTTGTAATTGAAACATACTTACAATTTTATTTTTTATTTCTATATTATTTAACTTTTTGTAAGAGATTGTAAAATAAAAATATATACATTAAATTTGCAGGTTTTTGTATTTAAAAAAATTAATAGAAAAATTACAATGGAGTACATTAACTAGTAAAGTTCGTAGGGGTTGAACACCCTCTTGTAGTTGAAATTCTTCCAGACTATTACCGTCCACAAATCTAAAAAATCTGAGGGATGGCCTAATATGTATGTAAAACTATTTTTTTTCATGTATTGTTGAACCACCCTATTATTGTATGCGTTTGCTGTATTACGCATATTATATCGTGTTCATCGTTGTATGTTTGTATATATGGCTAAGTTAAATTTCTTTCTTTCTTTTTTTTTTTTTTTTGCACAACTAAAAATGTTAAGACTTAAAGTCAAGCTAATATTTTGGCATTCAGAAAAGTGGTAGTTGTTTTCCATTTTTGGAGCATGCAGGTTAAAAATACCCATGCCAAATATCAATATGATTAAGCATTATTTTTCATTCTGCTGCAACAAAAATATAAACTTAAAGCTTTAGATGCAGACTTGCAATTCGGTTTAGTGCTTGCTTAAAGAGCATGTCCAACTTCAAATTTTTTCATCAGTGTGAAAATGCAATCACCACATCTCAGCATCAGCTATCAATTAGAGGGTTATATACTTCAAAACCAACTACAAAATTGTTTCCATGTTACTCCTAACTTGAGAGCTAAAGGTTTGCCTCCATTTTATAATGGCAGCAAAGGTTAACAAAACTACCAAGGTGTCTCATGCGATGCACTTTAATCCAATATTAAAAAGCAATAGGTAGATACAAATGTGCTAATAATACACTGAACCAGAGGAGGAAGATTTTTTGCTTAGGCGTGTATTTTTCCTTATATCAAATAAAACAAAAATTATCCCAAATAAATTTTTTTTATTTCAAATGTGTTTCAGAAACATGATTAAAAAAAATATTGAAGTAATTTTCTAAAATTTACACCTAAATTAGACTTTGTTTCATAGTTGAAACTCGCAATGTTTCTGGATTTTTGAACATATCATTATTAATACACAAAACCAATGAAATAATAAATGGAATAAACTAAGGAAAACCTTATATAGCTCAATGTGGTTTTGAAAAACATTTGTTTTAAGGTCAGCTGTTTTAATAGTTTTTTGACTTTTGTCTAAACTTTTCTTATGTTTCTTGAACCCCCATTATTTCTGAATCTGAAACTGTCTCATTGCTCTAATCCTTTAATTGCAGTGCCTAATACTTCCAATTAATTGCTCGTAGGGAATTTTATCCTCAATTACTTTGTTTTCACTGTCATTACTTTCGGATACATAAAAATTTCCGTAAAAAAAAATTTATTTTAAAGACATCAGTGCTGGAAAAGGTCTGGATCTTGCATATTTCCAGATTTTGGAAGTCAAGATTTCGGATATTTTACTGTATATATAAAGTACATTATTTCAAGTTGAATAATTTTCATTTAAATATAATTGTATAAAAGAAGTATTGGTGATTAGGAAACATACATACCTTGACATTTTTTACACCGATTCTGTTGAGAATTCTTTCAGCCTGAAAAAATGTGTTTAAAAATTATGCTTGCAATGAAAAAAGAGAGAACATGATGCATATATTTGTAGAAAAAAGGAATAAATTTAAACTTCCTCATAAAAGCTGAAATTCAAAATTGCCAAATTACTGTTTATTCCAAAAAGCCTAATATGCAAAGTAAATTTACAGCTCTCATCTTTACAGTGTAGTATTATTTACTACTCAAGTTTACCAAAATGAGCAGCTGAAGAAATTATTTATAAACAGCAATGAGATTAATGAAATTTCGCTTCTTTTCAAACTGAAGAACTTTAAATTTGTTTCAGTGTTATTATTCTCGAAATATTTTTTTCTATTTCAAATCAAAATGAATCGGAGAAATTCAGCAATTATTTTATATATACACCAAAAATATTCTTTTATGAATATAGTTTCAGAACCAATTCTTTTTCTATTCTGAATATAGTTTCGGCTACCAAATTAATTTACTATTTACATCAATGCAGAAATCGATTATTCTCCACACACAAAAAATTCAAGGCATACAACTTTCAATGAAACCGTAAAGCAAACATGAAGAAAATACCAATACTTCATTAACTGAAAAATTTAATTTTTTTCATAAAGTGACAGATGATTCAATTACATTTTTGAAAAATTATTTTGACCTTCAATGCTTGCTAAATAATTTTCTATATATTTGCTGAATATTTTCCTAGTCTAAATACAAAAAAATATTATTTAAAAAATTGTATTAGCAATACTAACAACCCGTTTTTAAGTTCAAAGGAAACAATATAAAAGGGGAAATCCCGAAATGAGTGATCGTGGGTGGGCCATCTTGAAGGTCATGCATATACAACATTTGAAGAAAATCACAGTTCACCGTCAAAATCTAATTTCAGCAAATGTAAAACATCATAGCGGAACATAATTTGCAGTAGAAATTTCCTTGCAGAAAGAATATATAAAATAATAGTATTTAACATTGATGAATATTGTATTTATAGGGATAAAAAAAATATATACTTGAAGGTATTTTCAAAAGAAAACGACGTAATGTTTATTTCTTACTCTCTTTTGTGCTTCAATCTTTTGTTTTCTAGTGGGATCTATTGCTTTAACCATCCAACGTACTCCAAAATAAGTCAATGCGCCGAACAGCGTCAAACGAAATACTAAGCTTAATACTTCATTTCTACTAAGATGTGAAGTTACTAATTTGTCTCCCATGTTAAATATTGTAAAAATGCTTCCAGTGTTTAAATTTTATCGATTAATCTTCTTACTAAATTGGAGCAGAAAACCCGAAATGAGAAGTCACAGTAAACAGTCATATGCTGAACAGTGTTGCCAGACTGAAATTTACAAATTACCCTCCAACCCATACAAAAATACCCTCAAATACCCACAATCCATATTTTATAGTGGCGCCACCTAGTGAGATTAATTAGCATTAAATATTTCAAGTATATAATATATTTCTTATGAAAGTAATAATATTAATTATTAATTTAATCATTTTTAATTGTTTTTTAAGGTTAATTATTAATGTAATAATTGATGAATTATTTTTTACGTTAATTATTAATTAACTAATTATTACTTTAGACGTAAATTAATTGCCATTAATAAAATATTATTTGAATTTGTTTGAATAAAAAACAAAAAGAAACTAAAGCTTACTTTAAATCAAATGCGCCATTAGCAATTTCTTTTATATACACGATTCATGTATTATAAGTCGAATTGTAGCAAAATAAAATTCAGAAAATCTTAAAAATGTGTTATTTTATTAAAATATTTGTTACTTTTAATTGGTCTTCTGTCAGCTCTGTAAATTTATACAATTACAAACTTACATAGTTTTCGGTTTTTATTGGAACTATTAAATATGAAACAGAATTCGGTAAATATATGTGAAGCGATAATGACAGAAGCTAGAAAAAAAATTACAAATATAGTGAAAAAATTATTCGATTGCATCATGCTTCTTAAGTCGTTACTGAAATAATAAAGGGAAATAACATTCGCTTCCGAATCAAGTTATTAAAGCATTTTAAACGTCAATATGTATTTTTCTTGCATTCTTAAGTTACAACTCTTTTTAAAAATAATAATCTTGCGGTTAAAGTTGTATTATTTTTATATTTATCTACCATTTTCAACATCATTTCCAGATTGGCTGTGTGGTTAGCGCTCTGGTCATGCATGCCAAAAGGTGCGGGGCTCGAATTCCGGTTTAAGCATGATTCATTGTGGTTCGGAATCCACGTAAGCTGTAGGTTCCGGCCTGATTGGCCGTCATTGTACATAAAAATAGGTCGTTGAGCGTATAAACCAACTAACCAAATTGGTTGCATTTCTTCTATTTGTACAGCTTCCTTTGAACAAAATCAATTTGAAAGTAAATAATAATTTGCAGTCTTTTATCATTCATATAGTGAAGTTTAAATGACAAACGTAAGCAAATAACCATTAATAGAATATCTAAGAAAAAATTAAAATCAAATTGAAAATAAATCATTATTTGCTGTAATTTATTATTCATTCTGATAAGTTTTAAATGACAAGCGTTAGCAAATAATCAAAGAATGACTATAAGGAAGAATTTCCAATATTATTTGAAAAGTTAGCCCAATTATTCAATAAAAATGAAAAGGAAAAGAGCCGAACCTAACAAATCATGAAAAAAAAAAATAAAGAATCGGTTTTGGCTTAAGATCGGAATAAGGGAAAGGAATTGACACAATGCTTTTCATCCCCCCCCCCCCCCCCTTCGACGACGCAACCAGTATTTTAACAAACGAAACAGCCTAATACTCGGGCCTTCTCGAGAGCGCATTCACGCGCTAGTGTCTTTTAAAAGAAAAAAGTCTTTTTAAAGAAACTAGTGCTTCGAGACGGCCCTGCTAATACCCTCCCGTGGTTCTTTGTCCTATTCCTCGAATTTTGCGAAGAAAGAAGGGAGCGAGGGTCTAGGGGCCAGGGCTGCCAACTCTCAGATAGCGGGAATCGCCAACAGCCTGTTAAAAAATCGCCAAATCTCAAAATTAAGAAAATCGCCAAAATATAGCCAAAAATCGCCAAATTTGAAAATATATCGCCAAAAAAACTAATTATCTTAGAAAAAAGATGTTTTTTATCAATAGTATTGCCTTTCCAGCCCAAGCCAATTGGCGGATAAATACCCGCAAACCTGTTTTTTTCAACGTTGGAGGGTAATTTGAAAATGAGGGTATCTGAAGTGTGTGTGTGTGGTTTTTTCCCTTTTTTTCCAAAAAAGAATGTATTTTTTTTACTACAGAGAGGTCATTTTTTTGGATAATCCGATAATGTGAAGGCATGGATTAGATAGACAAGGGTGATTACAACACGAGTAGGCGACGAAACACGAGATCAATTCAATTAGTTTGCAGCCGTTTTTAGGGTTCTCTATCCCTCCCTATTTCCCCCCAGGAGTTCTCTTACAAAGAAACCTCGGCGCCTACTTGACAAATAATTAGTTCGAATGACGGGCAAACTTAACGTAACCCAAATGATGGAGAATCGTTTTAGGGCAGTTTGGCTTCTGGTCTCCAGCCCCACTCTTCTTTTCTTTTTCTTTTTTTTCTTCTTTCTTTCTCGCATGCAGAACCAAATTGCAACGAGCAGAACAAAGGACTACGAGGGTACACCTGTTGTGTTTGTCAAAATACTAGTCGCACTGTCGGCAGGGGGCAGGCGATGGGGGGGGGGGGAGAAAAGTGCAGTGTCATTTCCTTTCCCTTGTTCCAATCTTGAGCTGAAACCGATTTTGGTTTGGCCTTTTTTCATTTCTATTTCTATCGATTAACTGGGCTGGGATTTAGGATAGTTAGGCTGCCACGTATTATTCGTTATGCAAAAAATTCTAAATAATACTGGAAATTTTTCTTGGATATTCCTAGGTTATTTGCTTATGCTTGTCATTTCAAACTTAACAATAAGAATAATAAAAGACTGCAAATTATTATTTATATTCAATTTGATTTTGTTCAATAGAGGAAACAGTATAAATAGAAGAAAATGCAACGAACCTGGAAATGATGAAGAAAATAGTAGATAAAAATGTAAATAGTAAAAAGCTTTAACCACAAGATTATTATTTCTAAAAAGAGTTAATTATAACTTTAGCGAGAAATGAAAAATAAATATTGACATAATAAACATGACTGATTACAATGCTTTAATTGGATATAAAAATAAGAATTTATGTTTTTGAATAAAAATTATTCGAATATTTTTCTTAATAATCTTATAACTTTTGAAATTTTAATTTGTTAAAAATTTTAAACTTGTTTTTTTAACAGTTCAGATTGTTACTACATCAATAATCGGACATCTGTCACAATCCTTGTCGGGTCTACTTATATTTTGAAAATTGAGATCACCACAGAATTCCTCCACGTTATGGAAAATTTTGAAATAATATTTCATCATTTTCTTAGTTACACGAACAGTATTGCATTTCAATAATTTTATGCTTTTATATGGAGCTAGATAAATTATTTTTAGGAATTTCAATTACCCATTTGTTAAAACATGGAAATAAAACTATTGGATTCGGTTTTTAAAAAAAAAAAAATCGATTTTTTGCTTTCTTCGTGTTTTGGGATGTGCTCCGAGTTCAAAAAAGTGGTCTAGAACAATGTCGGTGTTCGTCCGTAGACCTGGTAAGCATAACTCCCGAACAGATTGATCTACGATATTCTACTTAGGGTCGCACTCATCAAATAAGCATTTTACCTTGTTTGAAAAAGTAATACTTTCCCCACTAGTTGCATAAATAACTATTTCCTATGACATTTTTTTTTCTCAATCGGATCGGCTTAAATTAGAACTTCTCAATAGTCAAAAACTTCTCAAATCTAATGTATCTCTTTGTTAACGTATTAAATTTTGGTGTGAAAAATATGTGATACATTTTTGTAAATTATTTGAAAATTTCCGATTAGTTTGGTATATGAACGGAAAAAAAGTAATTTAAAATGAATGATTGGTGTTCGATCTAACATATTAATTTTTTGTCTTTATTTTTGATGTCGACATTTTCAAATTTTTTTTTTTTTTTTTTTTTTTTATCATTAAACTTTTTTTATTTTAAATAAGATACTCATTTCATAATACATGCTAAAAAGTTTTTGAAATTGTTCCATTGACTGACTTCAGGGCGACATATTTTAAAGTCGGATTGTCGGAGAATCGGTTGACTTCTTATAATAGTTATAATAATATTTTATTTATTTTCTTTCTTTTTGTCGCGTTCCATGTGCCTCCTACGTGGGAAGACTGTTTCTTCCTCTCGTTTTTTATTTCTGGTAGCACCTTTAGATTAGATACGAATCAAGTTTCTTAATAAGAAAAAATCCTTTGTACGAAATAAGAAAACAATTTGTGATTAGTTGAAACGCACTTCGAATTCTTCCACCTCTTTTTATTTTACACTACAGCACTTTTAAGTTCAATTGGATTACAGTAAGTGAGTTAATTAGTTCCTCCAAGTCAAATAGAAACGTGTGTAAAAGAGGCCTTTTAGTGACAGCCCTTAAAACTTGATAGAATACATTGCCCTCGACATCTAATCTATCTCCTAAGTCTCAGCTAGAATGGATGAAGCTAGGCAAGTGGATTAATTTGTCCTTATCATTTTCTCAGATTCGTACGCCACACACAAAAGCAAACAAAATCGAAGTTAGGATTTAGAAATACAAAATTCAAAGAAAAAATTTTCCCCAATGAAAAAAAAAAAAAAAAAATAGGCCATATTCTAAACGAAGAACCGAATTCTAAAAATAGATATCAAAGTACCATATTTGATGCCTAATAATCTACAAAAAGCAAAGTATTTAAAAGTAAATGGTTGAGAACAAAACAGGAAGAAAAAGCAAGTCAAAGTATTTTAATGATAGTGCAATAAATGTATCTTCTAACCAATCCTCAATCATTCAAGACAACAGGCGCCTGCATTCACCAGACAGTTACAAGGAAAGTTAACCGAGTCTGATTTAAACAAAATAAAAAATATATATTTATAAAAAAAATAGTAAATATACAGAAAATCACTGGAAAATCAGAAAATCGTCAAAAAAAGCCAGAATAATTTTTTTAAATTGCCAAAAAATCGCCAGTCGCCAAACCCTCAAAACCTATCGCCAAACACCCTCAAAAATCGCCAAATTGGCGAAAAATCGCCAGACCTGGCAGCGCTGCTAGGGGCCAGAAGCCAAACTGACCTAAAGGGATATCCGAGCTAAAGCGACCCCCTTACCATTTCAGTTACGTTAAGTTTTAGCCCGCGACTCAAATATCTATTCAAGTATCGGCGCCAGTGTCTCTTTGTGAAAAATCTCCCGAGGGTAAATAAGGAGGGAGAGGAAACGTAAAAATGGATGTAACCTAGCTAAAACGAATACTGCTGGGTAGGGGGTAAATTGAATTGATGATCTCGTGTTTCGCCGCCTGCTGGTGTTGTAATGAATTTTGTCTCTTCAAAACAAGTTTCGCATTATCAGATTACCCGGAAAAATACTTCTCTATAGTAAAAAAAAAAAATACACCCCTTTTGAAAAAACCCGCAAATACCCTCATTTTCAAATTACCCTCCAAAATACCCGCCAACCTTTAAAATACCCGGTTTGCGGGTAATTACCCGCCAATTGGCAACACTGATGCTGAACTGAAGCTGAAGATAATGAAACTTTTATTTTTACCAAACAGCTTGTAAAACTCCAATGTTTCTTAAAAAGGATTTTCCTTCAAAATATATATAATTAATTCTTTATATAAAAATTATTTCTCTTTTGATAGAAACTGAGTTAACTGAGTTTTTTACAAACTTTTATTTGATTAGATGTATAAAGTGTATAAGCCAAAGCTAAGCCAACTACGGTAGTAAATAATGCCTTCCAATTTGAAGGAGCAGAGGTATCAAATATGTTTCCCTAAATCGGCAAAGGTGTCGCTAACTGGGTAGTTTGATTCGTTTGATTAACAAAAGTTTGATTGGCTTATAGAAGCATCAAACTGCGCATGTCCCTTTTTTCAGCTAATCAGCTTCAAGCCAGCCTTTTACAATAATACTTATTTCATGCAATGAAATGTAATTATTTTGGTTACTATTTTTATTTTCAGCAGAATAAGAATTTTTTTTATTGCAGTTTAAATTTTGTAAACTAATACATATATAACAATTTTATTATTTTAATAACGCACTTTCTACTTAAAGTTTTGTTATTATACTAGGATGGTAAATGAAAAGTTTATAATTTCATTTATAAATGTTTCTTCCAAAACATAGTTATTTCTTACAATTTCAACACGACAAGAACACCTTTAAAGATTCTTGATTAATATTATTAAATTATTACGATTTTTCTTGTTGATTTGTTTAATATCCATTGATTTTACTTTGAAAGAATATTCCACTCACGTTACGCCCTCTATGTTTTGCTCACTTTCCAGGGAATAGGGAAGGCATCTTCATAGTTGGCTTTGATATAAGCCAAGTTACTCCATTATTTTTGGAGTTCTTCAGCTCGTAGTCAACTCAACTCACGAACTACACCGTTTTAAAAATTATAAACATTTGTTGAACTTTTCTGCATGTACATAATCCTAAACATTAAAATTTACCGATTTACAATCGTTTTTTAGTATTTTCTACTGTGCTGAAAACAAATTAACTTATACCCTTTGCTTCAGTGACCAGGTATCTTGGAATTTCATCTTTTTATTCATGTAATCATGAGAAAACATTTTATTATTAAGATATAGGATCCAATTACGTAGAAAGTTGTAATCCATCTTCTTTTACAGTTTACTTCTGAATCATTTAAAAATGATCATTCCAATTCGGTGCTTTACTTGTGGAAAAGTTATTGGAAATAAATGGGAAGCCTACCTAGGATTATTACAAGCCGAATACACTGAAGGGTAAGTGATATCACGCTCAGTAGGATGCAAGTTCTAATACAAATATTCTTTAGGTAAATTCCTAATAAAGTGTACTGGGGTAAATTCCTAGTTCACGTTTATGGGTTGGCGCACTTTTGAAATGTTGGCGACAAAGCCAGAATGTCGCCAATTCGGAATTCCAATATGGAAAATTGAGAAACGAACCAGCTCCATGATTTGTGGTATAGAAAGGTTGAAGCCAAAGCACGTCAATAAAAAAAATGGGGTTGCCAAATTTAGAACTGTATCGCCT
Source organism: Linyphia triangularis (assembly GCA_963978545.1). Classification (NCBI taxonomy): domain Eukaryota; kingdom Metazoa; phylum Arthropoda; class Arachnida; order Araneae; family Linyphiidae; genus Linyphia; species Linyphia triangularis. Next base: position 36,812,672 of record OZ021727.1, on the reverse strand, counting down.
ACAAAACAGCGCCAAATCGGCTTGGCGACATTTTAACGTCAACTAGGAATAGACCACTATTTCTTTATATTTTAAACGTGCTGTCCAAATGAACATGAAAACGCGCAACAAGGTGTTACACATCCCAGTATTTAAATCTGTTTCTTAATAACAAATGCCTTTTTTACAATTTATCTATGCATATTTATTACGCTTGACATATTATTTAACAAAAATTAAAGCTAATTATGTACAAATGACAATTTATATTAAGTAAATACTTACACTATTCCATGCATTGTGTACAAATAGTTGTTAGAATGCATTATACGCCCTCTCCCCTTCCCCCTTTTTGTGGTGATTTTGCACTAAGTATGGTAACCTGGCACCCTTACGGTTCCATTACAACTTGGCTCCCATTTTGGCACACCTATAGCAGAGTTCATCCTAGAAATGAAAAAGGGCAGGGTGCTATTCTCCAAAAAAGGGCAACTTCTTATAAGGGCACTTTTATGGCAAATTGCAGAAATTTGTATACAGGTTTTCTGCCACAATTTCAATTCAATATTGTTTTACTTTTCCACCACAATAAAAATTTTAAATTTTCGATTGTTTGAAAAAAAAAAAAAAAAAAAATGTGAAAGACTTGCAATCAAAAACTTGTTCAGAAACTCAAAAGATATCAAAATACTGATAAAATGCTTCAGTCCCACTTCTGCTGGAATGAGACTTCGAAAATTATTAAAATTAAAGAAACATCTACACAGTAAAATTTTCATCAAATATTAATTTTTATAAAAATATCAATTTATAATACAGTAAAATTAAGATATGTTTTGACGTAATGAATGTTAGGATAAGAACTTTTCACAATGTATCCCCTTACACAAAATTTTAAAGTTTGATTGAATCAACCTTAATTTCATTTTTGCCATTGTCAGATAGAAAATAGAGTTTCTCAAAATTTAACATTATTCATTTTGGGGTATCACAAGGAGTATTTTGACTAAAAAACTTGGACTATGTCAAAAAATTCGTGCATTTTTTTTATTTTCCAAATCGGATCAAATTTAGCGTTAAAATGGCAATTTTTTGCCGTGCATGTCGCTATTACATAGGCTGTAATAGAAGTTTTATTTTTTTAAAAACGGAAACAATCCGGGATTTTGATTGCATTTCTGTGATGTTTAATTTTAAATAAAAAACGAATGTTTAGAAATTAATAGGTAAGATGCTTCAGTCCCACTTCTGCTGGAATGAGACTTCGAAAATTATTAAAATTAAAGAAACATCTACACAGTAAAATTTTCATCAAATATTAATTTTTATAAAAATATCAATTTATAATACAGTAAAATTAAGATATGTTTTGACGTAATGAATGTTAGGATAAGAACTTTTCACAATGTATCCCCTTACACAAAATTTTAAAGTTTGATTGAATCAACCTTAAATTTCATTTTTCACGTTTGCCATTGTCAGATAGAAAATAGAGTTTCTCAAAATTTAACATTATTCATTTTGGGGTATCACAAGGAGTATTTTGACTAAAAAACTTGGACTATGTCATAAAATTCGTGCATTTTTTTTATTTTCCAAATCGGATCAAATTTAGCGTTAAAATGGCAATTTTTTGCCGTGCCGAAACGTGCATGTCGCTATTACATAGGCTGTAATAGAAGTTATTTTTTTAAAAACGGAAACAATCCGGGATTTTGATTGCATTTCTGTGATGTTTAATTTTAAATAAAAAACGAATGTTTAGAAATTAATAGGTAACAAGTAAATTACCAAAAAATAACCCTAAATTTAACAGGAGGGCATCGCAGTTACGCATGTCCAAACGAAAATATTCTTTTTAAATTCTTAGTGTAAACATTTGATGGTTGTACACCATTAATTAAGTTAATCAAGTCTTTCAAAATTCCTTTCTTCTCTATTTTGAAAAGGGCATGGTAAAAATCCGGCGAAATATGCTTAATCAAGACACTTACGAAATGGCCATCCGGATTTACTAATGAGCATTTAGGAAATTGTAAGACTCCCCCCTACAGTTCACCTACTAATGAGACTTGTTGTATGGACATCTATTCAATGATTTCAGTCCTTGATCTATACGTTACGCGTTTGAACATGAATGCGCATGCGCGACAGTCGATTTCAGTAGGGGTGATCCACATATTGCCTACTATCGGGGGGGGGGGGGGGGAAACGAAAGCTTTTGGAATTCTCGCAGGATGAAATTTTTTCTAAAAAAGGACAGGAAGGGCGCTATTTTTAAATAAAATGGGCAGGCAGGGCTCGCTGCCCCTCGAAAAACGCCTAGGATGAACTCTGCTATAGTTCAATTCATCTTCTTTTACAGAAAAATACTCTGGTGCGGATTTCCGCCTAGGTGATATATATTTAGAGATACAATAAATGATAGACCAGAACAATTGTTTATCAGCAAGCGAAATGTTGGTTTTTCTTTTTACAAAAAGGGTTATGTATAGTATTTTAAAGCATAACGTCACAGAATTGCATTAGCTTGAAATTACGTGAGTATTCTTCGATTTCTTCTGTTTGACAGATGATTTCTATTTAATGCAAAATAACTACAGATATTAATGTTTGGAGACTTGTTTTTGTATGAAAGTTAGTGACTTTGGTGCCGTCAGGCCACCAAACAAGGTTGTTTTTTTTAAAAAAACTTCTTTTTTTTTTTTATTTAAACCGGTTTTTTTTTTGGTTTTTTTTCTTAATCCTTTTCTAATTACATGGATATATATTTATGAATAAAATTTTATGTTAGCTAGAATAATTAATGTTTAAATAATAAACAATGTTACTTATGTGAACATTCAAAAATATTAAATTTTAATATTATATTTAGAGATACAATTTTTTTAATTCAGTGTGTACAATATAATACAATAGTAATTGTTTTCTGCATAATACATGAAATATTGCTCTTAAATTCATCAGTTATGGTTATAAATTGCTCAAAATGATATTTTTAAGGTTTAGAAATAAGTTATAAAAACACGAAACCTCTATTTTAGAAACAAATTTAAAATGCAGTCTATAATTTAATTTTCATTAATAAGTTTGAATATTTATAAAACATTAATCTATCCATTAGATTAATATAAAAACTTACTATTGATTCTTGAAAAAACTTCAATAGTCTTTAATTTCAAGATTTATCTTAAAATGCGTTAGAACTTATTCCATCAATAATATTTGTATAACTTTTCATTTACAAAATCTTCCCTCATGTAATACCAGGAACATAACGTCGATCCTTCATTTAGTGAATCATTTTCTTAAAAATTAATAGACTAAACTAAATGTTTTTTTATTCCATATAAAAACAATTTTTGCTGCTTTTTCTAAGCCCAGGGTGTTGTTGCTTTTGCAGTAAAATTCCATTTAAATGGAAAATTTGTGATTAAAAGTAGAAGTTATTTACAACATCAAATAATTTAAAAATCTTATTTAAAATTTAAAAAAAAAATTCAATTTTAAATTATTTTTTTTAAAAAAACCATTTGGTTTAAACCATGCCAACCCTGCACCAAATTAATATAGGAATAGAATTTGATTTATTTATTTTTTTAAGTTTAAATGTTCACCTTTTCCATTTAGGGTGCGAAGCGCGTACACACCTTACTGAATTTGAAAGCAACAAGCGATTTTAAAAAAAGGTCATTATGGGGGTGAGATACCCCAAACGACTGCCCGAAAAACAAAACCCGGAATATTATTAATTGTTAAATCAAAAACATACTTTATAAAGAATATTGTATTACTTACTAGTACAATATAACTATTAAACAATAAAATTAATGCCTAACATTTAAAATTGTAATTATCTTTATTTTGTGCCAAAAAAAATCTGCAATTCCGCATTTTTAAGAAGCAAGTTGGATTGAGTAATTAATCTTATGGAAATAAACTTTATTCAAATTGTACAAACTGAAAAAAAATTATAAAACATTTATTTACTTACGAGTCAGAAGAGAAAATCCTTCAACGTAAGTAGGAAAAAAATCTTTTATAAGTATTTAAGCAATCAAACTAGAGAAACAACTGTGATCAGTCCATGCGCTAGTTCATATTGACTTTGGTAGATATAACAAACCATCATAGTAATAAATAACATGATTATCTTAACTGGGTAAGAATTGGACATAAATTACTGCGCACCTCAATCCCCTTGAGTTAATAAATAAAGCAAAGCTCTCAAAGGGTAAAAATTTTATATAAAAAAAATCCTGAAGTTAATGTAAAAGATTTAAAAATACAAACATTTTATATTATATTTCTCCAGAGTTAGAGAAAAAAATCAAAAATGAAACACAAAAAGTTTAGGAAATAGTCAATTGAATTCTGAAAATAGAATATCAAGGTCTTATATCTGATGACAAATTAAATAAAAATCAAAACATTTTTCAAGAGTTGAGAGAACAACAACAAAAATTTCAAGCAATTAAAGAAATACTTCTTTCATCGAATCTCCAATATTACTAGACTATTGGCGTCTGAAAACCACCTCGAAATTTCAATACTCGGCTGTAAAAACAAAGTAGGAAATAAACGCGAGACCTAAAAAAAACACATTGTAAAATTGAATTATAATTTCAAAATGTCATACGTGCTTTTTTTTCCCTGAAATGTGCACTTTTTTCCAATTTTATTTGAAATTACAAAAGGCGATGGTGCAAAAGCGAATGCAACATGTATGAGTGATTTAGTGCTCGATGCCGTATGTCGCGCTTTGTTTCTATACTAACTTGTAAAAATCGCACATACAGAAGGTGGATACGATTACTATGATGCCGATGAAGTATCGCCCTAACAAAATCAAATGAAAATCGTCTCAAACGGTCAGGGGTCGCAGACGTCCTATATGTCCTATAAATCCTATATTTTTTTAAAAATCGGTAAAAACGTCCTATATTGTCCTATATTTTACAATTGTCCTATATATCCTATATTTCTACATTGATTCGATCTATATTTTCTTCGAATTCGTAATAACGGCGCCGTTCATTGCCATTTTTTAATATTTCGGATTCTTTGGCGTGATCGTAGGTGAAAAAGACCTGACAAAAACGATGTTTGTAACGGCGGCGCGGCGTTTCATCTCTTGTGACGTCACGTGCTGCATAACCTACAACTCAACTCTACTGGACCGGCGGGAGTTGTAAACATGTGAACATTTCCATAACAATCGGTCTTGAATTTCTGATCCGATTTCTCCACCAACGTAATAAATTAATTGGCCATAATGCAGAGAGAGATACAACAACAAAACTCTGACTCGGGAAAAACGAATAAAAACAACTTGGGATTAACTTAAAGGACTACTAAAGAACATTTTGAGTGCTCAGTCAATAATTGATGAAGGAAACAAAAGGGTTAAGATTTACTGTATGATGTCGAATGGCGATTTTTTTATTCCGGATTCTGCGCTACGAATTGTTTACATCAAACCGCTCCAAATTATGGCAACCATAAGCAGTTAGTTATCTTGCTCTTAAAAAATGGCAGGGCTGCCATTTTTTGGCAAAAATTGCCTTGGCGCAGAATTCGTACCGAATTCGGAATATTAGCCACGATTTTTTCATAAAAGTCGCCAAAATTGAAAATTACGTCAATACGTTGTGTTGTCAAATCCAAACGATCACTAGGGTTGCTTTAAAACCAAGTACCAGGTTCCCCACATTCGGCGATAAATCTCCCACTTTTCGCCGCCAATCCAGCCGACACTGAACAGTAAATCTGAATCAACAAAAGACTGCAAACAGGGATAAAAAGAAAACACTTAAAGAAATTGGAACAGTTAAAAATGCTGGAAGCAAAAGACCCATGATTGCAAATAATGTAATTAATAAAACTTGATTTAGGGATGGAATATTGAGGCAATAACGGATCACGTATTCAGGATCAGGCGATTTCTTTTTTTTAAAGGTGTGTTTTCTATTCTCTTAAATTCAATATAACGAGTATATAAATGTATAAAGAGTTAATTTTGAAGTTCAGTAGCAACTGTGTGCAGTTATTTGATGTTTTATATTGTCCTATATTTTTTTTGAAAAAATCCTATATATTCTTATTTTGTCACTTTGACCCCTGAACGGTGCAGTGTTAGCTGTTACAGTATGTTTTTATACAGTCTTGGAGACACCGTGCATATGCAGGGTGGATTACTGCGATGTGTTGAAGTATTGTGTTTCAAACGGTGCGGCCTCGACGGTTTCAATACGTTTCTATAGTATCTTAGAAACCCTGCGCATCAATCGTGGCATCACGGTTCTTCGTCCTTGAAGTGCTAGGCAAGTATCGCTCTCTCGTCAAAAAAGATCGTGATATATCTGTGAACGCCCTCTACCCTACACCTGTGAGCACCCTCTATCGTCCTCTTTAAGATGTAAGCCGGTACAATCTCTCATTCTACGCTGCGAGCAAGTACGAAACGATCTCTCTATTAAAATTCTTTACCTCATTTACGTTGCCCAAATGTTTTTTTTTACGAAACTTTCACAGTGTTAAGTCAATACGTCCCTATGATAAGAGGCTCCAAATAGGACAAGCCTATGTGCCAGCCTCTTTACAGTATCAGTTATGCGAAAATAGTAACACCGGTTTGACGTTGTTGATATCACGCCGGTTTTTGACGATGTATCGATACATCGCCCAAGCCTAGTTATGACGTCAATGGCTACTTTCGTCACATAAAATGTTATGGTGTGTCACTTTTAGATTCTCCCTAAGTCTCATCAATGCTTAGTGGTCACAGAACCTGGATATCAGCGAAATGTCAGGGAGCTTTCTGATTCTGGAAATGCCAGGGGACTTTTTTTAATTTTGCGAAAATCAGGAAAATTTTCTATTGTTTTGAAGGTACATTTCCCCCTTCATCCGTATTTTGGTGCTATTTTTCCAGATAATTGTAGTGATCATTAGAAGTTTCCTGTTACAGTATAATGTAAACTTTTTATTACAGCCAAAACTATTTTAAAAATTGCCATATTATCTCTTTGTCATTAATGTTCTTATTTCATCTACACATTTGGAAAAATTGGGGAAATTTTTAAAAAAAGTGTGCTGAAGAATCAGGGAATTTTTAGAAATCTGTCAAGGAATTATCAGGGAGCTTTTTTTCCTGAATTTTGTGCCCACAATGTCCATAGCATCATCATTGTGCATAGTGGATAAAAGCACAATACTTATTTTTCTTTGGAATATGTGAATCAGGCTACTCTTCCGTTAGCAGGGTACCATTTGCCATAAAACCAAAATGTTTACAATTTGTTATTGGAATGATTTGAAGGTTGTTAGTTTGGTTTAGTTATTGCTGCAGTTTTTATCTAGTTCCCGGCTAACGTACCTGAATCAATAGTATCCTTTCGATAACCAAATATTGATGTGTGTATTCCTCTCTTTTTGTTGCATTAAGTTCCAGAGTCAAATCTATTTTGTTCTTTATTATGGTCCCCACAATGGTTATCAATTTTTTAAAGTTGAGGAAGTTTGCAAGACATATACCGATTGTCAACAGTCAAGTTGCGCTCTGAATTATAGAGCTTTGTTATGAGTCTTTTCACGATTTCTATTACACTATTTTCAACTTTGAATGGTTCATCAGGTTGAGTCCCCGAATGAAAAGGGTTCTTGAATCCACAAGTGTGAATTTTTATCCTGTATTTCGCGAGTTTGTTTGGCATGCAATGCCTAAATGAATGCCTTCCTCTAAACTTCTTTGCTCTAACTTTTTTTTATATTTAACATTCCTAAGCTTTCTTGCAATTTTCAATAAACTTCTCGAAAAAATATCTGGTGCTAGTTTGCCAAGATCTCTTCTGCTTTGTCTCATTCATAAGTCTTCGAATCTGAGACATTGCACGATAAATAAATAATATAACCCTTAAAAACAGCTTTTAAAAAATCCTTTATATGCATTGTCAATTTTTATATTCATTAACATAGCTCTGATATCAAAAACGTTTCTGTCAGCAAAATGTGCTCCAAACTACGTTTCAAAATTTATTAAAACTGAACGTGAATTTATGCTCTCACATCAAGATATAATTTATTTATTCTGATTAAAGTAATTTTATTATTTATTTATTAAAAAAAGTTTGGCAACAGGAAAGATTTTCAACAATAGTCTGTTCAATGCTTTTTTAATCCGATTGGTTGACGGCAAGTTGGTTTATTAGTATTCCTTAAAAGCGACCTTTTAGTGACAGTTACAGCCCCAAAATTTGATAGACTGCATCAACATCGAACCTATCTGCCAAGTTTCAGCCTGATTGGGTGATGGCTAGGGGGTTAATTAGGCCTCTGCAGTTTCTGCCACCATTGACAAACATACAAAAGCAAAGTTAATATAAAGGATTTAAAAACACTTATAAAACAAGACTTTTCCAAATAGTTCAAGGCCAGTTCCAACAGATGTCCATAAGTCTTTTACATTCATGAGATAACTTGTGGAGTCCATGTACCAATAAATGCCTTAAATTCTATAGTTATTTCTTATGTGTCTCTTTCACAATTAAACTTACTTCGAAAGTTTGTTCTATTTATCAGTTGCATCCGATATTTTATACAAAAAAATTCCTTGCAATTCAGAAAACCTTTAACCTTGCAAAACAATTTGAATTTCCCTGATAGTTTCCAGTTGCCCATACTTTTACAATAATTAATGTAAATGATTAAAATATAAATTTAAAGAAAAATACTGCAAAAAATTAATTTGCTTATAAATTTACAAAAAAAAAATATATATATATACAATATATATATATATATAGTCATTAATTGAAAATATAATTTCTTGCTCTTGTAGAACTTCTTTTAATTATTTTGTATGTGACGAATGGGAAAAAAAATAATTTCCCTAGATTTTGCAATTTTTCCTATTGCAGAACACCCTGCAATTGATATAGCACACATGTAACATTATTTTTCTTTTTCTTTTAGAGATGCCCTTGATGCTTTGGGTTTAAAAAGGTACTGCTGCCGACGTATGCTGCTAGGTCATGTGGATCTAATCGAAAAGCTGCTGAATTATGCACCACTTGAAAAATAAGCTGTAAAACCTTTTGTTTGTGCTTGTAAATACTTTTTTTTTTCTCAATAAAACCATGTAAATAAATGCGTCATACTATGGAGAGCACAAATCATCACTTGTGATACAATTATAATTAGTCTCAGCTTATGAACCAAGTCCCTTTAATTTTTCTATACTTTATCCAATTGCCATTGGAATATTCCAGTGTTCGAAATTTATGGGTACACTATGCGCACAGAAATATTTAAACTTTATTATTGTTATTTTAAATGCATTTTTATTGTTATTACAAACAAATATGCAGTTATTTTTAAAATTTGTATTTCTTTAGCTTACATGCTTAAAGAAAGTAATTGCTGCACTTAAACTTTATCCATTCTTAATAAGACTTGGATGCATCCGATTTAAAATGTTAATTAAGACCCTTGGAATATTAGTAGCAAGTAATTTTTTTTTCCCCAAAATTACTGGGTTTACAATTAAATAATTATTTTCTTGGCAGAGTCCTACAAAGTGGTAATCCACCTACTAAAACATGGTTTCAAATAGTATGTTACCATTTGTATGCTGCCAATAAAGTTGTCTTTGCCAAGATAACTAGAAATCTCTTATGCATATCTGCCTTATATTTCTACCAGCAAATCTAGTTAGTATTTTGTTATATGTTTTATTGTCAATAACTTTAAATTTGTGTATTTTTATTTGCCAATTAATTGACTTAAACATATCAAATCCAAAATGAAATATATCTTGAGCAGACAGTTTAATTTGAACTCCTACCTCATGGTTTTAAGCAGATTAGCTGTGGTGTTCTATTATTGTAGCTGTCAGAAAATGGCACTGGTATAAAACACATAAGGTTTCAGCAGTAGCAGTAATATGGGTTAACAAAGCAATTTTGTAGACTTTAAAGGGATAAGCTTGCAGAGCTCGGGGCCATGAAGCAAAACCACCACAACCGTAAAATGTCCCATAACCCACAATTAAAGTGCTTCAAACCTCACTGAATGTACAAATTGTGATTGCCATTATCCAATGAATATTCAGACTGAATGTAGTGTCTAGAACTGTAACAGGAAACTGACTATGCAGAAAATTACAGATTTTCTAAATCAAAGATCATATTTTGCCAATGCCAAAAAGAAACATTACAGTGAGGCAAGAGGTGTGCCCAAAAAATTATCCACTCGGTGTACAACATAATAAATGTGTTATGGGGAAAGCTTGTAAGGCCATTAATGTGCACATTACCTAGCTAATCTGCAGATTAACCGATTTGCTCCGTTAACCTGCAGAATCAACAGTTTTCTACATTTTACCTAGGTAATGTGCACATTAAATGGCTTTCGAATCATTAAAGTTCAAAAGTAATCAACTAATTTGTTTGATTGTATTAACTAGATTCTTTAGATATCGAAAAATGAATAACATGTTAATTTTAGCGTACAGAAATATTGCTGTTGTTCCAGAAAAAATCTTATTTTCACTTTAACGAGTGCCTAGTAGGTAATGTGCAGATTATCTCGGTAGTAATTTGAGAAATCAAACAATTTTCGACTCTTTAACGGATCACACAAGTTAATCTGCACATTGCCCAGATAATCTGCAGAATAATTGATTTCAGCAACAAAAGATATAAAAATTCATTTTAAAATAACCATAAGATGAAAAAAAATATTTTTATTTTTAGTAACTTAAAAAAAAAACAGAGTACAAGACAAAAACAAACAAATATCGACAATGTTATAAAATTAATTAAACACTCTTCAAAGTAACTGATAGTCTTGGGGCTGCAATCATTTCAGGTCCTAATGTTCTCTTATTCACTTCCAACTGCAATGGATTATTCACACGAATGGATGAGAATGAAAATACCTGAAATACCAGTAGAGTAAATTACTAGATGAATATCTCTGCTCCGCTACAAAATTTCACCATGTGCATTTTAGCAGTTAAAAAACATTTGTGTATTCCACCTTTTGAAAGTTAAACCCGATTTCAACCCCCGAGAAGTAATTTATCAAAGTTGGAATGGCTTATTTTATCTATTCTTGCTCTTGTTATCAAATTGCAGAATTGTAACTTTATTGGAAGTGGAATATTCCTTGTTTGGAATGCTTCAACCCTTTAAAATTAGTTAATAGATATCTGAATAGCTTTTTTTTTTCTATGGTTGCCCTTTTCGATATTTATTGAAATTGTGATGACTCTTGAATATCCCTCGTTTGAAATGTTTGACCTCTGAAATTTGGTTAATCAACATCGGAATAGTTTACTTTTTCTATGCTTGCTCTTGTCAAAAATTATACCAAATATCAGAGTTGTGACTTTATTAGAAGTGGGACATTGGAATATTCATTCGTTTGGAACGTTTCAACACCTTTCATATTAGTTAATCAATATCAGAATAGATTACTTGTTTCTATTTTTCCCCTTGGTACCAAATTTCAGAGTTGTAATTTATTGGAAATGGGATGTTGGCACATTTGGAATGATTTGGCCCTTCAAAATTACTAATTAATATAAGAACAGCTTACTTTTTCTTTACTTACCCTTGTTGACATTTGTACCAAATATCGAAGTTGTGACTAGATTGAAAGAGGGACATTATAATATCCCTCGTTTGGTATTTTTGACACTTCTTCGACCCATGAAAGTTGGGTAATCAACATCGGAATAACTTACTTTTTCTATGCTTGTTCTTGTTGATAATTTGTATCAAATATCAGAGCTGTGACTACATTGAAAGTGGGACATATGAATATCCATTGTTCCGAACCTTGGATCCCTTTTCAGCCCCTTAAAATTGGTTAATCATGATTGGAATCGCTTACTTTTTCTATGTTTGTTCTTGTTAATATTTGTACCAATTTTGAGTTATGGTAGAATTAAAGATGAGTTGGTAAGAAAGGCTTTGCCTTTTATATATAAAGTGCTTCATTACATAATTATTCCAAAAATATACAGGTTGTGTTTTTGACAAAAACTTAGCTAAAAATACCAAATCAATAAATTTTAATTTTGATCGTAATTCAAAAACATTATCTCTAAAACATTATCCTATTTTACATCTAAGTAACATAAAATCTAGGTAACTGTTGTGAAAGCAAATTATTGCAGCGCAGTGGTACAAAATTGGAAGAAATTAAAACACAAGTGTCGTGAATTAATATAATTGGTGTATAACTACCACCGAGTTGGAGTTAACAAATGATCACAGTATTTAATCAAGTTGTGCTTGACATTCTGTTGCAAAAACACAACAGAATAAGTTAGCATCTTTTCCATAATGTGGTGATTCATGGAAGCATTTTCAATCTGGTTGTTTGCACCTTTATGCTTGAACAACCATGCTAGTATTAAAAATTTGAGTGAAGGAGAGAGTATTTAGAACAAGTGTATAAAAATAAATGGCAAATACGAAATGAAGCTCAAGCATTGAATATTTTCCAGTCTCAAAATGCAAAACATGTCAAGGTAACCAAACATATGAGGCATTGCAGATATGAAGGGCAAACTCAATAAAAGGTGGTTTTCAGAAAATTGAATTTTAAAAGTTTTACATAGGCAGTTTCTATGCAGCTTGGTATTCTCTGAGTATTTTTAAAGGGAAAGAAGGGCGAACTCAACATGAAAAATATACCTATAGAATCAGTGAAGGATCTAGATTCGGGTGGTTAAAAAAAAGAATGATCCAAGGTTAGTTCACCCTTTTGCATCCACAACACCTTATACTATAAGAAATTCAAAGGTATACAAGATAATTAAAATTATTCCTTTGATTATTACAAACAATCAAACCATTTCATGAACAAAAATAAGATTTACACAGAGTAGAAGAAGGAAGTTCAACGTTTTTCTTGCATACCTTACAGCAGCATTCGCCACTAACTTTTAGAGACGGGCCACATGACTTATGTTGGAACTATCCGAGGGCTGCAGATTTATACCGAATACGCCAATAAATATATTGCTTTACTACATATGTTCAATTTGATGGAAATGTGATAATTACTAAAGATTCAACAATATAAAACAAGTTTGAAAACTGAAACAATAATTTAACTTTTTTATATTAATAATAAAAACAATTGATATTCGATTCTTGTTTCAAATAATTAAAAAAAAATATTTTCATCGTAAATCAAAGTCATAAAAGAAGTTAATCTTTTGTGACAATATTACAATGCGACTTGAAATAAACCCATAATCAATCATAGATATTTAAACCATACCTCTTAAATCTTCCATTTTAGTCGATGTTAATTGCGAGACGATGATGGCCGGTCCGATTTTCACTATCTACTTTGCGTTTAAAACTAGTCTTCGACGCCATTATTGTCCTGGAGTCATAGAGATCGCGATACTTCTTTTCACGTCAAAACAAAAGAGGTCAGTATGCATTAAAAACACCCAACTCCTGCCCATCACATTCAGAAATCGAATTGTGCCATTCACAAATCGGGGGTAGGGTATCATAAGTACAAAACTAAGCAATGAGAAGGAATGAATCCCTGGTAATAATTCAAAATATTGCTTTTTTTATATTTTCCTCGTTGGCAGTCTCGGAAAAAAAAAAGGATTTTTCTGACTTAATGATGCAGGCCACTTAATGGAAAACACGATTTTTGGTAGTAAACACATACTATGGAAGACAAATTGAAATAATTTCCGCAAAGTTTGATTTTTGCTCATCTGTACTGCCGATAGGCAGGAGGAAAAGCTGTCGCAGGCCGGATCCGGGCCGCCTAGTGGCTGACGCTGCCTTACAGGAAAAAATTCTAAGTGTATTTAAGCATCCTTTATTCATTAAACAGCTAGAGATGTTTGTAATTGAGGCAATCATTTTGAGTTACTCAGTATTAGTAAGTATTTTTAAACATAGTACTTTATATTGAAAAGTTTTATTAACAAATCAAATTACCTTTTCTTTATAATTAAAATTGAAATGCTGAACATATGGCTGGAAAATGGCTACAGTGTCACCAATAATGACTCCTTTACCTTGAACCATATTATACACATTCACAGCAAAACAATTTTCATCTTCATCCATCATACAAAATGTGCTAAAAAATTATATATATATTAAAAAACATGTTTGCACTTTTGCATGGTAAAAGTTATGTTCAAGTCATCAATATTTGTTTTTACGAATTGAATGGTAGCATTAAGGTTGGCTAAAACAGACATGATGCAGTAGACAAAGGATAAAATTATGGAATCTTTTTTTTCATTGAATTTTTAAATAACTAAATTTCAAAATAAATTTGTGAAAAATCTTTTTTACAGTCCTTTGTAACTGATAAAGTAATAAAAAATATGTTTGTTATACAACTTAATTTAAAAAAGAAAACTAAGTTGCAAATTTTATCATGATGCTACAACAATTTCAAAGATATAAAATAATATTGACTCGTTAAAATATAACAAAACTTACAATGTTGGGGAATCTGCATAATATACGTGACAAATCACTTTTCCTCTCAGAACTTTTCCAATATTAGGCCCCACTTGTAGTTCTTCAAACTTGCATCGCTGTAACACTACAGGCTGTCCTTTTTTGTCAAGAAATGTTTCACTTGCACTAGACCCTACATGCTCTTTTTGCAAAGAACTCAATAAATCTTTTATTTTACGAGTCTTCAATTTACCCTGAAAGCAAGGTAATCGATTAACATATTTTCATAAAATTTCAATAACTTGCCAATGCAAAGATTTTATTACATAAAAGTTCAAAATGAACAGCAATGAAACAATCAAGCTAATTGTTTTAGGACGCAGTGTTCAACATCCTAAGCATGTTTTGAAGAGCGAGCAACCCTACCTCTTTTTTTTCCTTAAAAAGAAGTCCCTCTCTCGCAATTCCTGTAAAAACTGCCATCCTACGTAGTTTCAAAAATTAAAAGCTTTCTTTCAATGGAATGCAAATTGCTCCTACTAAAATCACTAATAGTTACAAAATAGGTGGAGAGTGGAAACTGCCCCCATTGGACTTCTATTTTACTAATTACTCCTAAAATTAAGTAAAAACAAAGGTTTAAACCTTTAAAATACTTATTCATGGTTCATACACATGAAGGAGAAAGAAATTCAAGGACACTTCAAGCACTTTTCAAGGATGTGTTATCAACACTAATACATTACAAAAAATTCCACATTTTTTTTATTGGCAAACAGTACATGTTCAAATTGAGTAAAAAAAAAATGGTTTTTAGGTTTCAATAAAAGAAAATTTTAAATTTACAATAAAAAAAAACTTCCAATATATCAGAACCATTACTATGTCCCATAAAAACAGAAATAAAGTAGCTAGTACTTATTTGGTAATTACGCCAATATCGGATGTGAACATCTTGTTTCATCCTATTGAGACTTTTGTCGAATTATAATACAAAAGTCTTATTGATTTAACTGTCTTCCAATTCACTTTGAAGACTTGATTCCAAATACTGCATAATATGCAGTTTTTTTTCTACCACATAGATACAATCATACTATCGGCAAAAATGCAATTACATAACTAATCAATGTTTTCATTTAATTTATAAGAGCAGTGATTTTTTATAATTGTCAATGTCCATAGTATTTCCGTATCTAAAACTTTGTTTTCAATTACATACACCTCCATCGCACTGATGACGTTGATTGTTGCGAAAAATATCTGCTTTCAGAGTATTTCTTATTATTAGAAATATTTCGAACAATCCTCATCGAATTTCTTATAGATACTAAATCTGTATGGTTTTAACTCATTGCATATCTTTTTAAACCACTTTCTCCCATCATGGCATTTTTGACACACAAAGTATATCGTGCAAAGTGCGAATCCAACACATAGGTTTCAAACCATGATATTATACTCTGGCTTTTCAAATCAGCTTGAATTGAAAATGTATTTCCCTGCCATATTTAAACAGTGCGCAAAGAACTAGCGCACACGATACAAAAACGAAACAAGAGATCACGTGACTCAATCGGATATTCCATACATGTTGCACATGTGCAGAGCTGTACTCATAAAAGGAGGGGGATGACTAAATCTTGTATGTTCAACTGTGGTGCTTTCATGTTGCTGATTGGCTTAACTAAATTCTAAAGATTTTGCTCACTTCGTTGACCAAATTTTTTAAGATGCTATATTTTTAGAAAATAAAACTCAAGCACTTTAAACATATTTTTACAGAATTCAAGGAGTTCAAGCACATGAAAATGAAAGATTTTTTTTTCAAGCACTTTTCAAGGTTTTTTAAAAACGTACGAACTATGTTATTAGATTAACCCTTTGCACTCCAGGCCTTTTTCGCGCGGAGGAATCAGCAACTCGAGACATTTTAGGTTCGGCTGGTGTTTATGGATTTGCTTCATAGAAACTAAACACAGTCATTAGCCTTGCATCGAATTTCCGCATCACACCTAATGGTCCTCTCGTGGTTTGGCATCCAATCGTGTGGCGCCTGAGAGGTGCCACTGGAGTGCAAAGGGTTAATAACATAACAAATTAAGCCCATCTGGACTCGCCTTACAGCATTGATCCTTCTTCGCATAGACTCTAGGACAGGGGTCGGCAGACTGTGGCTAATCTCATGGTTATTTGCGGCTCTTAAAATTCTAATTAAGCCTAAGAATAAAGTGATTAAGCAGTAATTGGTAGTAAATTTGTGCTTTGTTTGAGTTATAAACTTACTGTGCAATCTTAATTCCAATAAATAAGGAAAATGCGACAAGACACAAAGATGTGCTCCATGCATCAAGCTTTTGTTCAAGGTTGTAGTTCCTTCGTCTCCGACTGAGGTACATAGCACATTTCGCTGTAAAATTTGTATGCCTTCGCTTAGACTTTTAATATATGATATACGAAAAACATGACCTCGACTTCGTCCAAACGGAAGACAGAAATTGATTGGGAAGTTTGTGAATTTAAGAAAAAATGAACTGAATTATATGTGTTCACATGAAACAAAAATGGACTACAGACTCCTCCCATCTACCAAGTTTTTTATTTTTTAAACCTTAAAAATGGTAAAAAATGTTTGTAGTTAAGAGCTCATATTGGTGCTGCTATTTATTTTGCGGTTCTTTAAATACTTTACGATTCTGATTATTGAAATTTCGGCTCTTAGTATAGAAAAGCCAGCCGACCACTGCTCTAGGAAAAAGATAGGTTGTTTGAAATCCAAGATATCACTTGAAGAATAGCATTTTCCAACTTGATCCCTCAAAGCATTGAAATCTGGGAATTATGTTGGCACCAAAGAAAGTGAACTTTGTTATGTTCCTCAAATCAATCAAGTACAATACCATTATGGTAGGATGAATTTATTTTGCTGAAAGTACTTATTGCCATCTAGATAACCATCAGAATTGAAGGATGTACTAGACCAACAACATTCTCAACAAAAGCAGTTATGAAAAATTCAAAAAAAGAGCAGTGCATGGAATCAAATGCTTACCTTCTTCATTATCATTAGTTGAATGTTATCTAAATGTTTAACTAATGATTCTAGTTGCTCTTTAGCTTCAATCCACAATGGATCATATTTTAAGGCTTTTTCCAAGTTCTCTATAGCTGCCCTATAACTTTCATCGTACTTCAAAGCCTGTAAGAAAATGCTAGATGTACAGTAAAAACTGAATATCTTAAAATTACCCGCTTAATGAAACATTGTTTCAAGAAGAGACAAGTTTAATAAAAAAATATTACCTTTACTAATTCCAACTAAACATTTTACTATATTTTTTTTTAGATTAAGTTTAAAATGTAAATACCCTAAGAATATTGTTAATTTTATGCAGAAAAAATAATTAAAATTACCATTGCCCAGTTATAATAGAGATCAGGGTTAGTTTTCACAGCATCATCAGTAAACTGTAAGATAATAAACAGCAATAAACATAAAATAATAATAAATGTAAATACATAAATGGCAAATGAGGAACTTGCACAAGTGAGAAAAATTAATATTTTTTGTATTTTCTAGTGTTATCCAACGGATATATTAGAGCAGTGCAATTCATTTTTTCTTTATGCTTTCAATTAATCAAAAATCGAGTTTGAATTCAATGCAAAAGTAACGTGACCAAAAACGCATAAAAAACCATGACGTAGTTTCGAATAGACTCCGTCGAAAATCCAAGGAGGAATATCCCTCCCTCCTCGTCTAAAATGGGTTTTAGACTGGTTCATCATCTGCGCATTGACGTCACACACAAAAGTAGCTTTTTCCCACCAAATAGCAAAGTGAAAAGCTAAATAATTTTTTTAACTATCTATCCGAGCTCAAATTTTTGAAAGAATGGTATTGTTTTTCATGATTTTTTCTCTACTTTTATTTAAAAGTAAAAAAACGTGAAAGTTCCTCATTCCATGGTAAGAGGGACAAATATGCCTAGAATTTTTTTAAATAAATTACTAAAGTGAATTCAGAATTTACCACTACATTTTAATAAATATTGGCTTATTCTAAGTTTATGCCATCTAACAGTAACTGTAAAAATATTAATCTTGTGAACTTGAAAATAGCGAAATTTCATTCAGCCAAATGTGACCACAGGTGCTTTATTATGAAATTAGTTCCATTTTGTAATATTGAAGCTAATAAGTCGCTTTAAAGAAATTATTGAAGCATAAATCTTTGGCAAGGTGTGTGTGTGTGTGTGTGTGTGTGTGTGTGTGTGTGTGTGTGTGTGTGTGTGTGTGTGTGTGTGTGTGTGTGTGTGTGTGTGTTTTCCAAACTAGTGTTAGTCCGTTACCAAATTAGAACATTTTTTTGTTCCACAGGCAGAAATTTAAATCCAATTGAAATAATTTATGGTGCTGTCTAGACTTTATAAAGAACAATAAAAGGACACAGAATTTGGAAAGAAATATTAAGAATATTTCAAGTTATTTTGGTAACCGACTAACTAGAAATAGAGCAGTAATGGACTAACATTCTAAAAATTTACACTGAATTGCTATTGAAAGTTTATCTAAAGTATGCCTGCCTGGTGGAAAAAGACGGAACAATTGACTGTTAAGACCAAACTAGACAGCCTTCAAAGAGCTGCCTGTTTGAGTATAACAGGTGCTATGTCCTCTACTCCCACCAGAGCCATGGAAACTATTCTTTCTGTTGTCCCACTTGATATCTTCATCAGTGGTGTTGCCAGAAGAAGCTCTTACAGACTGGAAAATGCTGGATTGTGGATGAATTATGCCAGCCAAGTGTCCCACACTAGCATTAACCAAAATTTCTTTGATCCTATACTTTTGATGCCCTCTGACATCATGGAGACAAGATTCCTCTTTCATAGACCCTTCGAAGTACTTATTGACCCAAGAGAGAAATGGAAAGAGGAAAACTACAAGCTTACGAATGGAGACATTGTGTGGTACACAGATGGCTCCAAACGGAACGAAAAGGCAGGTGCTGGAATCTGTGGAGTTAGACCTAAAGTAAGGATTGCCCGCCGACTAGGAAAACATGCCACAGTATTTCAAGCGGAACTGCTTGCCATCATTTACTGTCTACATGAATGCTCTAGAAGATCCTACTCAAATAGGAAGATCTACATATTTAGCGACAGTCAAGCAGCTTTAAAGGCAATAAACTCATTTCAAATAAGCTCTAAACTTGTTTGGGAATGCAGAAACCTTCTACAAGACTTGGGGACCCATAACAGGATCCTTCTTACATGGGTGCCAGGTCATATTGGTGTAGAAGGAAATGAAACTGCAGATAAGCTTGCTAAACTGGGAACTGCAGACCTACCTTTAAGTCCTGAACCTTTTTGTGGGATCTCCAAGACTACTGCAAAAAGGGTGATAGGAGAAAAAATGCTTAAAGAAACTACAGAAAGGTGGAAACAAACCACCGATCAAAAACATGCGAGGCTTATGATCCAAGAACCTTCCATGAAACTATCATCTCAGATCCTGCGTCTTAGCAGGGATAAGGTGAGAGTGATAGTTGGATTTCTTACAGGCCACTATCACCTAAGAAAACACCTTCATAGAATGGGAATATTTAAAGAAGAACCTTTATGTAGGAAGTGCAATATGGTAGAGGAAACAGCCCACCATATACTTTTTGAATGTGAAGCTCTTCTTCACATTAGGCACTCAAGCTTAGGTCTTGGAACAGAACTTGATACAATCCACGAGGAACCTGTCAAAAGCCTTTTGACCTTTCTTAAGGAATCTGGTTTTCTTTGACAGGGGGTCGTAAAATAAAGGGGTTGGTGCAATATTCCCTAGTGGAATCAGCACCTAGGCTCAACTGACCTCCCCATTCACTATGACTATGACTATGACTATGCCTAGATGTTCTGTTTAAACTTACAGGCAGCTTGGCATGCAGCTCAGATAACCTGCAAGGCGCTCTTCATAAATGTGATGATTAAAAAAACAAATTCAAGAAAGAAATAAGATATATGTTTGGCTTAACTAGAGATGATGCCTTGCCTGAGCTGCAGTAAGCTTAGCGGATAACAGATGAAGAAGGAAAATTATGCCTTATTTAATAAGACACACAAAATACAATAATGTACAATCTTAAAAAACAATTACCATATTTTCAAGGCATCGCAATGTAAAAAAATACAATCAAGCTATTTCAATATATTGCAAAAAATTAGTAATGAAGAAACAGCTCTCCATCAAGTTTACTTTAGCAAAAAGTTCTAAATAATTCAAGATGAGGTCCAAAGTACCCATTGGCAACAAAACTAGGTTACATTATATGCAGCTTGTATATGCTAATTAGAAGAGATACTTTCTTATGTTATTGTGATTAATTATATGCCTCATGACAAATATGTAGTGCATTTTTTTAAACTTTTTTGTTAATTGAGGAGATACACAAGAAAGCATCAAATAATTTGTCATCAAAAAATATCCTTATGGAGCGGGGCAACTTCAAGATATGCTACACCTTTACACCTTATAAGTAATAACTCTCTATAATAATACTAAAAACTGGCATTTTTTTAAGACTGCTCACGGGAAGAGAACAGTAGATGACGTTGGGGGCACTTTTAAAAAGATTGGTTACGAAAACGCAGAAATCTGTTGTTACAGATGCAAATCTTACCTTTGCTAAATTTATTACATCGGCAGATTTTGCCAAAATTATAAAAACTAGGGTCATTTTTAATTACAAAGAAAGGGTAGAAAAATGCACTGAGGAATTGGATAAGATCTGGCGTGATGTGCTACTAATTCCAGTAACACTCAGAGTGCATTGTGTCTGATCAGTTTAGGTAAAGTTGTCCAGATGTCAAAGAAAACGGAAGGTGATATTGTACAACAAGTAATCAATAAAGCGATATGTCACATGAACATTATCCCAGAGAAGTAGCTGCTGTTAGAAAGAATAATCGCTGATTTAATAGGCCGAGCTTTTAACGTCAGCTTTTGATTTAATAGGCCGAGCTTTTAACGTCAACCTTAATAAAGCCAAATTTTCAGACATCCAATAAACTAAGCTGTTTAAAAATCAGTTTGAAGAAGCCTAAACCTTTATCATCCAGCTGCACCACTAAACTGTGTGATTTTCAAACCATCTAATCAAAATTTAAATTTTTTTAACTGTATATAGTATTTGGTTATTATCTTATGTTTAGTTTACTTTTCATATGTGTAAAATGCATAAGTTTATGTCCTGTGCTTGGTTATTAGATTTATTTGATTGTGAACATATTGTTAGTTCGTTACTATGATTTTGTTAGTCCGTTGCCACAAAAATTTTACCCCATTCTTATTTTTAAAAAGAAAATAATAAACAAATTAAGTAAATTTATTGCTTGAAATCTATTCTTTCTTTCTATATATCATTTATTTAGTTTACATTATATAATTCTCAGGATTTTAAATTTTGTTTTGATGGACTGGAAAACTGTCTTTTTTTTTGGTTAGTCCGTTACCTTGACTTCATAACCAAATTGTGCACTCCAGTTAAATGGGAACAAATTCAAATAACCAAAATAAGAATCATGCATACTTTAAATAGCGTCATTTACACTGTCAAAATTAAAAATCTTTCTTGAGTGAATTTTATTAAAGTGGCATCAGAATGTTAGTCCGTTACCATGGAATTGCCCAAAAGGTAACAAAATACATAATTTTCGGTATAAGTTATATAATTAAAATGAGAGAAGTTAATTTAAAGAAAAAAATCCTTTCATAGTGTATAGCTTCTTACTTTTCTATCAGCTTTACTAAACTTCAAATCCAACTTTCTTTGTTCTTTGGTGTATAGATAGCTTAGTTATGAACTAAGAACAGATGGATTTTAAATATTTGATTTCAATACAGTAAATTTGTTAGTAAACAGAAAATATGAAAAGTCACTTCTATTTTTACTTTGTTATTTTAGAAAAGTTAAATAGCTAGTCACAAACTGTAACAGTATTTTTTTCAAGTCATATCAAGAAAATATTATCAATATATTTCGTACACTTTTCTAAAGAAGTTTTCGGTAAAAAAATATGACAAAAAATAATTATTTGTGCGTCATACACTGCAAATAAATTCCTTATACAAATAGAGTACTTTCACAATTACAAAGACAGAAATTATTAGCTTCTAAAAATTAATTTGGTAAAAAAGAATATGCAGCTTTGTAGGTATATTTTGTTGTTTGCTGGTATTGTCATATACATTTTTCAGGTCAGCCCTGGCAGCATAAGGCTGCACATTGAGTTAGTTAAAAGATTAGCTTTAATACTTTTGGATGTACCCTTCTGTTACGACAAGTACCAAATACATCTTTATCAGAAAGTTGGTGCAGTTATCGTCAAACTGAAATGTTAGCGTGAAAACAATATTTTAACCTCATGGACTTTTATTTTTATTACATTTAATTCAGTTTTTTAAATATATTTATCCTGGTTTCTTATAAGATTTCAATAAATGATCGGAAGATTATTAGTATGAATGAGTTATCGCTGCAATTTGGTAATTTTTTTTATAGTACCCATTTAACAGAAGAGTACCCTTGTGGAACATCAAAATAAAATAATGATTTAAATAGTTTCATGAGACAATAACAATTAGTTCAAAAAGATATTAGGATAAGAATTACATACAGCTTGATTATATGAAGAAAGACATTGCTTCAGTAAACCTGGATTTTGGTCAGTGGCAAAATATAAGCTCAGGTAAGCATTTCCAAGTATATCTGTAAAAGTAATCAAAGTGAATACAAAAAAATGTCTTAGGTTACTCACAAGATAAATATATCAAATTTCTTTATGCATCTTCAAACATTCTGAAAAGAAACTATAGACTAACATATTTACACCAAGATTTTCCGTCTTGAATGTTAAGGTTAACTGCTTCTTTTGCTTTCTCCAAACTTTCATGCATTTTTGCCAATTTTTCCTCAGGCGTTTGCCCTAATTGTCGCAAAATCATTGATAGATTGCGAAGAGATTCAGCATCCTTTTCCTGAAAGAGTTAATTATTTTACATAGAATATTTTTTTAATTAAACGTTTGCTAAGATAAGAAGACATGGTATAATATGAAACGAAAGTCTAGTTATGGCCTTGCTTACAATTCAATATGGAAAATAAGGTTCGAACTTTAGATCCCATGAAAAGTACTCCGACTAAATCAAATAAAAACATTACTTTCGAGAAATCAGCAACAGGAATACAAGGCAGAAAAGTATAAAATCCAATTATAGAAAAACAGAAATGGTGCTCACTTCGCGCAAAGCACTCTCAAAGCAACTTTTAGCGGCTTTCAAGTCACCCTTCTTCCAAAAGCATGTCCCAAGTTCGTTCCAGGCTCCTACAAGTTTTGGATGAAATTTCACAAGTTTCGTCAATATTTCCAATGCTTCGGGATTAAAGTCAGGCAGAACATTCAATGCTTTAGCTTTCAATAAGTCGTGTTCTACTTTATCGGAAGCGTCGCAAACGTCTGTAAAGGTAGATTAACATAACGAAGGGTTTCAAAAATAAATTTTAGATTCATCTTATAAAAACTGATTGTAAATTAAGGACAATAATGATCAAAAGGATACTTGCATATTATTAATGACACCATAATCTTAATAAAAAGAAAATAAACTGTATTTCTATACCATTTTGTTAAGTAAGCACAAGTGTTAAGGTCAAGAAATACCTCAAAAATTTTAATGTTGCCTAGTAATAGTATGATTTCAAATGAGAAAAATATCGCAACTTAAAGCTTTATTCCTGTCTTAAATTATGGTACCATTAATATATAAGTACCCTATGTGAGTACATATAACTTAGGAAGAAAAAAGGAAGTTTTGATAGTCGTTAGGTAGATACTTTACATGTTTTAAAATATCTTGGTAGTGCAAATAAATTTTTCATAAAAATTTTATTTAACAACTAATTTTATGTCTTCATTTATTATTACCATTATTGTTATTATTTGAGTCTTAGGCCACACACTAATATAGGTGGGGAAATGTTATGATTCCTTGCGACATATAAATTACCTTTTTTCTCATCAATTAGCTTTAATGTTTTGTCAAGCTCTAATGTTAGATCTTCTACCTTTTGTGCCGCTGATTCCGGTTGGTGATGCACAAAATAATTATCTCTATAGGCATATAGTTTATCCACATCTTCCTAGAAATAACAAAAATTCCTAATATTTTACTTCAAAAAAATTGAACATAGTAAACCATTAAGGTACAAATGTAAAATATACGCTGGGCAATTTACTTAATAGCAACTTCTGATGAATTAAAAAACAATTATCATAGCTTACTTATTATCCCGTCTATCATTGATGAAACAAAACGTTTTCAACCGGATTCCTAGTCAATCGAAACGGTAGATCCGGATGGGTACCCAATCCACGGTCCATCTAAGGCATTCTCACACTAAGTCCTCAACGCTGATCTGAGCGGAGTTTAACCAAACCTCAAAGAAGGCAAGCCAGTTTAAACTTTTAATCCCCAACAATAAGAGGGATAAAAAGTATCCAAACGTAATTTTAAATTGTAGAGGCTTATGTTGATTGGTTGGTTGTTTTCAGATTTTCTGGTGCCATCAGCAACACGAGGGCTATAATGCGACGAAACATTC
Organism: Linyphia triangularis; assembly: GCA_963978545.1. Classification (NCBI taxonomy): domain Eukaryota; kingdom Metazoa; phylum Arthropoda; class Arachnida; order Araneae; family Linyphiidae; genus Linyphia; species Linyphia triangularis. The sequence goes on along the minus strand of OZ021727.1, from coordinate 36,787,574 downwards.
GTCATTAGACAAGCCAACATACATTTACAAACACCCATGCCTAACATGGGACTCGAACCCGCAGAGGCTTATGTTGAAATGAGTATAATAAGATAACATTTTAAGAAATGATTCCAAGTTTTCTAAGCAGAATATCTGCACTATAATATTCTTTTCATGATTTATCTGAACTTATATTTTCCTAATAAAATTTGAAATTCATAGCAGAGATTAAACAGCTCAAAATATAAACAAATTTCTATAAAAAAGAGAAATTCAAGAAATTTTGTGGATTTAATTTTCGTCATTTTTTAATACTCTACAATTTTTAACTAACAAAAATTTCTGTGATATTTATAAAAATTTGCGCGAACTACTTTTCCCTTGAGTTAATTGTTTTTTAAACACAGATTTTTCTCTTCAATGCTGTCTTCAAATAACTTTATCAAATTATTAAAGAAATTAGTTTGTTGCAAAGAACAAAATCTCTCGTTAAAGGTGTATGGTACTGTTTACCTACAATTAGGCGTTTTAATGAATTCAATAACTAAAAATGTTTAATACTGTTTTTTCACACATCGGCGTAATTATTCCCAATCCAAGGATTTGCAAAAACTGGAATTAAAATTGTAAATTGTTTACATGTTTTAAAAGAATCAATGTTTAATAGCATGTGGGGAATAAAGATACCTGGATAGACATGACGGATGGGATGGATTCGATTCGAAAAGCGAAACAAAAGCAAACGCAAGTTTGGCGAAACAGGGAAGAAGTTGAACGGCATCAAATGTAGGAATACTGGACGGATGTGACGTATGAAGTGTACCTAGATGGCCACGATTGGGAATTGTGGAGGTATCCACAGTCGAGGAAAAGGTGACGCTTTTGGCTCCTCCCACTGGTAACACCGTGGACCACCTTGACTTGGACAACCTTGCTCCGCTCCCGCTCTTCCAAACCCGCGAGCGTGAGCGTGACTGTAAATGTGTTGTTAACTCTGTGAATGCTCTTTGAAAAACGTGGTGGAAATTCCAGCGTGGCTATTTTCTTTTAAGGAAATTTATTTAGTGCTTGCTTTCTTGTGATTTATCACTCTTATTTGTGAGTTTTCCGTTCCTATTTGAATTTAAAGTGTACCTATTTATATAGGTTATTTACATTCTTGTAGACGTTTACAGCGTATCCTTACTTTGTTGTTTACTTGCGTTTAAAAATTGCTTGAGTTCTTCTTTTGTACATTTTATTTGCTTTATAATTTTATCTTTTTTTCTAAAGTGCATAGTAATGTTCCGATTGCTTCCCATCAATCAAACAAAGATAAACATTATACTGTTAAACAAGTCTGTAAAGAGTGTCCCATAATTGACCACTGCTATTATAAAGGCAATGAAGTAATTTGTCAAACATTATGCAGTCATATATATAATTGTGCATGTCCTTCCAAAAACAATTTATGCAAACACATTCACAAAGTTCATTCTGTGTTAATTCGAAAAAATCAAGTAACCTCTGTAAGTAATTTACATGCTACAACGTTGTTGGAAGAAATGGATAATAATAACACTCACAAAAGTTTTCATTCTGATAAACATGTTGATGCAACTTGTATTCCATGTAGAAATGAACTAAGATCAGCCAAATGCGATACAATATGTGAAGAACTATCAAAATTAGTCCAAAGTAAACAGTTACTGGAGTTTGTGCTAATAAATGTACTTAAGATATTAAATTAATTAGTTTCAAGTTGCAAAGGTACTTTAAGTATAAAAAGTATTACAATTTCTTCAAATGGCATTCCAAGTTAGCACCTAATCAAATGCTTACGCGTCAAATTAAATTGATTTTTTTTAAAAGCAAACAAAAGAAAACTGAAAACAAAAACCTTAAATTCCAAAAAAGTACAGCTTAAAAAGATGTTTTAGTTCAGAAAACATTGATGATGCTTATTATTGTGGTTTTCCTCCACTCAAACTATTTAAATCTTCAAGTGATGTAATTCAATCTCCCTTCTCATATACTATAGAAGACGTTTCTAGGTCTTTTTCTGTTAGTTTAAGAGAAATAGATTGTCAATAAAATTTAGACATTTATAGTATGAGTTACATTTCCCTTAAATCTCTTGATAATTCTATAGATGATAACTTAAAAATGCTTAACTCCCCAATTTGTTAAAGGATGGCTGTATGATGAAATTGTTGATTCTTTTATAATCTTGTTGTGCAACAATAACTGTGAATTTTCATGCATTACATCAAGTTTTTCTTTGGTTATGTGTTTAGGAAACAACCTGTGCGATTTTGATCTTGCAACACCAGTTATATTTTTTCCTGTTTGCTTCACTGATCATTGGGTTTTAATAGTTTTAAATAAGGTAAATAAAGTTATTAAACTATGACCCAAAGCCTAACAACAATTACCAGGTGTATTTTAATCATTTTAAAAGTTCTTTGGCAAAAGTGGGCATAAAAAATTTACATGAATGGACCATAACTTCACCTCATATAGTTCAGCAAGATTATATCATTTGTGGTGTGTATGTTATTATGTACATCAAATAATGCATGGATGTAATTTATCCAAGTCCTTCAATCCACACACGTTTAGGTCATATATGTATTATGCTTTGCTGAGTGCAGTTCCGTTGAAGTTTAGTAATGATGAAAATTACATTTGTTCTGATAACATTCAACATGAAGTTTCTCAATCCAATGTAACCCAACCAAAATAGCTCTATAGTTTCTCAATTCAAAAAAAATAAATGAAGATAATGTCTCGAATCATGTAATCACCATAAATGGTATCACAATTACTCAATATATGCTTAAATCTGTAGATCCTTTCCCTACTTCTAATGAAGAGAGAATTTTAAAATTAGCTTCCCCTTGCTTTAAAAAGGGTTAGTTGTATAATTCAGTAATTGATGTATTTATTTATAATATAACTAAGCACAATTCAAGCATAAATCTATGAATTCTGTACTTTCATTAGAAATGCTAAACAAATTTGCTTATAAAAATCTGGGAAATGATCTAAAAGAAATTGAGCTTTTATTAATTTCTATTAAGATACATTCTCATTAGGTGTTGCTACTTGCTTACATTAAAAAGTGTGAATTTCAATATTTTTATCCATTGAGTAAGCAGATTACTAGAGATTTCATGAGTATTATAAGTAAGTGTGTTTTGTTTCTAAATGATTCGTTAGGCATTTCATCTAAGTGGTCAGTTAATTGTCCTCGGCATGTTCAACAAACAGATAATTTTAATTGTGGTCTGTTTATATGTTATTATGCTGAACAAATAATTAAAAACGCCTCATTAACCAAAGAATTTAATACTTATCCTTTTAGGGAATATGTGTATAAAAACATAGTGGGTTTGTCGTGATGAAAATATTTTATGTATGTGTTAGTAATTTACACCTATGTTAATTAAGTAAGTACATTTTTAAAGCAAGTAAGTACATTATGTAGTAATGGTTATATTGCATAAGTCTTGCAGGGAAGAGGCTGGCACCTGAGTTAAAAACTAAACCCCTGTTCAGTCATACTTATGCAATAAGAGGACCCGCAGGTGTCAGGCAATAATGCCGTCAAAAGCCTAATCCAAAATATTAATATGCATAATTAAAGTTTTTTAGTGTGACTCCTTTAAATAGATATTTCATTTTTAAAATAATTTTAACAGAAACATTGTGCTTGCTCACCATTTCAACATTGAAAATTAATTTAATTAAATTATTATTTTAATTTTATTCCATATGTTAAAAGCTCTTCTGTAATTTTTTTTATCAGAATGTGTTCCCATTTCTCTTGATAGAATTATCTCTTGAATTAATTGATAACACCACACAAAAATTAGAAATAAAATGAAGCTACTTTATTGTGTCAAATTACTTATGTTTGTTTTATTTATTCAACAGCGTAAAAGAAGCTTAATCAAGGACCATTTCTAGATATCTGGATCACCATTTAGAGAGAACATGTGTATTATTGATACGCATATGCATACATTACAAGAGTTTGAATTTTGTATATATTGTTTTTTATTTTAAATAATAAAATTCTTAAATAAAAGATGCTTTGTGATTATATTCATTAGCGTATGCTATAAACTTCATAATTATTTTTGTAATGTGCAAATTATATAGCTCAATATTACCAGTTGTTGCCTATTATTTAGTGTGTAACAAATATATTCAGACTACCTCTTACTTGTTAATTAAAACCTTCAAACATAAGAGCACTGGAAACTCTATCAAATTCAGCATGGTAAATTGACTCCTTAAACAATTAGTAATATATTTTCTAAAATTTATTATTATTTCTATAATATATTATTAATAGTTCCAAGGTTTTTTTAAACAAGCTCCAAATATTGTACACTTGTGAAATTCAAAAGATGATCTTTTTACTTTTATAGTAAGTTGCATTGATTTAGGTTAACAAAAAATTATGTTCTCCTTAAATTGATTGGAAAATTTCCAAAAGAAAGCAATATGCATTTATTGGTAAACAAAATATTCATTTCAATTTAGTAGAATGTGGTTATACAGGAAATCAGAAAAAGCTGCATTTCTTAAAATGGAATCTTTATTCATCTTTTTTTTTTTTTTTTTTTTGCCCGATTGATATGGATGAACAATTTTAACTCCTTACCTTTAAAACATTCACTCCTATGAGAAAATTTTTATCATGGAATATTTGGATATAAATTCTAATCACCAATAGTGGAAATATTTATTTAATGGGATATAAGATGCAAATTTTTAAAGGAATTTTGAGATTTCTGGGAGCGTAATAATTATTGTAGTTAGAAAAACAACTTTTAGAGACGATTTTTATTTTAAAAATATCTGTATTCTGATTGTTTTAATTTTTTTTCATATAAAACAGAATTTTTTTTTTCCAATTTATATTTTGATTATCACACACTTTCAGTATATTTTTAGAGTTTAAATCCAAAATTTCAAATAGTAAGGCCCATAAGTTTTTTCAAAAGTCATCATCACTTTCTAAAAGTAATTTAAATCACGAAAAGTATTTATGAAAATTTCGTGCGTTTATAACAAACTGTTCTAGAGTTATATCGATTCAAAGTTCGCAAGATGTTGAAAATATTACTAAGAAAAACAGACTTAAAAGTTGGCAATTATTGAATAGTAAGAGTTTAATGCAGGTTGAGTTAAAATTTTAATTTCATTGAACTCGAAAATATCAATATGTTTTGGAAAAATAATTTTTTATAACATTTTGTTACCCAATGGTGGGGGAGGGGAACAACTTAATTAACATTTTCCCAGGCAAATGTGAATTAAAGTTACAAAATCCTCAATTAATTAAATAAAAAAAATTATATATGGGCCTCTGCCTCTTAAAGAGCTTGCCCCTACACCTAGGGAGCTGGTATGATTGGACTTAAGAGAGAATACAGGATATCCTATATTTACACTGTTCTAAGCTGGAATTCTATATTTAGTAGATTTTTAACTCATTAGTGTTCATGGATACTTATAATAAATGTTCTGATACACAAGATCCGAAAAATGCTCAGTATATTTTATTTTTGTCATTACTTGCCTGGGTTAAAATTGAAAAATTATAGAACTAAACTTCGAAAGAGGAAGGGATAGGTGATTGATCACTGAGATTCTAACTAAATTAGGACTCTGGCTATAATAGATTCTCAAAGCACATGTAAGCGATCACATTTATTGGTATTTTCATTTTTAATTTGTAGTACATATAACCATATTTGTATATGCATATTTTCTTTCATATACGTAGAGAAACTAAACTAAAGAACGTTATTTTTCTTACTGAATACCCGAGCTTTCGCAGCGAAATTGAAACTATTTTCAGCTTTATGGAAAGTAGACATTAAAATATTCCATAAGTGGAATGTTTTTATCTCTTTATGAACTCTTTACATATATATATATATATATATATATATATATATATATATATATATATACATATATACATACAGAGAGAGAGAGAGAGTTACAAAATCCTCAATTAATTAAATAAAAAAAATGTGTATATGGCCCTCTGCCTCTTAAAGAGCTCGATATATATATATGTCCATTTTTGTCTTATGTACAGCTATGGAAACGTGAGATATACTAATATTTTTAGCTCACAACTGATTATTAGATTTGAAGTAGGGCTTTGGGATAGTAAAAATTTGCAATATTTTATTCTATAGCTGTTCCAATTGAGGTTAGTTGAAATTGTAATTGTTTAGTGTCGCTTTTTATGGCTTTAAGAATGTGTGTACGGGTTTTCAGAGTGAATTCTAATTAAATTGAGACTCTGGCTATAATCTATTATAGCCAGAGTCTCAATTTAAAAGCATATGTAAGCGTTTCAAAAGCATATGTAAGCGATCACATTTATTGGTATTTTCATTTTTAATTAGCAGTACATATATATAACCATATTTAATGGGAAGTAGGAAATTGGTGTTTTAAGATATTAAAACCTTTAAAATAAGTTACTTGAGATTGGAATGGCTTTAACATTATCTGTTTTACTTTGGTGTTAGCATTTGTTCTAAGTTTTAAAGTTTTGGTTGTATGAGAATTGGAGAAAAGTAGTGATAAGTGAATTAGGGCTTTAACAGGACCAGTAGAATATTCAATTCTTAGCGCCGACACTATGTACTGCTGTAAAAAAAAGTAACCACTATAGTGATTGCAGCAGATATGCTCTGCGACAAATGAAGAGCATATTGGTAGGAAATTCCAGTCTTTTATTATTAAAAAAGCAAATATGAGCAGATCTCCGTAAAAGACCTCTCAAAAGGCATTCCAGATGTGGTGATTCAGTAAGAGCGAGATGTCGTCACGATGCTTTAGCGAAGTATAGCTAAATTTATATTAAAATAGAAGTAATATGCATATTTATCAAACCCCATTTTTGTTTAAAATACGTTTCAAGGAGAGAATCCTTCAAACGTATTTTAAACCAAAATTCCCGTTGTTAATTAATTGTGATTTCATTATAAACACTTTTTAAAGCACAAAAAAACAGATTCCAAACGGAAATTAAAATAATACAGTGAAATCATTATTCTGAAATTCCTGAAATTTAAAGGAAAATATCCATCTATCTTGAAGATGAATTTGCCCATCTATATCCAGGATTTGCCCAGCCCCTTAATGTAGGGGGTCCACCACCACTTTGACGAGGTTGTCCAAAGCGAGGTGGTCCTCGTAGGTTACCAGTTGGGAGGAGCTAAACGTCCCCTTTTCCTTCACTGTCGATCGCTCGGGAATTGTGGGTAAAAATTTGCCGCTTTCTGGTGTTTCATAATATTTGAGGCACGTGTGCTTTATATTGTCAAAGGCTAAAAAGCAGCACTCAAAATAATGACATGCAAAAATTTGTTTTAAAATGTCTGTCTGTTTTGTTTATCTTTCGATATTTTTTTATTTACACACACACAAAAAAAAGTTTATTTATAATTGTTGCGTTAATTTTTGATAGAAATTTTAATTTCCTACCCTTTTCCGAGAAGAGAACCTTTGGCAATTTGGCTTTTTAAAAAAAAAAAAATTAATTATTCTATATAAATTCATTGAAAAAGAGTTCGTGTTTTTGTAGATTACAAGATAGGTGTGAATTAATATTCCTCATATAGCTGGATCAAATAGAATTTATTATACGTTTTGAACTTGATAAGTTTTCCCCAAAATTTCATTCGTCGCTTAAAGAACAATGAGACTACAACATTGTATTCAATTAAAGTGAGAGCAAACGTGATAATTAATAATAGTAATATTTATATTTAAGAAAATGTCTCTAAAAGCTGGAGAAGAAGGAGGGATAAGAGAGCAAAAAAAGAATGTAAAAATTTACTAAACCTCCATCGGAAGATAATTAAAAGTTCAAACATTGTGAGAGGGACAAACTGTCTTCAGTAATTTCTTCCAAAGTTAGCTGAAATTTGCGTTGTCACAACAAAACGTGTCCTTGGGTTTTATTTTGGAAAAAAAAAAGTTAGCAGTCAACATCGTTAACGCGATGTCAACTGGGCTACCGAAATTGTTTGAGTTAACTGAATTTCAGGCTAAACAAATAAATTAATGTTAAGTTTTAAGTTCGGTGAACTGCTTTTACTTCGCGTTAAACGGGATTTCATATGGTAAGCGATTTCGCGCAAACGGGGTTTGACTGCATGATACATACGTTTGTTGAATTCTAAGTGTAATGAGAGGTAACTTCAAATAATGTCACTTTTTTTTTTTTTTTTTACCTTAGACAAGGTTGGTTGGTTGTTTTCAGATTATCTTGCGCCGTCAGCAACACGAGGGCTATAAGCCTTAGACAAGGAGTTATATACACCAATCCTAATTTTTATAATTAAGTGCATCCCCATGGGCACCGGCAGAACTAATTGCAAAGGGGTGAAACGAAACAAAATGTTTGAAACTTGTTTTAAATATAAATTAAATTTTCTAATTACTAGTGATTCGGTTAATTACTTTCAATTACCCATATGTTAATATAGTGTAATAAAAGTATTGCTTTCGGTTAAAAAAAAATGTGTGTTTCTCCACGTTGTGGAACATTCTCCCAAGCAACGCAACCATATTGTTTCAATGTGGTGTCAACGTTAAATACCAACATGCACAATGTTGTTTCAACGTGGAACTGCAACGTTGTTTTCAAGCGGAAGTGTTCACTTAAAGGAGCGTGGATACAATGTTGAGTGCCAACGTTGTTTCAACGTAGATATATCACACTGCTTCCACATGCTAGCTATTGCCCACGTGGTTTCAATGTTGAATGTCAATATTGGTTCAACGTGGATTTGTCACATTGTTTCCACGTGAGAGTGTTCATTTTTGCCCATGTGGTTTCCACGTTGAATGTCAATGTTGTTTCAACATGGATGCATCCCATTGTTACCACATGATAGTGTTCACTTTTACCAATGTTGTTTAAACATGAATCTTCCACATGAGTGTTCAATATTGAATCTTGCCAATGTTGTTTCAAGACACACATCCCATAATGCTGTTTTTACAGCACTATAGTTCTTGAGCCCAAGAACTAGTGCTGTAGAAACAGTTTTTCTGGAAAGTATGTCTTGAAACAACATTGGCAAGAATCAGATTGAACACTCATGTGGAAGATTCATATTTAAACAACATTGGTAAAAGTGAACACTATCATGTGGTAACAATGTGGAACACCCATGTTAAAACAGTATTGCTCATATTTTTCATATTCACATTGCTCATATTTTTTGGAAGGGGTTATGAAATTAAAATTCAAAATACCATTTAAAGTTGCAATTTTAAGCAAAACAAATTATTGATTTTTGTATTTTAATAGATAACAGAAAAAATTTGGAAGCGAATGTATCCTGCCTACTTTCTTAAGCGCTTGTTTTGACACATTTTTTTTCACATGAATGTGTTTAGTTTTATTAGCACTGTAAAGTTTAAGAGTATATGCATTATAGAAACTCTCATTTAATGAAAAGAAAGTTAAAACTAGAATATTTTCCAAGTATTGGCTTTATGAGTTTCCAACTACTGTTACACAATGTATCATCTTTTAGTAGGTAGAATATCATTTTGTGAAAAATTAAACTTTCCTTTTATATGCAGAGGATTATTCTGTACAAAAATTTAATTTTTCTCCAATGAACCACAATTAAAATTAATTATAATATTTGCTTCTTAATTATCTCTGAACTAATCAAATTTGAATAAAAATTATACATATATATTTTTAAACTGTAAAAATAAATCATAATGTTCAAAATAATTTTATTTCAAAAATAGCATGCATAACATTAAAACAAATGTTAATAAAACAAATATTAATAATTACATGTAACAGTAACAGACATAGTCCTAACACAATTACATAGGTACAAATACCTTTCAAATTGTTTCTAAGTTCACACTTTAAACCAGCAAATAGAAAATTATAAGATGATTAAATATATATGTGCTAATTTTTAATGACATATCCCATTCAGAGCAACAGTAGGATCTTAACTTCAAGACCCCATTTAATGACAGTAAAATAAGAAAGGAGATACAAAACAATTATTTAAGTTTGTGAACCATATGTTATAATCCATGTTTACAATCCACAATATCATTCCCAAAAATATTCCACATCTCTGTCACAATCAGCAGCCTTAATGTCACTCCACGAGCTTCTTTCGCCTCCTCATTGGTTGTTTTCATAATCTCTAAAATAAAATTACCTTTATTTAATACAATAAAGCATTCAAACATATATTTATATAGATATAACTGTTTTCCAATTTTTAAAAGTAGACACCATGCCAAAAATAATAATAAAGAAATACGACGTGTAAAAATGCTCAAATCCAACTCTGCTACTTAAATCGCCAACCAAATTCAAAGATTGAATATATTAATCAAGATAATATCCCTTTTTTATGACTTAAAAAAATCCCTCTCTCGCGTTGAAAGCGATCCCCTTGTTTTGGATGGTTTTAAGTCAATGCCAGTATGCAGAAGCACCCTTCATATTATGGTTTGCACATTGGACTGACCAAAGATCACACGACCATTTAAGGCAATAACAGACTTATTTCAGAATATCATGCAATGACGATACACAATATAGTTTAATCAAAAGTAGATTATGTAAAAAAAATTCGAAGGCAGATGCAGAATACCAATGTTGCCTACTCCCACCCAGTATTTGAAAACTAAAATGAAGAGTAGAAAAATTTAAAAGAAAAACATATAATATAGGTTTTTAATTAATGTTATATTTCAATAGGAAACCAATTATAATTTTTGAAAATTCTAGATTGAAACAACTTAGTTGCCTTTTACTCTTAGGTATACTTTTAGAAAAATTTACTGTATCATACAAATTTAGCTTTAAATTCAAAAACCCTTTTTACTACTTTGAGGATAAATTAAATGAGCTGCTGCAACCAAATTGAAGCCATGCTTTCTATTGGTTTCCAGTTCAAAGTTAGGAGCCCTTTTTTCATTACATAGTTGCCTGGAGGTTAAAATAGTCAATTAGGATATTTTGGTACTTGCGTATTAACGCCACCGCAGCTACAGATTTGGCGGTTTTTAATTACTTACAAGGAATTAGAGTTTTATACTTACAAAGAATCCAAAAGATAACTGCATGCGAACAACAAGATTGCTCTTTATTGGCGGAAATGAAAAACCGTCAAATCTGTAGCTACAGTGGCGTTAACACGTAAGTACCGATATTTTTCTTACCAAAAAAAGTTTTCTGGAGGCTAAAATAGTCACTTTAGTAAACGCCACTAGCAGCCTTGTTATAATACTGCCATAATTCAGACATGTTCACAACAGCAAAACTAATTTAAAAATAAAAAAATTATACTTAATATATAAATTATAGAGGATTATCAAAAGAACTATCAGTGTCATTTAACATGATGGCCACAAAATTCAGGTAAAAAGTTCCCTGACAGATTTAAAAAAAATTCCCTTCTTGCAAACTTTTTCCAAATTCCCCCAATTTTTCCAGATATGTTGACACATTTATAGAATAGAACATGTATGCTAAAGAGATAATATGCCAATTTTTTAAAAATAGGTTTGGTGGTAGTTAAAAGTTAAAATTATTCCATAACATTAAAACTTCTAATGATTATCACAGCAAATCATCAGGAAAATGGTACCAAAATAGGGATAATGGAAAAACATACCCTAAACAGTAACAGTAAATTTTCCTGAATATTAAAAAAATTCCCTGATTTTTTCCACAATCGAAAAGTTTCTTGATTTCCAGGTTCTGTAGCCACACTGTTTAAGTACAACAGCTGTATAAGCAAGTCCACTGAACACTGAAAAAAAAAAAGAAGAATGTTCAATTCTAATACAATAAGTAAATTTATTCTAAAAAGTATTCCCAAATCTAATTACAGTCAAACCCTGTTAATGCGAAATCCGTTAACCTGAACTCCAGTTTAAGGCAAAGTAAAAGCAGTTCTCCGTAGTTAAAACTTAGCGTTAATTTATTCAGTTAGCACAAACAATTTCAGCGGCCCCATCGACTTCGTGTTAAGGAAGTTTAGCCGCAGAGTAATAAATGTTTAAATAACAAATAATATTTCTTCTGAAAATAATTTACACTAAGTAAATAAACAATTGCTACTTATGTGAACAATTAAATCATTAAATTTTAATATTATATTTAGAGATATGTTTTTTTAAATCCAACGGAAACTATATAATACAATAGTAATTGTTTACTACTTCTACATGGAATGTTGCTCTTAGATTCATCAGTAATGGTGATAAGTTATACATAATTATATTTTTAAGGTTTAGAAATAAGTTATTTAAGCACAAAATCTCTATTTCACAAACAAGTTTAAAATGCAGCATATAATTTAATTTTAATTAATAATTTTGAATATTATTATAAAACAGTAATAAAACACTTAGATTAATATAAAAAGTTATTTTTGATACTTATAAAAAAAAAGTTCTATAGACTTTCACTATAAGATTTATTTAAAAAAGTTATTTACAACAAATAATTTAAAAAATCTAATTATAAATAAACACACAAAAAAAGTGCAATTTTAAATTAATCTTTAAAAAGAGAAAAAACTATTTGGTTTAAACCATGCCAACCCTGTTCGACTGTATAACATAAAAGGGAGATTTAAAAATATATATATATATATTTTTTGCAAAAGAACAGAATTCCACTTTCTAATTTTAGTTTTTTAGAAAGTTCTTTTTGTAAATTTTTAAATAGCGAAATATCCTATACTGTACTACATCTTTTCAATTTACCACAGTACCTGAAAAGGATAGGTTTCAGTTGTTAGGAGCCAGCGATCAGATTCCAGGCACTATACCTGTTCCGCATTCCACAGTGTTGTACATGGTGGCAGTAAACTGAAAATATGATAACTATTATAAAATGTATCATCCTTATGCACATGTATATATTTACACTGATGACGTCTTTTTTAAACCTTACTTTGAAATATCGATTTGATTACCAAGTGGGATAGGGAGAAATTCTCAATTTGTTATCCATCACTGCTTGAAAAAGAAAATTAACGAAAGAAATTCATTTTTTGCACACAAAACATCAGTTCATTTTGCAGCTATGTTTTTAAATAAACACTTAATTTTACATTAATTAAAACAACACATTACACAGAGTGGCCACAAAATTCAGGAAATAAAGTTTTCTGATAATACCCTGATAGATTTTTAAAAATTCTCTGATTTTACAGCAAGTTTTCTTCAAATTTCCTGAACTTTTCCAGATGTGTGATCGAATTAAACATGTTAAAGAGACTACGGGTGTGGAAAATCACATAACTTTCAATTATATTATATAACATTAAGAAATATTCTATACTACATCTGTATTCCACCTGAAATAAATTCCCGGCCCTGTTGACAATTTATAATATTACGGTGGAGGTTTTTTTTAACTGAATTAGTTCATTTAATTACCGCAAAAATTCTTTCAACAAGTATAGAAATAATATTTATACAGCATGTTTAATTCTCAGTGATCAATCGTTTTAGAAAAACATACTTCTACAAGATAGCCCATTCAGTTTTATAGTTCATAAAAATACGTGAAATATACAATAGGTTTTTTTATTTATGTCACACGTGTGTCCCAAAAATCAACAAACCTCACTGATAAGAACATCATTATCTAATTTCATTTATAAATAGAAATACATCTAATTTAGAAAACCGGCAAATAATAGAGTATAATTTAATAATGTAATGAAGAAAACTTACCAGAAAAGGCATAAATCCAATCGTCAACAGACATCGTCAAGTTTCAAATCAACTTCAAAAGTGACGCCAACTACGTCATCACTGAAGGTAAAAGCGTATTGCGCATGCGTAGGATGATACAAATCGTGGATCAGTGGTGTAATGTTGAATTATCACATTGAAGCCATATTAAAAAACCACATTGAGTAAACGGATTTTTACTTTTTGCTTTTATAAATTGCTTTTACCAAAGTTTTCAATTAATATGATTCTTGGACAGGATTGGGGCTTTCCAAAAACCAAAGAAGACACTTGTTTCATGTTTGGTTGAAATATCACATTGAAACAACATATTGTGATATCACATTAGAAAAGTAAAGAAAACGAAATTCTGACTTTATTCGTACTACATAATTAAAACCCCTAAAAATTATACGAAATAAATTGATTTCTTCTAATATCTGTTATAAAATATCAGCTTCCTTAAAAATGCATTGGAATTGCACATTGATACAATGTGGTTACAATGTGCCTTTCTCACTTTCAACGTATCCACCAAAAAACCACATAGAAACAACATGAGTGTGTTGCTTGGGCTGATTTCAAGACAATATTCTAACTCATCTCGAAATAATTGACTTGTAATGTTGAAATTTGATGCATAGTTTATCATAGTGGTGATCATGGGACCATCAGTCATTAACGTTTTCGTGAATATTGCGCATGCGGAAAACATGTAAAAATCATTTTTTTTCCAGCAATTATTAATTAACGACGCCAATGTTTTTGATCAAAATGGCTACGTTTAAAATATCACCTCCTCCGACCTCAACCACCTAAAAATGCTATAAATAAGGTGTAAATTTTTTTATTTTTTTTTAATTAATGTATTTAGCATGGAGCTCTCTTTCTTCGAGCATCGTCCATCAACGACAGTTTCTCACCTCTCTACTGATACTTACAAGAAAGATTAGTGTAAGAGTTATCAAAAATCCAGTCTGCGATGTTATCGCACTCCTAGGTTTTAATTTTTTTTTTCATTTCTCCTCGTTTTTGGACAGTTTAAAATAAAAAAAACTCAGAGTTTAAAAAAAGTGGTTGGGAAAAATGTCTGTGTGTACCTGGTCAGCATACCTCTCGAATGGATTGACCTACGATGTTCAACTTTAGTGTTTGGATTAGTGGTGGCCATGGGAACCGACATTAAGGTTTTAATTAAAATACAACACATGTGCATAAGGTAATTGAAAAATTTACGTTTTTCAGCAATTGCCAAAAAACGGCTCTAACTATATTTTGATGGAAATCGCTGTTAAATCACTTCTAAAAGTGCCACCTACGAAATTTCAATAGAATTGTAATAATGGCGTGAAAAGGATGTCCCTTCCGTAAACGACCACCAATGCAATAATTGAGGACTAGAAATGGAAAACGACCTAAGCTTAAAAAAGAAAAATTTCAGGAGAGCCGAAAAATGATCGTATCTGGTATTTAAGGCAATGGTAAAGTACATACTTCAGAATGAATTTCAACTATTGCCACTGGAGTTCGCACTTCGGGCGTTCTCCACTTTGTTTAACTTGGTCTTTAGAACATTTTTCCGTAAAAAAAAGGATTTTCGATTTTTTTGGTACTTAAATCGTTTTCCATTCTGTCCTCAAAAATATCGCCAAAAACGCAATGAAAATAGATAACGAAAACGATAAATTACACCAATCCATAGTACATTTAATTGCTGTGATTGAATGTTGCGAGAGGAAGTATTAATGTGTTTCTCATTTTGTTCTCTTTTTAGTTGAGCCAAAAGGGTATGTCCTTCCCATTGTATAACGAGTCCGTAATGGTTACAATGTTAAAAAATTTGGAATAGAAAATAAATATCCGTAAACGGGACAATACATACATCACGAAATTCGCGAGCGTGTAGGAAACATGGAATTGATTGGATAAAATAGAAGTTTTGCAATATAGATTAGAAAGTTCATTAGTAAATTTACCCCTTTTAATTTTTTTTAAAGCTTTAATTGGGGCCTTGGTCAAGGAATGCCTTACCGTAACCAGTCTTCGCACTTGAGTAATAAAACTCTACTCAACGGTACAGTGACAAAATTCAAACCTTATTCTGAAAAAAGAAGTTACTCAAACGATTTCAAGAAATTAATCATTGGCTGCGACTAAATAGGTCAAGAAAACTGCCCATTACTTTTTTGAATTAATCTATTAAATCAAATCCTCCACCTCATATATTAGCAAGTAGAACATTCTAGCTTTCATTATACCCATTCTTTACTAATTTTATGCCAGCTCATATTAAATTGAAAAAATACCACATATCGAAACTTTACAAATAATTTTAACCCAAGCTCATATTATCTTTATGCAGAGGCCTTCCAAATATTGTGTGTTGTATTACATATTGAACGACTTTTTTTTGAGGGGGGGGGGGGGGAAGGTCTTTTATGTGCACACAAATTTAAGTGAAATCAAGTTGGGTTGTTGACAACTAATTAAAACAAGAAAAATGTTTATCAATTGTAATAAATGGATGTTGAATTTTTCTATTAAATATATATTATCAACATTATTTTATAATATTAAGTTTTTCATAGTCCTACTATTAGGGATGATTCTCACAGCAGTAAAAAAACTTTATCAGTAAAAAGTGTTTTAAACTATCACTTTCTTTAGATATTTTTTTTTATCACTGACTTTTATGTCAGATACTCATTCCTAAATGTTAAATATGATTATCATATAAAGATAGGTATCCTATCCTAGAGTATTCATACCAAAAATTCCTGTTCCTAGAAAAAGTTAACTAGGACACTTGTCATTTGCACTATTTAAATTTGAATAAAAAGGGGAAGTCGTAAAAGTAATTATATTTTGTTCAATAAAGCTATTTCTATTAAGAGTCAGTTGCTTTAAGATTTTTCTCAACTTTTCACGTATTTTGATTGAATTAAAAACAGGTAGTAGTATTACATTAGAATATAAATATTTGACAGATTTTCTTTTAATTAAACGTTAGTTTTAATGAGGTAATAATATAGTATTAGGTAAAACATAATTTTTTAAGGAAAAAAATAAAACAAGAATCCATGACCTACAACATTGAAATAAAAGATAGCACAATTGTACCAATTTGGTAGAAGTGACCATGTTCACTGGAATTTTTTCCTTTGTCTTCCTAACATATTGCAAATCGTTCTAGTTTTTCCATTTGTATTTGATTGCATAAAGAATGATCCCAACTCAAAGTGAGCTTTTTTCTATAGTAAAACTTATTCAATTAATGAAATATTCAACTTTTGAATAAAAATACATTTACATGAGCATAATGTATCTCGAGGTTATATTCAAATAAAGCCAATTTATTCACATTATTTACAATGGTTAGACATATAAACAATAATAAAGAAAGCAATTACCACAAGACATCTTTTTATATGTTTGTAATTTTATTGGTATTATAGTTCACAAAAACAAACAAGATACTAACTATACTTCTACAAATCATTCCTAATTAGGTACTAATATAATAGTAATTGAAATTCTACAAGCATAGAATGGAATACTTAATTAAAAATATACTTCAAAACATTGTTAAAGACTTTCTATTTAAATTTAGAATCAATATGATAGAAGTGTTGCAAAAATCACAGATTAATATTACCAATCTTTTTTAAATTGTACAATCAAGGATAGCTATTTGTAAATAAGATTTGTTAGGCACACAAAGTTGGGCTGCAATACAGTGGTGGCGGCATCTTGAGAAACTACGAACATGATCTAGTCATAAGAATGGTGCACAGGAGTCGCTATCTTGGGTTGTAGGCCAGTCCACAACAGAAATTGGTGGCTCCTTCAAGCTGTGCTAGGTTACCTTATGTGACTAATTTATCAAGTTTTAATAAGACCATGAAGGGCAGCAAGGCATCTTCAAAAGGGAAAATGTCTGTGAAAATAAAAACTACAATTCAGCTATCTAAATTATGTATATTAATATTTTTGATTGGCTTTTGACGGCATAAATGCCTGGCACCTGGAGGTTAACTCACTGCATAAGATTGAACAGGGGTTTAGTTTTTAATCCAGGTGTCAGCCACTTCCCTGTTTCTTATGCAACAAAACCAAGTTAAGTTACCGAAAGATATTGACAAGCGTAATTTTTTGACATGTATAAATACTTATTTCTGATAAGAGCCTAACACTACAGTAAAATCAAAATTAAACGAACGCTTGGGTAGAAAAGTCTCTATTATAAATAGTATGTCTTTATTACTGGTATTCTGTTAACATTTTATACATCTCACTTCTAAAACATTGTGTACTAAACTTAGCAGTTAATGAATTACTTAATATTCTTTGTTTTGCATAATAACATATAAATACACCACAATTATAACTATCTACTTGTTGTACACAAGGGGGAGTCTCAATTGACCATTTAGATGAACTGTTTAACAATTCATTAAGCAATAAAGTACAGTTTTGAATAGTCTTCTGAAATTTTGGACTAATATGATTATTTAGTGGGTCATAAAATTCAAATCTATATTCCTGTAAAAAGGCCATAAGCAACACCCAATGAGAATTTAAATTAATAGGAATTAATAAAAGTTTGGATTTCCCCAGATCATTCCCAAAAACATGACTTTTAAAGGCTGATTTGCTTGGCATTGTTGCTGAAATTATAGATTTAATTGATTGTATTCTAGGATTGTGCTTAATTATTGTATAAATAAACGCATCAATTATTGAATTGTACAACCAACCCCGTTTGAAGCAAGGTGAAGCCAATATCAAAATTATTTCTTCATTGGAAGTAGGGTTTGGATCTAAAGATTTTAACATATATTGAGTAACTTTAGTTCCATTTATTGTAACTACATCATTCAAAACATTGTCTTTATCTATTTTGGGAAATTGAAGAATAGTAGAGTCATTTTGTAGATCATTTGTACAAACAAGATTGTGCAGATTAGTATTACAAGATATGTAATCCTCATCATTACAAAACTTTAGTGGAACTGCACTCAACAAAGCATGGTACATATATGGCCTAAAATGACTTGGACTACAGTTTGTCAATACATTATGCTCATGTATAATTTGATGCACATAATAACAAACAAATACACCACAACTGATGGAATCCTGTTGCAGTGTATGAGGAGGGTAAGTTATTTTCCATTCATGCAAATTACTTATGCCACCTCTTTCCAAAGAAGCCTTGAAATTATTTAAATAGTTTTGGTAATTAGTACCTGGCTTTGAATCGTACACCTCAATAACTTTATTTACTTTATTCACCACTATTAAAATCCAGTGATCATTGATGCAAACAGGAAAAAATATAACTGTTGTCAGAAGCTCAAAATCAAACGAACTTGTACCTGAACAAAGAATTAAAGAAATACTTGAGCTCATGGATGAAAAGATAACTTTGTTGTTGCATAACATGTATATAAATGAATCAACAATTTCATCATACAACCATCCTAAAACAAACTGAGGATCTTTTAATTTTAGTAAATTAAAATTTTTAGTATCAATACAATGATCAAGGGATTTAAGACAAATATAACTCAGGTTATAAATACCTACAGTTTTTGGACAATCAGATTCTTTTAACTCCATAGAAAATGATTCAGCAACTTTTTCTTCTGTATGTTTAGTGGGCAATTGAATTTTATCAATAGTTGAACATTTAAATCGCTTAGTAGGAGGAATAATATACTTAACCTCATCAATGCTTTCCAAATCTAAACATCTTTTTGAATTGTGGCTTTCAGAATGCAATTGATTTCTTGTTGTTTTCGACTTCTTCTTCTTTGGATTATTTTTGAAGAAATTTACTTGACGAGCAAGCTTTTGATTGGGTGCAACTTTAGAATGGGGAATATCTTTTACCATATCTTTTAAATTGGCAACACCCTTGCAACTAGAAATTAACGATCTTAGTGATGCCATTGTAGGTTTTAGCATAACATCTTGTACTTGTGGAATTCTCATACAGCTTGCTAATTCAGACAACAGTTTATCAAACTCATCTAATATTTGTTCCTTAGTAACTGGCCTAGCAGATGGTACACCAACATATTTACACAATGGTATATTATTTTGGATAACTATTTCTGATGGTTCCATAGGTAACAAATTATCCGTGGTGCTTTCTGGATGTTTGCGGACCGGCATGGAGTGCACCTTGTGGATGTGTTTGCATAAATTGCTATCAGCTGGACAAGTACAAGTATACATATGGCTGCATAAAGATTTGCAAGTCACCTCATTACATTTGAAATAGCAGTGATCAATTATTGGGCATGCTGTGCAAATTTGTTTAATTATGTAGAATTTCCTTTTGGTTGATTGAGAACTAACTAACCAGGAATCATTTTGATGCGCAACATGCTCATCGGGTATCTTTCTCCCACAACTATGTGTTACTTTTGAAATCTTATTTTGTTTAGAAGCTATGGGGAAATTAGTTAACTTCTTTTGTTCATGACTCAAATAACGGTCTTCTTCCATCTGCAGTAGCTTGAGTAACAAGACATCTAATCGTCTATTGTATTTGCGTTCTAAATAGACAGTTTTTAGTTGATTGTGAAATGACTCACAATAGTTATTTGTTGTAAAGGAAGGGAATGGTGAGGAACGGAAACATCCTGCCCATAATTCATGCCTGTGATGGTATGTATTAAGAAAGTAATCATGGAATGTTTGGAATTTAGAACTAAACTTTGGAAATTGTTTTAGAAGGATATAAAATGTTTCAATGCTCTTCTCATACAATAATTCTTTTAACTTTGTTTTAATCTCCTGTTTAAGTTCTTGAGGTAACCCTCTTAATGCAATTTGTCGTAACCAAGCTCGTAAAATATGCCACTGACACAAAAAATGCCTAATATCTGGCCCAAAGACTGTCTCAAATGCTTCATATGTGAATGTATCATCATCAGTCATTAGCGTATGTACTTTTAATTCAGGTACTTTAAATTTTAAACTGGTAAACATGCAAACCATGATACAATAATTTAAACGATTTGTAATAAAATGAGCAACTGGATAACCTTGATCAAATTCATCAGGAATAACAATAGTAATGAGATAAAAATTATACTGGTTAGTATTAAAAGTAGCATCAATGCAAAGCGTTTTATGGGAATTCTTAACCAGCATTTCTTTCTGTGCTTCTGTTTGAATACCTAATGCAAAAATACCATTTGAATCTGGCAATGTTTCAAGATTGTCTGGACCAAATAACGTCTCCGAGTTGAAAGGTTTAAATATTAAAATTGGGTCATATGTTTCATTACTTAGATTTTGCACTATCATACAAACAGAAAGAGCATCATTTTCTGGGTGCAAAGAAGTGTGTATTCGTCTTGCATAAGCTTGAATTGATTTGCGGCTAGCTAAGGTTTCCTTTGTAGGCTGTGTGAAACGGTTACAACGATGAGTCATATTTTCTCGTAATAGACGTTGAATCTCTTGAATTGGAACTTTTAACTGTAGCAGTAGATTTATTGAATTTCTGAAATGTAGTTTTAGAGGTTGGTATATGCAATTTTCAATACCAATGTGGTGATTATGTTTTGAAAAATAATAAACAGTAACTGTACCTACCTCTTCACATACATACATCCTAACTGGACAATTGATATCTACTGGTATAGTACCTTTTTGATTTTTACGAAAATGACTTTTAACACGTTTAGCTTGTAATGCAGGAGACACATAGAATTGACAGGAATAATAGTGAAGTTTCTTTGACCCACTAATCTTAATCCCAGTTAACTTTTTAAACAAACTGTAGGTAGAAGTACCTTCAGAATCCAACCAAACTAAAAAGGTATCAACAGAATTAAAGGTTAAAACTTTCATGCTCCCCAAATTGTGTTTCTCTAATAAGTGTTTATTCAAGCGCCCTAGCTGTCTAAAGGATTCTTCACATGTAGGATAAAAGCATTTGTTGAATTTGTACATATTAATAGAACATTTACTTTTATGATTATAAAATGCCTTTCGATTTTTGAAAACATTAGTGCAGGTTTCACATTTTTTAGGATAGGTCGACTTAAAAAAACTTTTTTGCTTACAAGTTTGTCGGTAAACTTCAGAGACTGTTTCAGAATCTACTTTTGTATGTGCTAGGCATTGAACATCAGCTTTTAAACTTGGATAAAGAGTTGTTAATAATGTATTGTTGTCAGGAGATTCTATCAAGACAGTGCCATAACATTCTAAATTATTAATGCTAATTGAAGAAACCAGGGAATTTACAGGTATTTGTTCTTTGATACACTTTTTCTTATGATTGGAGAATGATGCTTTAGATGCATAGGATTTTAAGCACTCGGAACACTTTCTAGGATATGAAACTTTAAATACTTCCATTTGGTTCGATTTACACAGAGCTTTTTGTGTATGTTTATTATAAGTATCTTTAGCAGGAAAATACTCTTTGCATTCCAAGCACTGTCTAGGATATGTAATTTTAATTTTTGCACCACCAGTTACATCATAATTTTTTTCTACTGATGGTTCGAAATTACATACTTCAGTGATTGAATGACAGTCATCAACCTTTACCCGAAATGCCATACTTTGGGGTTTAGTTGAAGGAGAAGAAAATGATTTATGACAGAGAGACGGCTCATTTTCCAACACTGAAAACCGATTGCCTACTTTGATACTGTAAACCATGTCGGAAGAGTCAGTAGGAAAGGCAGATTCAACAGTGAAAGGAAAAAGTTTAGAAGCAGCAGAAGATAGCAAAGGCTTAGAATAGGAAGCCAAAGAGGAAGGCTTGGACAAGGAAGCTGAAGAGTTGGAAGCAAAAGACTTACAGGAAGAAAAGGGATTTGGAGAAGAGGCAGAAGCTCTAGAAGAAAGAGCAGAAGGAGTAAGAAAAGGTTTAGGGGGAGCGGAAGGGAAAGGCTTAGGGAGAGCGGAAGCAAAAGGCTTAGGGAGAGCGGAAGCAAAAGGCTTAGGGAGAGCGGAAGCAAAAGGCTTAGGGAGAGCGGAAGCAAAAGGCTTAGGGAGAGCGGAAGCAAAAGGCTTAGGGAGAGCGGAAGCAAAAGGCTTAGGGAGAGAGGAAGCAAAAGGCTTAGGGAAAGAGGAAGCAAAAGGCTTAGGGAGAGAAGAAGCAAAAGGCTTAGGGAGAGAAGAAGCAAAAGGCTTAGGGAGAGAGGAAGCAAAAGGCTTAGGGAGAGAGGAAGCAAAAGGCTTAGAAGCAAGAGTGAATGCAAAAGTTTTAGAAGCAAGAGCGGAAGCATAAGTTTTAGAAGTAAGAGCAGAAGCATAAGTTTTAGAAGTAAGAGCGGAAGCATAAGTTTTAGAAGTAAGAGTGGAAGCAAAAGGCTTCGAAATAAGAACATGAGCATAAGATTTAGAAGAAGGAGCAGAACCAAAAGGCTTAGAAGTAGCAGAAGGAAAAGTAGAGATCTTAGACTTAGAAGTGGCTGAAACAGAAAACTTAGAAGTAGCTGAAGCAGAAACCTTAGAGGAAGTAGCTAAAGCAGAAAGCTTAGAGGAAGTGGCTGAAGCAGGAAGCTTAGGGAGAGAGGAAGCACAAGTTTTAGAAGCAAGAGTGAATACAAAAGTTTTAGAAGTAAGAGCGGAAGCATAAGTTTTAGAAGTAAGAGTGGAAGCAAAAGGCTTCAAAGTAAGAACATGAGCATAAGATTTAGAAGAAGGAGTTGAACCAAAAGGCTTAGAAGTAGCAGAAGGAAAAGTAGAGATCTTAGACTTAGAAGTGGCTGAAGCAGAAACCTTAGAGGAAGTAGCTAAAGCAGAAAGCTTAGAAGAAGTAGCTGAAGTAGAAAGCTTAGAAGAGAGAGGCCTAAGAGGGAAAGGAGCATTTGAAGAAAACAACGAAGAAAAAGATCTTGGAAAGGAAGTTGTAAAGGACGGCTGAGAACATTCTAAAGGTAAAGAAGGAAAAATCCCGGGAGAAAGAAAAAGAGGGACATTACATACCTTCTTAAGTTCCTTACCTATTAATGTCTTTAGTGCCCTCACGATGTCGTTCCCCATCTTCGGATGGCCACGTGGTCCAAGGTGATGACCGTCCCTCCCCAAGATAGGGTCATGCAACCTGTAATAAAAAAATGCTTCTCGACCTTGGCATAGCCTCTCCAGCCTAGAATTAATGCATTCAATCTTTTTATTTAAGGAAGGAAGTTGATTTCCAAACCGGGCTTTTTTACCTACCTCTTGTTCAAACTGGTTCTGCTTACGATGCAAGATACCTGAAACAACAACTTTGACGTCAGGGTTTAAAGACACTATTTCCTCAAAGAGGCAACCATACTTTTTTAACATGGTCTCAGTGTGATCATGATAGGTATTGTTTGTACCAACATGCACAAAAACCCAGTCGTACTGGTTGTCCAAAGAGGAAATTACACCTGTCAACCCTTCAATCGTGTAACCTGGACAAGCCTTGAGAGTTACCTCGTGATCAAACAACCCCTCAGTCGAGAATAACCTCAGATTCTTAACAATGGAATCGCCTATTACGAGAATTCTCATCTTAAGGAAAACTGAAAAACAGAACAAAATATAACTAAACTCAAGCAAATAACAAAGGCAAACAATTGTAAAAACACTTAAGTTCTTGATCAAAAACGCAAATCAAACAATTTTCTTTCCTTCTAAAGCAAATGCAAAAAAATTATAAGTAATTTCTAAATTCTACAAATAATAACAAAGTAAATAAATGCTTAAAACGTTTTGTCTAACAAACGTTCAAAAAATTATATATGCTGTATGTCGATAGGGTTAACAATGCGATATAGGGTTAATAGTTAACCACAAAGAAAGGATATGCTTATAGTGTAAATGGACAAAAATTAAAGCAAATAATAATGGAAAATCACACAAATATAATAGTAAATAATAAGGGAAATCTCACAAATATAGAAGCAAATCAGAAAATTATCTTTTAAAAAACCATACGTTTTGGAACAAACGTGGTCAAAGAGCGTCAGAGAACAAAAAATATACACAAAAGATCTGTAACAGGCGGCTCTTTCCCGCACTGACATCCTATGAGAAGTGGATTTTGGATCAGTCCATTTCTCCCTTACAGGTAAATACGAAGTTCCTTGCGCGCTTCCTAGTTCCTAATCCTACCGTAAACAAAACTGAACGCAATGGAAATAAACAATAGGATACAGTTTGTACTAGTATTGATATTCTGTTTTAAAAAAGTTTTACTACATAATATTAATGGTAAATTCCTAGGAATATACATTATTGCCAAATGTTTTTGATTTATTATATATTTCATATAAACTTATACTAAATAAATTTGTTTGTTCTTGTGTTTTTAAATATTTCATCACCATAGTATTTTCCGCATTGGCAGTTGAGGGTTTTCAAATTAAAAATGCCAAAGAAAGTTACCAAAACTTGCTAGTTCCCAATTTTGCAGCTGTACCGAAATAAGATTAGGAATTCCGATTATAACATTTAGAATAGTCAGACCAGCACAAAGCATGCCATATATGTTGATAGTGTTCCAGTGTTATACCCTTTCTCTTAATACTTTTCATCAAATTTATGTTATTCCTCAAATTGCCATTTGTAAAAATACAAAAGCTAGGAAATTCTAGAAGGTGTCTGTAGAAAGTTTGAACCTCTGCCTTTTGCCATACTTCTGCTGCCAGTAATATTTGTGACCATCTAAGTTCTCTGGATGGATATTCACAAATCTTGATATAAAGACTGGACATTACTTGTTTTAACAAGAGTTTCACTCTGAATGTGTATACTTATCTTGAGAGTTACAAGTGACCTTGATAAGGTTTTCTTAATTTTATTATTAAACCAAAATCCCAAAGTATGCACTTAATTGTACTGAAACGTTTGTTAGTTGTAAAAATTGGGGGAGGGGGTCTTCTAAAAACATATACCTGCACCATTTGTCCTAGTTTTCTATATTAAGTGAAACTTGAAAGTGATGACATACTCTAACGTAAGTGGTAATTGACTGAAAACAAAATTTATTTGCCCGAGACTGTTCCGATTTCTTTCCCTATATATATATATTTAATATCATTTGGAAGAAGTGATCCTTGGAATCTTATACAAATCTTAAAAACTTAGATGTTTAATAATGGTTTGCCTGTATACTTAAAGCCGGCCGAACGGTATAGTGGTTAGCGAGCTAGCTTTTATACAGCGAGGTTGCGGGTTCGAGTCTCGTATCAGGCATGGGTGTTTGTAAATGTACGTTGGCTTGTCAAATGACAAATGTTTCAGCGCATTATAGCCCTTGTGTTGCTGACGGCGCCAGATAATCTGAAAACAACCAACCAACCTGTATACTTAAAGTAAATAATAAAGCATGGCTTGTAAGAAATGTGTTTGTATAAATAAATGCACAACATATATTCCCTATTTAAAAATTTGTTACCTTATGTTTACTCCATATATGTAATTACCATTCACAACTTTGTAGATATATAATAAATAGTTTGTAGGGGGGGGGGGGGATTTATAATTTGTTATATATTAAAGATAGTATTATGCCATGTTTCCATTAACCTATTAATGACGACTTTGAAATGGATAAAGTCATTGTTTTTAACTTTGACCTTGTTTATTTAGATCATTTAAGGTATATTTTGAATTTTTCAGATTATTTGAAAAATTATTTTCCTGATTTTTAAAAAACAGTAAGTGGAGCTACAATCGCAATTTATTAGCAAAAAAAAAAAATTAAAATGTTGATTGGCAAGATTTCTTGCCAACCGTAGTTAAAGGGTTAATATCTAAATGTTCTGCAAGAATTTTGAATGCAACTATTAAACTATGAAGTGAGAAGGTTCACAAAATTTTGTCCGAAGGTTTCCATGATTTTTTTTCATACTAAATTTAAATAATTTAATAAATTAAATGCCTTATATTAAATTTGAATAACTTTCAAAATCTATATTTTTAGTACACATTTGAGGTTAGAATTTTGAAAATTGTTTGAGCAATTAATCCATAAACACCAGTTTAGAAAAAATTCTTACAAGAAATGCATTAAAATAGTCTTTGAATTAATATTTCATTGTTCATCAGGAATAGAGAGTTGGATATATTGTTTTCCAGATGGCATTTGAAGAGGCGACTTTTTTGCAGTGTTTGTAGACTGTATTGGCATCAAGCAGGAAAAAGTCTAAACAGTTGCATGCTTGTATTTACCTATTATTGTGAAATGTAATATGTAGAGATCTGTTAGGAATTGAAATAAATTTAATGGAGTTTTTTTAAATTTGTGCCTTTGAAAACTTGCTTGATCTGAAAGTCAAAATGCTGTGATTCAGCAGAAATGCAAATTTCATTCATTACTAAAAAAAAATTTAGAATTCTCATTAAGCTAAGTTCAGCTGTTTTTGCTAGGGAACTATAACATGTCTAAAATATCCTTTACGACTACCAAAAAAAACTAAAAATGTTTTGTTGCGAAAGGCAATGGTTTTCAAGTTATTTACAAATTACTTCTTTATTAAAAGAGTGTATAAATGTTGGAGTTAAGTATTATGTATTAAAGTCTTTTATCGACATTCTATATTTTTTATAACATTTGAAAAATCATCTAAAAATTGCCTTTATTGATACATTTCTCATCCATTAGGCAGCTAATTATCAAATTGTAAATATTTAGTTTTCAGAAAAAGCAAGAACGTTAGTCAAACATTTATTAGCATGTGCTAATTTTATTATCGGCAATTTAGAGAAAGGTGGCAGAGTGCCTTTTACTTAAACTGATTTTCATCCTAGACTTTTTTCCCCAAATGATTTCATTAAGAAACTAAATTGATATAGGACCAAAATAATTCATTGTTTGATTACTTCCAACCTACATTGATTCAGTCAGATATCCTTATAGCAACTGTAAATAGTAATCAATAGAAAAGTATGCAAATTCAATTACGCTATATATTTTTACTAACTTGCTGTAAAATTTCTAGTTAGGTAGATTTAATGAATCAATTAAAAAATATGTTAACCCTCATGTGACGTTCAATTAATTTTCATCTGAATTCTAAATTGAGACATTGTAAGAAGAAAAATGTCTTGTATCGTTACCTGGGCAGTATAAAAAAAAACCCTGGATACTTGTAAGTATTATTGTATTAAGTAAATGTAATGCTAACCACAAACATATTAAAATTTTAGGTATCATTAAAAAAAAATTCAATAAACCAAATAGTGTCTTATCAATTAACATCAATGTGCATTTTAAAAGATTTATTTCTAAAAAAGAAATACAAAAATAAGGAAACACAACCAAACGTCGATTGGTGTTTTTGTATTTGGCTCATACAAGACTAATTTAGTATTTTTAAACAGGTACATATTACCCCATCGACCATTTTCAGCAATACAAAACTGTTGCCAAAATTCAGCTTAAAAGGGAGTTTACTAAAGTAAATGAAGAGACTGCAGTTATTAAGGTGTGCAGTTTGTGATTGTATAACTTAGTGTTAAAGTTGCCTTTTGATGACAGTTTTGATTACGTCAAAATTGGTTGATGCAATAATATGTACTATTTCACCTGTAATCCTCCCACTAAAAATTTATAACTATTAACAATGTTTGGCTTTATTGTCTGTAGCTCTAAAGATAGAAAATTTTTCTAGATGCACGAGTACAATAATCATCAGATTTTAAAATACAAACTTAAACCATTTGGCCTTGTTGTAGGAAATTTTTGCAAAGAGTAATCTTTAATATGACAACAGTGTCATTGCAAACTTCCATTGTCAATACATATCCCAATATAAAGACTGATTGCACAACATAAACAGATTAACAAATTCTATACAAAGAATCTTTCCTAAGTATTGGTTAAGAAAAATATACCTGGTGGCATTTGGAAGCAAAATTACTTGAATAAGATGAAAAGCATGGTTTGTTTGGCATGGAATGTTTTTTTTAAGTGTAAACAAACAAGAGTTTTGCCATTCGAAGAATACAAATACCAACAATTAAAAATTAATTGATAATATATATATATTGTTATGAATTTTTCCGCTGAGGCAATGATGGCACAGTTTTTACAGTATAAAAATATTTATTCTCTCTTCAGAAAACTCACAAAATTTATTCAAAGGCAACGGTTACTCTCAAGCTTCAACACAAGCTTCAGCAAAAACAACTTCGAATACAGCGATTATACAAGCTCACTCCAATAGGTAAACAAAGCGATAAGCTTTCATCGAAGTTCAAAGTCAATCTGAAAACTTTCCCGTTCTCCAGTCTTTTATATACAAGCGCGCGAGACATTCTCGAAATTTCCAGCCAATTCATCGGAAAAGAAATATCTCGAAACTTCTCGATTGCTTTAGGTGTTGCTACCTTTTTCTAACTTGTATAATCGCTATTAATTAATAAATAAAATAAGATAAAAATACATTACAATAGAATTTTGAAATAATACGTCAGTATTTACAATATATACAGACAATGTGTGCAACAATATATATATATATTGTAATACATTTTAATAAAATAATGATTAATTTTATGAATTTCTTTTTTATCCATTATTTAAGTTTTTTTCCAATTTTGACCTTTTTTTACAGCTTTAAAAATTTTCTTGAAACAAATTCCATGAAAATGTAGTGGTTTTAGTTTGCAATGACAGATAGGCTTCTCCCCTTATTTTATTTACAATTTACTTTGCATGTGATAAAAATCATTTTGTATGAAGAACATTTAGAAATTTCGTGAAGAGTTCTAATACCAGCAATCGTAAGAAACAATTCTTACAGCTTATGGACTTAAGGATCCACCTCATACTATTAAAGAAGTAATATACAAGAGTAGTTCTTGGATAATAAAATATTTTTTTGAGAGTAGAGAGTCTGTCTTGTAAGGATTGTTTACCCAAAATGCTTTTTTGTCACAGGTAAGTTAGCTTAATCGTTTTATAATGAGTTTGCATCTTCTGATGATTATTTAAAAGGTAGTAATGCAACTAGCATCATGCTTTTGAGGCGATTGTTAAAATGATGCATCAATGTTTCTGGAAAACGAGTTCTATTTTGTCCTGTTACATGGTCTGTTGCAATGTTTGCTTGAAACAGAAGTGAATACAAATTTTCTGTTTCAAATGCATTCTTGCCAGCTATTTAATTTAATTCCAGAACTTTTTAAACTTGTATATTATAATATTCTTCCATTAGAATAAATACTCTTCCATTACAATGTAGTATCGTATACTTTTTAGTATTTATCGGTTATAGGAATCATAAAGCCAAACATAAACACAGAGACAAGGTCAAATTCTATCTTGCACTAATTGCTGGTATTGCATATGGGTGGTACAGGATATGGGAATAGTTGCTGAAAATTTTATAAATGTAGTGAGATTGTAACGACAACAGCCGAGTTTTTGTCGCCACAAATTTCAATGCAACACAATATTTTTTGTTCAGTAAAGTTGCTTCTTGATATTATCAACAAAGCTTGTATTGACAACAACTTGGAAAAGCAGTCGCCAACCTTCAATCCTTAAAACAGATAAATATCCACTTTTATTTAAGTGCAATAAACATAGTTTCAAATGTTTAGAAGTAAATACTACCAACTGTGTAGGTATTTAAATACAAAGAGTTATATCACATTTCATTTGCATTTATAATATCCGTTTCTATTTATTTCCCCCATTTGAGATGCAAACGCAGATATTTCGATTAAAAGAGCTTCTGCAAGTTGGCACAATTACATTTTAGTGCAGTATAGCCCTTGTTCAGGTAAGTGCAACTAATTGTATTCTTATGAATACCTTCTATAAATTAAAATGTCACTTTATTTTGCATCAATAAAATCATATACAATATAGTAGGCTTTAAGATTTGTTTTTAATTCTGATATCAAAATTAAAGTATTGATGTGTACCTCTTAATTTTATACATTGGGTACATTAGTCACATTCATACTTCAATTTATAGTAAATTTATGATACATCTCGTGTTCAAATATGGTTTGATAAAGATTAGTGAAAAAGTGGTTAGAAGCAGTAAACCTCGTAGGAGAAGAACTAAAATGCCATGTAAATATAGATAAGTTATTAATTTAAAAAGAAAATATGGATGTAAATTTAAAAGTATATTGTTAAAATTTTTCTCAGAGGAAACCACAACACAGCTTTTACAAAATAAAAGCTATAATTTACTCTTCATTTAAACAGTCACAAAACGTCTTTAAACAACAGTAAATTTGCTATCAAGTTGGATGGTTTGTGTGTTCAACGACCTATACTTATGCACAATATCGGCTAATCAGTCCGGGACCTACAGCTCAACGTGGATTCCGAACCACAACGAATATCGATGCCTAATCCAGGATTCGAACCTGGCACCTTTGGTATGTGAAGCCAGAGCACTAACCACACGGCCATCATGCCATAATAATACCATCATTGCACATTATTTCAGGCCAAGCAAAAGTAAATAAGTGCTGAGCTCCTTCCAAAACAACGCTTAATATCTAATTAACTCATTCCATCCTGCCAATATTTAAATACTCGCTGGCAAATTTCCCCGAATCAGAACACAAAGAGTAATTAACAAATTTCTTGATTAACTTGCGTGTCACCAACTTTTTCTTTTCTAGCCTATTACTGGCAAATAAATTTTAGAAAATAGAACTTTAAAAACTTGACAAAAACGCAACAAAACTTGAAATTTGCAGTCACCTGTATTGATAAGTGAAAGCAAAAGTCAAAGAAATATATATTCCCAGAAAATAATAAACGCTTTTGTTTTTCGAAGCCAGCATTCCCTAAATTTTGTAAAAGGCTCACAATATAGTTCTCGAGTTCAAAGGCAAACAAAAGCTGCCTTTTCAGCAGGCTAATGTAGCAATTCAAAATACTAAATTTTCGTAAAAAAGCTAAATACTTCTTCAGCAACAATTAATGGTGAACTCCATGGGTTTTACATGGTCTAATGATGCTTGAGCAAGAATTCAAAATCCACCACTTTAACAGCATCATGTAATTTGGAGAGAAGAAATCTTGGCTTTGCTGTGTTTGGAAGGCCACGATTCTATATATGATGTCTTGAATTATTTATCTTTCTGAAATTCTTGGGATTTTGTGATAGTCGGAAAGGCACATTGATCTGGAAGTATGCAATCAGGTTTAAAAGTAAATACGTCTTCAGGTATTTTAATAGATTAAATACCACAGAAAGTCAGCACCATGTATTGGAATTGATTAATCAATGGCAGCAAAATTTTCAGAATGGCCTACATCAAATTGTTTGTTTACATCTGTTTAACACGCTTTCCCGGAGTTATGTGTAGCATACAGGTTAGAGCTGGTTTGTAGCAGCTTCTTATTGATGGGTAAAGTGGAATTCTGCTGTCCGAGTGAATAAGAAACCTTACAACAAACTCCTTGATTGTTGGATAACTTTTCCGTGCTTTTTTTATAACTTTTTTAAAAAATACCAGCACAAACACAAATCTCATTCTTCCTCATGATCATCCGTCATTCCCCCGAATCAGTTACGTCACGTGATCGTGACGTATGGACTATCAACATTCTACCAAAGATACTATAATAACCCTTCGGGTTAAAGATGGCAAGCTTCCATAGAGATAATGTAAAATACTTGAGAGCACATGACGTCATTGTAGGGTTTCTACATTGGCAAGCTAATCGCTCTTTTTTGGTTTCACTTGGCGATTTAATTTTATGGTTTCCCAAAATGGGGTTTCACATTGGCAAGCTTATCGCTCTTTTTGGTTTCACTTGGCAATTAAATTTATTGTTTCCCAGATAAATATTTTAAAAGATTTCTGCTTAGCTCGTTAAACTTTCACTTAACAGATTTGTATATTCCACCTAATTCATGTTTATTGATATTTTTAGCTAAGATCTTTGAATAATTTTTAAAACAATATTGCAATTATATTGAAAATATTACGAAAGAGGTATATTTGATCTTTGTTGTGAAAGATCTATATTAAAAATTGAAAGTTAACTACCATCTTTTTTTTTTTTTTGTATAAAAGTGATGACTACTGAAATATATTTTAAATTAAAGGGGGAAATATATAGATACTTTATGTTTCTGGTCTGATTAGAATTGTTTCTAAAATTATTTTAATTTCTGAATATGCGAAATTCAATATTTCAAGAATTAATCTATAAATTTTACAACACAGACATATTGATTTCTAGTTTCAAAAATGAGAAATACTTTATTTTTTAAAAGAAAATTTCACTGTTTAGAGATACATTAATATCTTTATTCAAAAACTTTTAATTATAAATACATTTGAGATTTTATATGTTTCAGTACAATATATAAAGCAGTATTCAAACACAAATTATCTTAAAATTAATGCTACACTAATACAGAACTTTTTTAAAATGTAGATCTTAAACAACTGCAAAACAATACATTGGAATTATCTTTTTTTTCACACATTATTACATAAAAATTATAATAATAAAATTAAGTCTGCCTGACAACAAATGGCTTAATTCTCTAAAAAATGGTTATTTTCTTGCAACTCTGATACATATTTTTGGTTGAATAATTCAATTAAAACTGTGACTCTTAATTTAGAAATTGAGGATATTAGTATTAGTTAGATCTTTTGAGCAAAAAAATTAGTTTATATTGAAACTCCAATTATATTTCGGCTAGTCTTTGCTCTTGGGTGTTTTAATTATATGCTTAAAATTTAGAAAAATTCATACTCCATACTCCAAATTAACAATGAGCTGAAAGCATTAGCATCCCGGCCAAATTGTATAGTTAAAAAAATATCTTCAAATAGTTATACTGTTTAACAATTTGTTATTAAATTTAATTTAATTAAAATTTATATTTTGATTAATTTTCAAACAAGATCATTTTTAAAACAATCATTTTCTGAAAACAACTGCCAATTTTCTTTGGTTTTATTCCAGTTTTCGTAGCTTCTTGTTACATGTTCTGGCTTTTGGAATATTTTTAGAAATAAATTTGACTCTGTAATGTAGCATTATCTTTAAATATAAATGCACAACGTATTTCCATAGTGACTGCCTGTGGTCTAAGCATGACAGCCAATTACAATCCTCATTTATTAATTCCTCAGCCATTGTTTTTTGTATATTTGGTTTATAACAGTAACATTCAAACATTTTTTCAAATTTTACACCAAAATTAGAAACGGTTTTAATGAATTCAGTTGATGGATGACAAAGACCTGTTTTTACATTGTCAAATTCTTTGAAGGTTATAAATAATGTTTCATTAGTTAAATTCTTTTCAGTTGTTACAACTTTTTTGCAATCGTCACAATTAAATTTCTTTAAAACTTTCGCAGCTAAATATCCAGCAATATATGCCGACGAATTTTGATGTAAAACATCCCCTTTTAGAAGCGTGTCATCAAAGTCAATGTAGCTGTTGCTTTCGAGTGCGTTACTTGTAGTTACATCGGGATTTTTGGCCGAAAAATTGGAAAGAACTTCAGTGGGGATCAATTGAGTGTCGTCATCAGCTTCACAATTAGCATTTTCGCAAGTATGGATCAAATTTTGAGCTAACAACATCCTCATGCGGTATAAAAAATCCATTGCAGTGGGATGGTCATTGTTACCACCTTTGCGTCTTATTTGAGCAAAAAATTTTTCAAGTGCATCTTGAGTGAAGCGACTCATTAAAATAAATGGAACAGAAATCAAAAGTTCAGGGACCATCTGGTTAAAGGCGGACAATGTAATTAAGAACCCTCCCAAACAAGGAAAATGTATTTTTTTTGGCGCAGTATTAAATTTTATAGATTTAATAAAATTTAAATCGTCCTTCCAATGTTTTAAATGAATCGATATTTTAGTGCAGGCAGAAAGAAGTGGGCGTGTTTTATGATGCAAAACTCTGCTATTGAGGCTCTCAAATAAATCATTCATTTTGGAACAGAAATCAGCAGTAAAAGCTGCACTTGAAGGAAGGTAATTCAAAGCACTCAAAGTACAAAGTCCTGCAGCCACTGAATTACTAAAAACTTGAGCAGCCAAAGCAACATTCATTTTTTTAAGTCCATCAACATGCACATGTTTTTTAGTTAGTTTAGGAACGATCCTATGGGTTTGTTTTACATCAAAATCGTATAATAACTCAATATGGTTCCAAGAGGCAGTTTTATCTGTATCAAAAGTTACATTGTAGTTTTTGAAATTGTTTCGTATGCATTTTATCAAATGTGGAGGATCATGCACAAAGTATATTTTATGTTCATCCACATAAAAAAAAGGATTTATTTCATTTACGCCCAGTCTATTATTTACACACTCCTGGTTGTTTGAGCCCTGGTCACATACTAAACAAATCGGATTTAAACCACAAGATTTAATTTTTCGAACAGCATCAAACACTAATGACTTTAAAATTGTACTGGGAACAGTGTTCGTAGAAAAAAAACTACCAAAAACCTGTTTCCATTTTTTACACAGACCCCGAACCATAAAAACAAGGCCATGAGTGGCTAGTGTAGGAGAAATATCTCCATAACTACCATAGTTTTCGTATCCAATAATTTGATCCAATTTTGAATTATAAACTAAACCTTTTTGAAGTTTTATTTCGTCAAATGAAATAATGCACATTTTGTTAACTTCTTTCATTTTATTTGCGACAGATTTTAAAGCATTTAGAATAGTAGGGAAAAATCCAGATTCCAATGTGATGTGCGACACACTTTTTAGAATGGTTGTTTTAGAAGGGAGAGAAAAATATTTTGAAAGAGTTTTATAAGCTCGAGGACTAGCAAGGTACAATTTTAAAGCCATAGTTTTATCCTTCAAATTCCACCTACGACCATAACGAGAAATAGAAAAAGATTTGATCTGAGATTCAATAAATTTGTATATTTGCAAGGGAACATTTTTTTTTATTGAACATAAAACGTTGCTTATTTTGCTATTTGATTTTGAATATTTCCTTTGTAGATAATATAATTTAGAACTTAATGATTTTATTTTTTTAGATTTCGGTGAAAGATATTGATTTGACATATTTCTACTTAAAGGTTTACTCACTAGTAAGGATGAATTATATATCGTAGTTTTAGAGAGCTGTTGATCAGAAATTTCAATAACTGAATCTTTGGAAATATCTTGGAGATTACAGGTCGTTTCATATTCAGTTGGCTTCATCTGTTCAAAATCTTCAATTGTAAAAGTGTTGTTCAATGATTTTAATCGCTTTGCTGGAAGGTATTCAAGTTCAGTACTTGTATCGGGTAACGGTAGAGATTTCTTTTGCTGTATTGATTTCAAAGAGGCATCTAAAAATGTATGTAAATTTAAAATTATTAAGAAAAGGAAATAATAACAAAAAATATTACTTTCTTTAGCAATAGATATAATTAGTTTCACTTAGAACCATTGGAGACTACCCACTACACGATTATTTAAAAAAATCAAAAAATCTTGGAACTCGAAACCTTTCAAAGCGTTGATATGTACAAAAACTCGAGATAGATCGTTTGATCCCAGTGCAGTACTTAGTATTATAATTTTATATTACATATTGAATAAGTAAAAGAGTAACTAAAAATATGTTATTCTAGACCGATTTTTTATTAATTTCTAGCTGAATACCCATGCTTCGCCACGAAATTTTACCATCTGCAATATTTTAACCAGCTGTGAGGCCCCGCGTTGCAGAAATCCGTCATTGGTGAATAGGTTCCAATTTTTGGCGCTTCGCTCGCAGAATGATTCATCACAACGTAAAATCGAGCTCGTTTCGCTAGTTGAAAAAGTCATTGACACATAAGCATATGACACATAAGGCTTACTTAACTCGTTGAAGGGGTAATTGCTATGCAAATATGAGCTCGTTTTGCTCGATGAAAGGTTCATTGCTGCGTAAGAGTAAGGTCGCTTCACACACTAAAAACTAATTGATAAGTGAAGCCCCTCCCTTGTCGAGAAACAATAAAAAAATTCCCCGTTAATAACTATAATTAAACACCCCTTTAAGAATATTTTAACACGTGATGTTTGTAAAAAGCGAAATTAGAAGGTCAAAACTACTTATGTTGAAACTTTCAGAGCTCTAATAGGCCTAAAAGAAGTCGCTTTTTGTGAAAATATTAATTAAAAAACAAATTAAAATTTTAACGTTCTTTTTGTCAAAAGTCCAATTAGAAGGCCAAAACTATTTGTTGTGAAAATTTCAGAACTGTAGTCCAATTAGAAATCATTTTGTAAAATATTTGTTAATTAATAAATAAAAAAACAAATAAAATTTCAAAATTCTGTTTTTCAAAAGTAAAATTAGCAGGCCAAAACTACTTATGTTGAAAATTTAAGAGCTGTATCCTTATTAGAAATCGTTTTGTAAAATATATATTAATTAAAAAAATTAATTAAATTAAAACTAAATAGAAATTTAAAATTCTTTTTTTCAAAAACCCAATTAAAAGGCCAAAACTACTTTTTTTGAAATTTTCAGAGCTGCAGCCCTATTAGAAATCGTTTTGTAAAATATTTATTAATTAATAAAAAAAAGTTAATTAAAAAAGAACAAAATAAAAATTTAAAATTCTGTTTCTCAAAAAAAGACCAATTAGAAGGCCAATACTTATTATGTTGAAAATTTCAGAACTGTAGACCTATTAGAAGTCGTTTTGTAAAAGAAAATGTTAATTAAGAAAATTAATTAAGAATAACTAATTAAAATTTTGACATTTTGTTTTTCCAAAGTCCAAATCGAAGGCTAAAACTGTTTATGTTGAAAATTTCAGAGCTGTATGTCTATTTGAAGTCACTTTGTAAAAAATAAATTAATTAAAAAAATTAATTAAAAAATAACTAATTAAAATTTTAACATTCTGTTTGACATACATAAAATTAGAATGAAAAAAATAAATAAATAACTAGGTAAAAAAAATATTAATACCTTAACATTAACTTAATCAAGACATTTTACAAAATCGTCAATAATATTAAATAATGCCAACAATTGTCATGGGGAAGGGGGAGGGAGGCTCCATCAGTTATAATGTGCCTATAGTAATACTTTTTCCGAATCGGACCATGGGCTAAATACGCATTCGTTTCAAAATAGAAAAATTCTAGATTCCTTCCACATGTAAGTCTACAAAGAACGAGAGCCTTTCATCACAATCGGCATCTTGTCTACTACTTATTTTTTAAAGCAGTTAACAGAGAACTGACACGCTGGGAATCAAATCTCTTTCGAATCTCAATATTCTCTTTCATGTTACATTCTGATTCTTAGATATAAGTTAAATGTCTTTTAAAACAAACTATTTCAAATTTACCTATATTTAATTTGGGACATGCTGATGATTTAAGGCGGTGTTTCTTTTCAGAGGCATAGTCATGGTCCGAAAAATGAAGAGAGCATACTTTGTGAGAAAAATACAGCTGTTTAGGTGTTTTTCTTTCAAGATAAGGTTGAAGGCATGCTGTTACCCACATTCTTGAGCTAGAATACCATTAAAATGAAAAAGTATTTAAAAATAATGATCATGAAAGACGACATAGCGAAACCAAAATTTTATTTTCTTACATGGCTGGATCTTTCGGAAACCTAAACATTTTTCTTTCCGGATGTGAAATGCGATTAACACCACAGATTACACACCGATGTCTGGCTTTTGAAGAAATTTGAGCGCTAAAAAAATTCAAATAATAATTAGTATGATTTTTATCAAACTTCTAAATTTGAAATTAAATGACATTCGCTATTAACTGAAATTTCTATATGCACAATTATACCCAATCCATTTTTTTTTTAACATTTAACTGCTGTGGTTGGGTTGTTTGAGGTTTTTAGCGCAAGAGCAACGCATGGTCCATACTGCACCAAACAAATTTGTGAACATCAGTTTAAAGTTTAAAAAACATAGTATCCGAAAAATTAATATAAAAGTCCAAGATGAGATATTTTAGAGGGTAGGAGCATTCCACAAAAAATGACTCGCGATCTGTCAGACCGCTTACAGCAGATAAAGGTTAATCCAATCATAACATTACTTCTTATCAAGTTTTAAAAATTTCGAACTTGTACCAAAAAAGTATTTGGATGCAGTTTCGTTTGTCTGTGTAATTTACAATAAAATTATCAAATAATTGTAATGTTAAAAAAGAACTTTTTATCTCTTTCATTGTGTAATTTTTTAAAACATAAACCTAGAATAGTGCAATGACTTCCTCAGAAATAAATTTCAGAACGCATAGTTGCAGAACATTTTAGAACACAAACGATCAAGCTTTTATACATTTCAAAAGTATTCCCTTCAGTTAAAATTCTAAAATAACGATTCTTAAATTTCAGAACATTACCGGAATTTTTAGAACATAAAAGTAAATCAATTTAGCGACTTTCTTCTGCAAAAAAAATTAATAATAAATAGTTATAAAAGTTTTAAGACCCAAGCGATCAAGCCTTTTTACACTGCAAAAGAACACACATTCAGTAAAATTCTCAAATACAAATTTAATAAACTTTCGAACGTTACACGAATTTACTTAACACAAAGCGATCAACTTATATACTTTTATACATATTAGAATAAATAATATATTACTTACTTCTCATTATTAGATTCCTCCATTCTGTTCATAATTTAAAACTCCCACCAAAATCGAAAGTTCTTTGGACAATATGCCATATCTGTTTGGTGAAAAATAGCGTCGCCAAGGTGAAAATAACGTTCTGCGCATGTCTGGAAATCGGAGCAATTTGGCGAAAGTTTTGTGCTCTCAACTTTGAAAATCCGCGAGATGGCAGCACTTACGTATCGGCGAAGCTTGCCTTCTTATAGTTTTAAGTTCTTTGATTCTACCTCACCCCCCGCAAGAAAAATTGTACTCAACCAAAATCGTCTTCCCATAGGATGTCAGTGCGGGAAAGAGACGCTAGTCTGAAACAGCGGTTTGCCTTTGCAAGGCTAAACTCGATTCAAGGGGGAATAAGGCTTTGACAATGGCTCATTTCGCGACGACCAACCTACGAGATAAATTTTCTACTTGGACAGCGCCAATCCGGGGTAGTGGCGAAAATCGTAACCATTAACCAAAACAAACAAATCATAAAACGAAACATAGCATATTTACATAACTTTATGCAAATAGAAAAATGATTTAATTCATTAGTTTGTTAATACTAGGGTGAACCTACCAGTAATTGACCATTTAGTGCAAGTTTCTACACATTTAATTTTTTTTCTTGAAAAATTATTAACGGAATACTATGAAAACTTCCCAAAATATCAATTGATTAATAAATAAATAAATAAATTAACATGATGTTTCAGTCCTTTTTACAATTTCATATATCATCAGAATTTCTTACCAAAAGCAATTTTGCCATTAATTGACCAAGTAGTAATTAACCATTTCTTTTCCAGAATTAAAACTCAAAGTTAATTGTTAAATTTTTTTATAAAATGCTCTAATATTCATAAATTAACTATTAAATGAATTAAAAAAAGGAAGTAAAAATAAATATAATCAATTTTAATTAATGAAAATATTGGAACATCATAAAATATAGTGTGATGATATAGATATCTTACTCAAAAAATTAAAACAAGAAAATCGAAATAATATAGAAAAGACTATCTAATCCTATATTTTCAATTCTGAATAAATTTAGATGACAAGAATTGATTTTAAAGGATATTATTTCTTGAACAGTATCAAAAAGCATCAGTTTATCTAAAGGAACACGTTTTAGTTCTAATAAATCAGCTGGGAATTCGTGAAAATATATTTTATCGACCGTGCTACTTGACTTAGATAAAGGTACACAGCAATAGACCGTCATTTTATAATGTTTTGGGAATTAAAAGAGTAAATAATTACAAAAATCACTTACCAAACGATAGCAACATCCTATTGAAGCATGGTATTCAAAGCGAAATTATTCAAAACTATCCTACTAGACCAGCGCCATCTAGTGGTAAACGGTCAAACTAAGGTGGTATTTGAAATCCTTTGATCTTTACCGCACTGTCATAGCCGCGATGAATCAAGTTTAGCCGTGGCCTTTGCCGCCTAAAGTATTTATTTTCCAGTATTGCTCCGGAAGTAAACATGTCACGTGACTGCATGCGCGCGCAGTTTGTGGCCAAAAAGGTACACCATCACGTGACCCCGTGTGTCCCAATTTACTAGAATGTGCAGTATTCGAAGAAGTTGGCGACAAAGAATAGTGTAAAGGGAAAACTTATGGATATAATTTCCTGACGTCACAAAGGTTATCAAATTGATGATAATAAAACTAGGTGTACAAGCTTTAGTCTACTTACTGTGAAGTTTTAAAATATAAACAATAAAAAGAATTGAAATATAATATTATTTAAATAAAAATAAATTTAAAAGTGTCTAAATAAGCTTTGTATTCTTAATACCTAAATAAGTGGAATACGCTTTGTGTTCTTAAAGGTTTTCATAAGATCTCTAAAAAAAGAAAGTGTTATAGACTTATTTTCCAAACACTTATTTTAAAGAAACATTTGTATAACATTTTATAACTTTATTGTCATATTTTAATCCACGAAAATTTTAATCTCATATTTATTATAGCTGGCATTTTACAATTCTGTGCAGAGCACATTTCCCTATGATCGAAATATAGAACTAAAAAACTTGATTCTTCGTTTTGTTTGCGTTTACTCTACTTAACTTTAATCTTTCTACTCTATTTAATAGTATTAATTTGCTTGTTTTTAATTGTCGTACTTCGCTCTAATTTTTATAAAAAGTTGTGGAGACAAAGTTTTTAACGTGAATATCGTTCTACCTTTAAAAATGTGGATCAACTGTATCGAGACTCAGGTTCTTGAAATTGTAGGAATTTCTTCACGTTTTATCATCCTCCTAACTGAAATTTAAATCGAATTACACATAATTTAAAATTAGATTCTTGTTCAATGATGTAAAGTGAAAAGATATAAGTTTGAACTTGTTCGTATTTGTTTTGTTTGCGATTGGAAATTTTGAATTGAAAGTGTACGCTTTTTTTCTTTTTTTTTTTCGAACGTAAAAGAAACATTCATAGAGAGCTCTCGCATCTGAAAATAGCTGCTGTTATAATTTGTTTTGGTTTCTATCAACTGAGTAAAAAAAGTTGAGTGTCAGTTGAAAGTTTTTTAACACTTCATACAAATTTTTGGAAAGGTGCACTTCCCCGTTTGACCATTACGAATGTTTGTACTTCAATCCCTTTTTTGTGGCTAACTTTTGATTTATCAGGAACTTAATGACTGATTGTAATAAACATGTTGGAATTATGTTCTGAGGAAATCTTTACCAAACTTTGCAAGAGTAGTGTTGTTAACGCTGCAAGTAGAAAGTGCTGCAAATTTTTTCCATCGACTATATTTTCTGGCGAGACTTTCGTCATTGGCGAGGTATGTTTTCAAAATTGTAATTTAATTTCCTGTTTATTGTTTATTTGAATTATGATTATCCTATTTTTTTTTTCTCTACTTTCTTAATAGTAAGACATGATGGCCTCAAAACTCAAAGGTCTTGTTAGCAAAAAGAAGAGGAGATATAAAGAAGATGGATTTGATTTAGATCTTACCTGTATCCTTTTAACTTGTGTGATTTTGGGGGAAGATATTCTCTTTATGCAATTGGCTATTTTTGTATCACTTTCTGATATTCAAAATTCTATTGAAAGACTGTTTATGGTAGCGGTAAAACTATTTAAAGATGAAAACTTGGGGACAGATGCATTATAATGATCTGATATTTTTTATTAATTTTATTTTTAGCTATAGCAAATCAGCTGAATGTGCTTTTTATGGTTACTATAACATATACAGTGAGAATAAACGATCACATTTGGAAAAGATTGATATTTTAAT
This sequence comes from Linyphia triangularis, assembly GCA_963978545.1. Lineage (NCBI taxonomy): Eukaryota > Metazoa > Arthropoda > Arachnida > Araneae > Linyphiidae > Linyphia > Linyphia triangularis. Next base: position 36,744,959 of record OZ021727.1, on the reverse strand, counting down.
TAAAGCCAAGCTAATTACCAAAAATCACCAGGTGCCAATGGTGAATCTGCACCAAAAAATTGAATAGTTGCAGTATGAAAATATTTCATAGATTAAGTCATGCAAAATTATAAAAACAATTATCAGATGCATATAATGCAAAAAGTTTATTCAAATCACTTTGTAGCAGAATTCGGGTACTATTCTGCTATAAAGCTTTCCGTCATTTTGAAGTTTAAAATACTGGCTCCCAGTATCGCCTAATAATTTTGAATAGCTCTATGTTAAGGACCACTATTGAAATAGGATCAGAATTTGTCTTTGCTTTTTGCAACAACTCTTTGATGTTGAATTCTGTCTACTTTAGGTAGCCTGATTTGTACAATTCTTCAATAACATTTTTTCCGTTTCATTTTTTTTCATCGTTGTATTCTTAGATACCTATGGATATCTAAAAATACTTTATTCATATTATTATTGTTTACTATGATGATATGCGTAACGCAGTACTTATAAATACTTTAGCCTTATTAATTTTTAATAAGCTTATACTAAGTTTTCTTTTCTGGCTTGTACTAAAAATTGTGCAAATTTGTCTTCACTCTTCAAATGCATTTTCCATTAATTTAAAAATGTGTTGCATATATTTAATAGACCTAAAAGTTTTATAATTCAGTTTCTACCCCTTCACTAAGACAAGATTTTGTATCGTTTAGTCACATTCTGTAAAAACATTAGTAAAAGATATATCGTACAAATTTGCTACATTGAATATCTTTGCAGAGAAGTTAATATAAAATAATAGTAATATTAAAAATTAATAATATTATAAAGTATTTAGTTCTCAAATTATGCAATTGTTAAAATAATTATGTTTCAATGTTTTGGTTGGAAAGTTTAAAATCTGGATCACATGTTTAAAATAAAACTTTAATCAGTTTAAAACCATTGATGATTCTGAGTGACACATTTTTTTTTTAATTCAGGATTAATGCATTTTTAAAGGTTTTGACTAAAAAAGTCTTGCAACTTTAATTGCATACAATTACTAGTTTTTTATTGTATTTGTTTATGAACTAAGAATGATAAACCTAAACAAGTACCTAAAATATTATTTTCTTTTTAATATTTCTGTTAAAATCCTTTACTATACAAGATATATGCAACAACATTATTGCAATGGGCTTTCCAGCTGAAAAGTTGGAAGGTGTATATAGGAATCACATTGATGATGTTGTGAGGTAAATATGTAATTCACACCAATCCAAAATATTTACATTTGTACATGTTATTCCTAATAATGTAAAATATTACTGATGTAATGCTGGAAAAGGCTTCTTTTTTTTAAATAAATGTTCATTATTTGTTGTAATTTTTTGCTTAACATTCTTTTACTGTATATTTATTTAAAAATTGTTGCAAATAGATATCATTAAAAATTGTTAGATATAGTGTAACAATTAATTTATTAAGTTGCCATAACGAATAAGTCCAACTCTTGTTTTGGTCTCTAAATGCAAGTTCTTGTTTACTTAAAAACAATAATGCTTTGATGTGTAATTTCATGAAGCGTCTATTCAGAGAGCTACCATTTTGTTCAGTTCAACAATATAAAGTTGGAGAGTTTTCCATCATGCGCCAGCTATTTGTGTTTCACTTATCAATTCAAAGTGTAAAGAGTTTTTTAAATGTTCGATTGAGCACTTGTGTGCTAAGGTGATGGTGATTAATCCACAATATCTAGCGATATTCCAAAGATCTTTTTTAATTCTAACAATCAAACATGGTCAGCAAAGCATTTTTTTTTTTTGTAAGTTAAAACTACCATAGAAAGAATAATAGTTAAGAAATTACAAAACAACATATGTGTTAACATCACAAAAACTATTTCCATTTTGGAGAGATTCTGAAAAGTGTCCCTGCCACCCGCCCCCACCGATTCACGCAGCCATTCAGTTCTTGAATTTCCGAATACAGCCGAAATTGTAAAATTCCTCTCGGGCTGATCCACGCAATAACTCCATATAAAAAACGTAGAGGATAAAGTATTTACTATTACTTATATTGGACAATATTTCTAACGAAAAATAATATTTTTAGCAATTGAGTTCTTTGACCTTTTGGAGCATTAACAACATATACTATTGAAGTCTTATGTAGATAAGAAGTTATAACACTCAAATTTTTGCCTATCTTTCTTTTTACTGGTCTTTAGATAGTGCTTATAAAATGTAACATACATTTGATTTTTCCAATTTATCTCTGAAAACTTAATTTTTTTCCCCTTAGATTTTTGGATTCAAAGCATGATCAACACTACAAAATATACAATTTGTAAGTTTTTACAATTTGAATTAAAATACTAGTGCTTAGTTCATAAAAAAAAATTACCATTTTTCTTATATGATTGCTGCCGACAAAGAGATTTTGCATATATTTTATAATGGCTTATCGTATGAATACGTCTTTTGTGTCTAGATGTACAGAACGTAACTATGATACAAGTAAATTTCACCAAAGAGTTGCTCAGTATCCATTTGAAGACCACAGTCCTCCAACTTTAGAACTCATCAAACCTTTCTGTGATGATGTTGATAACTGGCTGTCTAAAGATCCAAACAATGTTGCTGCAATCCACTGTAAAGCTGGAAAGGTATATTCTAAAAATTGTTTAAAGTTTAATTTTGAAGTTTACAAATTATTCTTTCATTTTCAAATTCTCTTTTTACAATTGCCAAACAATGGCAAGGTTCCAGCATGGAAACAAAACCTTATTGTTAGGAAAAAAATCTATTCGTTGCATTTTTTTTTTAATGTCTTAACAAAAAAATTTGTGGTTATTATTTTTGCTTTAAATTTTATTTTCTTAATTATATTTAATAACACCATGTAATACGTTTTTATACAAAGCAAGTTTGTATGCAAACTTATATTTTTTAAAGAAAACATTATTTTTATGTGTAAAATATGGATAAAAGTGTTTGAAATAAAATTTTTAATTTAAGAATTTACCTAATCCAAAAATGTTTGATTGTTTTTAATTTTTTTTTTCTTCCTTTATAGAACTGTTAGATATTCTTATTTTGAGTTTTACACTGTTTTGTTAATGGATTTTTTATCTTGTTTAAAAATATTCTTTAAAGGTGTCCGGCAACAAGGAAATCGATAGTTCTAGTATTGTCATGAATTTTTTTTTTTTTTTTTTTTTTTAAATAGTAATGAATTTAGGAATTGAATAAGTGTATCAAAAGCTAAATAAGGATAAAAACAATTTCCACAATAATTGAAAATGTGTTTTTGTTTTTAAATAAATTGATTATTTATTTATTTTATAAATTATTTAAATTATTTTTACTTTTGTCATGTATTGTATTGTTTTTTAAGATGAAATTTTAAAGGATTTTTTACTTTGAGTTTTTATTTAATGTACATGAGTGAAAATTTTCTGCTGTTCAGAGTGGCCGCAGAACCTGAAAAACCTGAAATTCAGGGAAATGTCAGGGAGCTTTCTGATTCTGGAAAAAATCAGGGAAATGTCAGGGAATTTTTTTTAATTTCATCAAAATCAGGGAAATTTTGTATCGTTTAAGGCAGGTTCATCGATATTTTGGCTCTATTTACCCTTCGATTTGTGGTGGTAATTGTTCGAAGTTTAATGCTACGGAATAATTTAAACTTTTCATTGCCAGCAAAACTATTTTTTAAAAATTTGCATATTATCTCTTTAGCATACATGTTCTATTTGATCAAGGTGTCTAGACATCTGGAAAATTTGGGAAATTTGAAAAAAAGTTTGCTCTAAAATCAGGAAAATTTTTAGAAATCTGCCAGGATAATTGGGGAACTTTTTTCCTGAATTTCGTGGCCACCCTCTGTTGCTCGGATTTCTTGTTTTTTATATTGTTACGTTTAACATTCCTATGTGTAAAGAAAAATTGTGTATTTTGTGGAATTTGTAGGGCTTTATCAGACTAAACTTGCCTACCTCCCCCCCTCCTTCTCCGAATAAAATTTCATGCTGCATCACTGTTCTGTACACACAAATATATTTTTATTCAGCTACTTTTTTAGTTCAAAATAACTCTGCATATATTTTCCTCATTTTTATGTGTTGAATGTTTTTGCTCTTGAGTTAAATTTTAATATATAAATACAAAACATACATAAATAACAAAGGAAAAAAATAAAATGAATTTTGATGTTTTATACTTCAAATACATTTATTATTTTTTTTCCAGGGAAGAACAGGTACTATGATTTGTGCATACCTCCTCCATAAAAGGATGCACGAAACTGCTGAAGAGGCATTAAAGTACTATGGAAATGCCAGAACTCATAATCAAAAGGTATTTTGTAATGGCTTGTGTTTTAGAAAATAAATATTATCTAGAAAACTAAGTTTTTATCTTAAACATTTCTGGTCTAATATTACAAATATTTTTTAAAACCAAATACAATTATTTAAGTTTTTTATTTGTTCCTTTGTATATTTTATTTTATTGATTTTGTGTATGAATAATAATATGTTCTAAAATCTGGAATTTTCTGGCATCACCGAAATCCTGGTGATTCCAGATTTGAGATACTCTACTGTACATCAATATTGGACATCAGCAACTTTTTTACAGTTATCTCTGCAGTAGTAATGTGCAAAATTTTACACTTTAGTAAAATGGTGCTAAAACAAGTCAGTAGAAGGTGTCCAAACTGTTATTTAGAAACTCGAAATTTTTAATTGCAGCTTTTTTCTCGGAACCCAATTTCAGTTAAAACGGATGATTGTTGATCATCTGATGTTCCGTTCACAAATACAACATGATAATTTAAATTATAGTTTTTATTTCATGAATTGAAAATAATAAAAAGTCAGGCTATATCAAACAGTTGTTAAACTTCTGTTTTATAACAGTTTTAACTGTGATTTTCCTCAAATCCCAACTTGGGAGTGATTAATTAAAATTTAAATGTATTAATTTTTTGTAGACCAAGTTATTTTTATGTTTAACTAAAATGAATTATTTTACAGTTTTTAATATTTTCTTTGCTTCCTTTGTGTGTGATTTTTCTTGCATCTGATTATCATATATTTTATACAGGGCGTAACTATCCCCAGCCAGCGACGCTATGTAGACTATTATGGTGAACTAGTCAGGAAAAATCTTGTGTATAAACCTGTGCCTCTTATACTAAGATCCATCACGTTGGAACCAATACCTACATTTAATGGGGGTACATGCAGTAAGGCTTTTTTATGTTTTTATTTTATAAACAATATAATACATACTATTTGTATTGTGTAGGTTTTTCAATCAATTCTTACTAGGTTATTATAAATGTTGTAAAATTTTCCAATCTGTTCCAACTAGGTTGTTATAAAAATTAACTAAAAATTCATTTTAATAGCTAATAAATTTTGTAATAAAGTAAATCGGTTAAGGTTTTAGAATATTAGCCTCTTTTAGTTCAGTAGAACCTTTCTTAACCGGATCTCAGGTTTACGTTTAATGAACTGAAATTCTTAATAGTACAGGGTTCCCATGGTCATTAAAAGTGCTTAATATTTTTTAACTTGTTTTCAAGTCCTTGAAAATGCTTAGAAGTCCGTAAAAGTTCTTCATTTTTGCGAATGATGTGTGCCCAACTGCAAAATTTATAAATAAACAACTCAGACTTGCTATCCCCACATGACTACCACTTATCCGCCTGGTATCTGAATTCTCTGACATATTTGTATTACGTATGCGCCAACTTGTAACTTTTTGGTAAAATATACTTTATTAAAAATTTATATATATACCTGATACCTGAAAACAAATTTTCAAAGGTCCTTAAAAAACATTATTTAGGTCCTTAAAAGTCATTGATTTTCATTTTGTGATTTGAGTGAGAACCCTGTAGTACAAAATGTTAAAAAAAAGTATTTTACATTAATTACTTTAAAAAAAGAAATACTTTTTTACATGTTCTGTTTCAGTTTCTCACTTGCGTTTCAATTTAATCATTTCACAACCGTTTTGGAGCATTTTACAGACAACTTGTTGGCAGTTACAAATATTAATGCATGCAAAAACATCAATGTGGTACAGTATTTTTGTATTAACAAAGATGTTTATCAAGAGAATTTGTCAGATGACAAAATCATCGAAGCCATTGCCGTTTTGATCCAAGATGATGGTGGTGATGGCATCGATGACGGTGTCATATCACATACAAATTGATTAAAAGCATTGAAAATGGCTTATGTTTTGTGCAGCAGCAGGCATATGTTTCCTCTGTTGATGTGATGTTTTTAAAAAGATTAGTGAAACAAAGCCACAAGTAATTGAATCTGCCTTCATATAAAAGTTTTTGAAATGGTAGTTTCATATATATGTTACATACATCTTTAATCGTGCAAACAACATGACTCCTCATCAAATTAAGGTTCTGGTTTTTTTATTATTATTATTTGCTTTAGCCAGGTTTTTTCTTAACTGGCTTATCCTAGATTCCAGCTGGGCCAATTAAAAGGTAGACTACTGTATTTATGGTTGTTATTGTTATTTTAATGATATTTTTGTTCTGCAGTGTAAAATTAATAAATGCTAAATTGTTCTAAGTTTTGTTGGAAAGTATACTTTTAAATTATTGTGTACTATTTTTTTAAGGTCCTTATTTTGTGGTGTATCAACTGAAGACTAAGTTGTTTACGTCTCCAATACTTGAAGTAAAACGCTGCAAGAAGTTCCTATCCTTTGAATTTCCTGAAACTGTACCAGTGTGTGGAGATATTAAGATTGAATTTCGCAATAGGCCAAAATTTGGCAAAACGGTAAAAAAAATTATTTATAATGTTACAAAAACACATTATTTGGGTTATTTTTTAACAAATTATTCACTAATAGTAATAAATTACTTATTGGGATTAATACTTCATAGAAAGAGAGCAAAGCAATGTCTTCCTGGATAACTATTGCAAGTTTCATAAATGTGTTTGAAATTTCAATTGCAAACCAATCTTGTCTAATCCTTCAAATAAAAAAAAGTATTAGGCTTGAGACTGCAAACCTAATAGGGTTCCTTCTGTCCTGATATTCCTCAAATTTTTGTTTCTCCCTAAAATTGTACTTAAATTTTTTGCTAATTCCTTAAAAAAATTAAAAACACTGAAAATTTCCTGATTTTCTTCCAAACCCCAAAGGGGGAAAAAATCGATATTCCTCTAGATGAGGAAAATGGATTTATTTAAATTTGCATGTTTGTCAAAATGGTATAGTTTCATTACACAACTGTTATTTTGTTAAAAAGTTTTTTGACGTTCAGTTTTTTAAAATTGGCAGGTTTTTTTGCCAGTATTGAAGCAAGCTTTGGAAAGAAGATGTCTGTGTTAGGAGTCTATGTCAGCTTCTAAAGAAATAGGCCTAAATGTTTTTTTTTTTTTATTTTTAATAAAATTTCAATAATTATCCCCAAATTTTAAAAATTATCCCTTAATTTCAGCTTAAATTTTTTAGAAAACTCTGAGTTTCCTGATACTGTTTTGGAAAAAATTAAACTGTCAAATTTTACACTTCCTTTTTCACTCACTTTTGTTTGCCTTCTGATTTTGTTTCTTTAAGAAAAACTTTAATCTATAGACAACACACAACAGTAGTGTATTAAATTATTTTGGAAAATTTAATCTGTAATTTTTTCGACATAAAATTTGTTGAGCTACTGAAAGTTAGATTTTTCAGTGTTGGTAATGTTGGCCAGTGAACCGTAATAGTTAAACATCAATAATTTTTTTATATAAAATTGAAGAATTAGTAATGTAGAGAAAACTTTATCATTATGATCTTTATTGAAGTCTAAAAACAAAATTACTAATTTCCAGTTTATATTTTCCACTGCCTAGATTAAACTTGATTATCCATTTGTTTGTTTAAAAATATAAAGTAAGATGTAATTTCTGGACTGTTTTACATTTTGTTTTTCAGGAGAAAATGTTTCTCTTCTGGTTCAACACTTTTTTCGTGAGACCCGAGATTGAGACCTTGCACAATACGACCCAAACCAATGGATGCACTGCAACCTCTGTTTGTTCATTCATTAACATGAACAACTATCCCTTGAGGAAAGAAAAGGATAACATCACTTCATATAATTTTCCACCATCGCCACACTCGGAGAAAAACAAAAGGTTTTTATATTTTTTCACGTTTATTGATAGCTTGAACTAAGTATTTCTCTAATTATACTAAATTTGGACTTTTTTTAATTCAATGGCAGGGGTAAAAATCTTCCATCTTTACACGGATTTTTGCTTTTTTTTTTTTTCCCTTTCTTTCTTTCTTTTGTGAGAAGTTCTTTTTTACAATTTTATTATTTTTAGTAGAATTTATAGGACTTCAGCAGGCTAAACTTCCCTATAGCCCTGCTCAGAAAAAATTTCTGGTTACACAGTTTTGTACATACATTAATACACAAATATATTTTAATTCAGCTATGTTTGTAGTTCAAAATTATGCTGCATGTATTTTTTACATCTTGACTGTTTTCTTCCTTGCAATGAAAAGTGACTACATTGTCAGCTATTAAGTTAAAAAACAATTTTCTTGAATTTTAAAGTATAAAAACTTAATGGTTAGGACATAAAAGATAAATTGTATCTAATTAATAACAATTATAGATTTACTCGAAATATTTTTCACTAATTTCAATTTTGAATGCAGGGCTGCCACAGGCGACTAAATAGGCTACTAAAGCGACTATTTTAGTGACCAGGCGACTATGGCGACTATTTTAATGAGAAAAGGGGTCAAAACGACTATTTTTAACAAAACCTTCAACTATTTTTGAGCTGAGGCAACTATTTTTTAAGAAATTGGATAATGTCCGATAGTAGCACGAAAAAAAAAATCGCCACTAAAGATACTAACAATTTTCTCAAAACGGTGATTTTTTTTAAGGGGGAGGGGGGAGAGCAAATACTACTGAAATAGTTGTTCATATCTGCAGGTACAATGGTCATTTTGTTAGTTCGACGATAGTAACCGCTCACGCGAGATAGTTGTTTTTGACGGCAACCGCAGTCATTTTCGCTTGCCTGTTAGGTTCCAATATTTTATTTTTCGCCGTGCAAGGCGCATACACTGTTATATTCTGAAGTATCAAATTATTTCGCTTTATTTACTCTACTTAACAAAAATGAATTTGCGGTGAACGCCGGAAGAAAATGCCATCAGTATAGACAGTATTGATGTTATATAGACGTTATGTCCGATATTTGTGCCGATGTGATGAATGATTTCGCCGTGTAGGTCAATCGATGCAGAATGATTAGAATTTCAATGTTGTAGCTAAATTTATAAATAATAAAATAATTTAAATTTTGAGGCAATTTAATTACTTTGAATGTAGCTTAAACAGGGTGGCGACAGAACTGGGAATTCAGGTAAATGCCAAGGTATTTCGTAAAATTATTCTTTAGTTAGGGAATTTTGAAATTTTTGAGTTTCCCTCCTCGCATTCCCCGTGCGAGTGCGGACATCTATCCCGACTCGCTTCTCAAGAAGTGGATGCCGTGACGTCGGTATGTTGAATAATACAGGTTTTTTTCATGTGCTTTTTCTTAAAAGTCTTTCAATATCTGGCTAGTTGGCCGATCTGGGAGTATGAAGTTTCCGACCTTTTTCTACTCTCAGCAGCTGAACCAATCTGGCCAATCCCCTCTCCTCGGCCCGCAACCGCATGTTCATCATGCTCCGCCTTTTTTTTTTTTTTCTTTTTTTTTTAAATTAATTTCCAAGATCATTGTTATGCTTGGAACAATTATTTACACATTATTTCTGTTAGATTTTGGTTATCTTATAGCTTCACGACTGCCTGCGTATTATTGTAAAAAAATTCCTTAAATTTAAATCTGACTGCATCCTTTACAGACATTATTGTTTTTCTTCTTGTCTTGTGTTTTTTGTCAATAGAATATATTAGAACCCTAAATTCCTCAATATTTCAAATTGATTCCGTCATTTTTTTTTTTTTTTTTTTTTAATTTTTTTTTTGTAATCCTTTACATCACTGTTATAGATGTGCAACAAATCTATTGGCATTAATAAGCAAAAAGGGTTAGGTCCTGTACTTGGTTTTTTTTTGACATTTTATTAAAAGTAATTAACTGAAAGTGATATGGTTTTGATTTATATGTTTAATATAAATCAAACAAAGAATTGAAACATCCTCCTCCCCTCCAAAAAATAAAAAATCTGAATGCGCTACTGCATACATTCAGGCAAAGGGTCATGGAATTTTTAAAAAAAGTCCATGCATCTTTTTCCTCTGCCGAATGCTATGCTTGTCATGTTTTATAAAAACGATTTTTTGCCTCATTTAGTATGTACTTTAGTGGTTTAATATAATATTTTTGTTGTACAAAATTTATTACCATATATCTATGAGTAATTAGTTTTTATAAAAAGCTGTTAATTTCAAGCCTTTCTTTCATGCAATATATGTTATTCATCTTTTCTCAACTTCAAAATCCAAAAGACGTAATTTTTATGAAATATTATACATAGTGAAATTTGTGGCTTAATAGCAAAATACTGATTATTTATGCCCAAGTTTAGTAAATATTTAGGACACTGTTTAAAATTTATGTTATGAACAGGAGGCAGCCTATGACATATATAAAAAAAACATGTTTTATTTGTGTTGTTTTTTAAATTAAAAAGAAAAGTATTGTACTAGTTTCTTTTCCTTGAATTTAGCAATAATGGGTTTAGTTTGTAAATTGGTTTATGTGAATTTTGTATTTATTTATTAATGTTTTCCATTTTTTTCATGCTCTAAAGATGCTTGTTTTGATTTTTAGTCTAAATTTATATTTTGGTGCAATTATGCTTGGATAAGTAAATATAATTGTAAATAGTAATATATATATTTTTAAACTGGTCGTATTTTCTTCGTTTTTTTAATGATAACGTCGACTGAGATGCACATCAGGGAATTTTCTGGAAATTAAAGAAATGTTAGGGAATTTTGTTTCTCCAATTCTGTAGCTATCCTGTTAAAAATTTAAAAACTGGCCTTAATTAAATTCGCCTATCATTGTCAATATGTAGTATAATTGCTTAAACATGAAATTTGTTTTTCTGCCAAAGAGTAGTTTGGCTTTGGAAATTTAAAAATGTATATATATCTTGTTTTGCAAATCGATTTTTACCGTCGCTTGCGTGAAGTTTAACTTTTTTTGCTTAGGTGCTGTTTGGGAGTAAGGTTGAGTTGCCAACTTCCATCGCAGTTATGTAAATACGATAACGCCTCCTCCAAGATACGCCTTTTACCGTATGGGATGTTATTTATTGGACACTATTTTGAATTGAAAGAAGAGTGTCTCTGGGTTTTCGTGTTTGTGTAAATCACAGTTTTATTCCGATCTTAATGATAACTTGAAACCTTTAAAACAAGAGGAAGGTCATTGCCAAATTGAAAAAAGCAATCGTTATTAAAAGTTATGAAAAGTGAGGCTACTATTTTCAACGTTTGAGACTACTATTTCCAGTGTCTGAGACTACTATTTTGGCTACTATTTTTAACATATGAGGCTACTAAAGCAACTATTTTTAAAGCTTACAGTCAGTGGCAGCCCTGTGAATGCCATTACTTTGAAAACCCTAATTGCAACAATATAATTATAACAGCACATTTCAGTCAGAGCTCACATTGTTGCTTTGACATCAATCAATGTTTAACTATTTTTATAAATGATGTATGACAACACTTGGACAAAAGGTAAAATTTAAAATTTCAAGAAATTGACATTACTAATTTTTTTCTAGTAGGTGTTGTCCTAGGTATTTCAATTTTGTATCTGTAATGTAGTATTTTGAGTAAATAAAGTGTGCTTATGTTTAGTAGACAGTTACCATTTGAATTAATGCTTATTTAAAATTCTTTTTTTTATAGTTTGCATCATGAAGATTACGCAAAGCCCCCTGTTCTTATTCTGCATAAAAATGATTTGGATAAGGCTACGAAAGATAAGGCTCATAAATTATTTAACCGAGACTTTAAGGTTTGATTTATTCCCTTTACTCTGTTCTTTCTAAAATATTATATAACATTGTTTTATACCTGCAAGTATAACCCAAATGCAATAACTTTTTAGGGAATAAATTATATTGTAAACGAACCGTTCATATTCTTTTAAAAAAATTAACCTTCACCAATTCCTTTAACTCTATTTACTGCAAAATTATGCGCTTTTGTGATTTGATTGGGGGTAGTTCCAATAAGTAGTCTAAATGAGGAATTTGCACATTTTTTGGTTTTATTTTGAAATAAAAGTAGAGAAAAGTTTTAAAAAACAATACCATTCTTTCAAAAATTTGAACTCGGATAAATAGTTAAAAAAAAAAATATTTAGTTTTTCACTTTGCAATTTGGTGGGAAAAGCTAATTTTGCATGTGACATCAATGCACTGATGATGGAAAAAGTCTAAAACCTGCTGTAGACGAGGAGGGAGTGAGGTTCCTCCTCAGATTTTTGACGAAATCTAAAAGCAACTACGTCACGGTTTTTTATGCGTTTTTGGTCACGTGACTTTTGCTTTGACTTCGGCTAATTTCAAAATTTATTTTTTATTAATTGAAAGCATAAAGATAAAAGGTAATTGCACTGCTCAAATATATTCGTTGGATACACTAGAAAATACAAGAAATATTCATTTTCCTCACTTTTTAAGTTCCTCATTATGTTAAATAAGGTAAGAGTTCTTATATTTTTGTTTATTTCTTGAAACTGATAAAGTGTCACACGTTTATATGTGGTACTCCAACTCTATGTTTAGGATATCCACTAACTGAAAAATATCAGAATTTTTTTAATTCTGGAAATTTAGAGGAATTTTTTAAAAATTACATTTAAATCAGATGAATTTTTTTCAGTATTTATAAGTTAAAAAACAATAAAAAGAATTTACATGATCAAAAAATCATATTTTTCAGCTTAAAACTTAAATATTTTTACATAAATATTTATTGTACGATTATTTTCTTTAAATTTAGTTTTTAATCATTTACATTAACATTATTGCTAATTTAACGCAACTGTGAATTGTAAAAAATATTCACATTGCTTTTCATCTGGACACCCTGGTATGGTAATTGACAATTGTATATGCGATAGGAGAGTTGTAATATACCCATCGAGTAATTTTATATTGAAACAAGCGAATTTTAAATCACATGTTCATAGCAATAATGCCTAAATGATAATTTTTTTTTTCACAGAAAATATCAAGTCATACAATTTTAAATTCATTCTTCAATTCATAGTATGATATTACTATGGCATGATAACATTATTATAAAGTTAAAATGCAATTGTATTATAATTTATAATCATCTTTGGAAATAAAGCATCTTTAAAAAAAAAAAAATTTTAAAAGTTAATTAACTAAGCAAATGCTTAATCCTATCTCTTCTCCTTAAATGACAAACTCAAATATAGCAAACTGTTTAAGGGCAATTCCGTGATAACTGTTCCTGATCATCTCAAAAATTAATTTTGGAATGATGAAAAAAATCGGGTACGATTTCACTCAATATAAATGATATTTTAATATCTAATAGATATTTTCTTTAAAAGTAGCTTCTTTATATGATTTTTTTACTTTTAATGTAAAATTTAGATATTTTACTGTTGCGGAGGGGACACTGCTGTGACATGGATTTTTCTATTTTAAAGGATATTTTACTTGTGATTTAAAACTTAATCACAAGCAAAATTTATACTGCTTGGAACTAAATACATTTGAGTTAAAATATTATAACTAGACTCTAAAAATTAAAAGTATGGTGTCTCCTCCACAACTCTCTTCTTTTTTTTTTTTTTTTTTTTTTTTATTACTTTGTAACAATAAAAATAAAAAGAATTATCAGACAATTTTATTTCTACTTTTCAAAAAGTATGTTGAGCAAATTTCTGCTTGAAATGTGTCCAATAGATAATAGCTACCTAGGGAAACCTTTTTTTAACATTTGAAGACCCAAGTCGCCATATTAGGTCATGGTAGCTGGACAGATAAGCACATGTATATGTAGTCAATGCAAATTTGAAGTATAAATAATGGACTACTTTCTAAAAATAATTTGATGTATAATTTTTTAATTTCAAAGTATTAAATAATAAACAGTCTTTTAAATATGGGGAAGAACAAATATTTAATTATAATAAATATAATATTCAGAGTGGCCACAGAACCGGGAAAATCTGGGAAATGTCAGGGAGCTTTCTGATTCTGGAAAAAATCAGGTATATGTCAGGAAACTTTTTAAAATTTCATGAAAATTAAGGAAATTTTGTATTGTTTAAGGCACATTCATCCATATTTTGGCGCTATTTACATGGAGATTTGTAGTGGTAAGCCATTGGAAGTTTAATGTTACGGAATGATTTAAACTTTTCATTACCAGCAAAACTATTTGTTAAAAAATTGCATATTATCTCTTTAGCATACATGTTCTATTTGACCAGGGTGTCTAGACATCTGGAAAACCTAAGAAAATTGGGGAAATTTGAAAAAAGTTTGCCCTAAAGTTAGGGAATTTCTTAGAAATCTGTCAGGGAAATCAGGTGACTTTTTTTCCTGAATATTTTAAGATGGAAAAACAAATCAGCTAGTGGAAAAGCTCAAATTAAGACATCATTAGAAATATCTATTAAAAAAGTAGGTTAGGAAAGGGGAAATGCTTAATTCGGCAAAAAATTCTCCAGTCTATTCCTCTCCATCAACACTTGAGAAAAGCTGATGCTAAAGTGAAACTAAAATTACCAAGAGAATCTGAAAAGAAGTTAGCAGTAATAACTAAAGTAATTGCAGATTTCTCACCATCAAAGAAAAATCATTTACTGCACTAACCAGCTTTGAAAAAGTTCAGCCAAGCTTTGAAAAGTCTTTGTCAGACCCGAAACACAAGATCGGCTACCTTGCCTGAAACTTGAAAGAAAGTAAATTATTTTTTAGATAGCGTTAGCAGACTGTTCAAGTATGCAAAAATATATTGTTTACTACAAAAGGCAAATTAATATTTAATTGTGTATCGGTCACATCTCAAAAGTCGATGGCAGAAATCTGTGCCTTGTACTCTTCATTATGTAAACCTTTGGATAAAGATAAATGAATAATTTTGAGTAATTCACCGCTTACATTGGCAGAAAAAGAATCAAATGTCCAATTCACCGTGTTTATGTAAAAAAAAAGACAATATTACTTAGGATTTATATCAAGATAACATCTACTCTAGGTCAATCTCGTTAGGAAGTTTTGTTGTAATTAAACTTAAGTTTTAGAAATAAAGATAGATTATTTGTAACACAAGTTACTGTAGTTGAAAAACAACAACATTCAAGTTATATTTCTCAAAAATTGCGATTAATCAGGAACAGTGTTTGTTTTTCCTAAAATAGAAAACCAGAATTGGATCTGCCATTCACACGTTATGCAAAACTTGACTGAACCAACATTTGATAATAAAAAAATCAATTACAAATTTTTAGAATGTGTAGCCTATATCTACAAATGAACCTTTTGAAGAAAAACTAACATTTTAAAGTGCAAATTGTAATTATAAGTTAAATAGATTTCAGATATTTTTCGTACTTTTTTTTCTCAGTAACTAAATAATCAATAATTCAAATATAAAAAAAAAATTAGTGGTCTAACTATACTGATAAAGCAGAGATTCTAGCTGAAAAGTGAACTTAGTAAAAAGTCAAATTTTCCAGTCCCCTCCTCAACAGTTTGTTTTTATTTTATAAT
Organism: Linyphia triangularis; assembly: GCA_963978545.1. Lineage (NCBI taxonomy): Eukaryota > Metazoa > Arthropoda > Arachnida > Araneae > Linyphiidae > Linyphia > Linyphia triangularis. Next base: position 36,729,195 of record OZ021727.1, on the reverse strand, counting down.
AAATTAATTTATGCAAAAAACTAACTATTAATTTTTTTACTAGCTTATCTTATCACAAGAACTTAATTAAAAATATAAAAAACATAATATTTTGTACATTTTTTAAATAAGAAATAAAAAATTATTTAAAATGTCCCCTCCGAAACAGATTAGTTACTACTGAATTTCCTTTAAGCTTTATTTTTATAAAATTTCATTGCATTATTAAAATATCCAAATCTATTCTGCCTTCCCACGGATTTTTGTTTTGCTTCTAATTGAATTAAGTTTTTGAAATCTCAAATACAGACAAATTGAAAGTGAAATCCGAGTTATAAATTCACTTTTTTAAAAACAAAAATGTGTCCTTTGTGTATTCCCTATAACATATTTTCTCAAACCCTGTAATGGGATTCCAGCCTTTTTCTTGGTGAATCATAAGTTTATTAATGAGTGTGTGATTTTTAAGCGGCAAAATTTACAGATAATAGAATTGTAAAGTCATAAAATAAGCCTAAAAAATTTCCTGAAGTGGAGGCCAAGGAAACCATTATTAGAAAACCCTTGTCTGCAATACTTTTAACAAGTATTGCCAAAAAATTTGCAGATTCTTATGAAACTATTTATTGAAATTTCAAAGTACATATATTAATTTATTAACAATAATTCTGCTGTTTTTCTGATCGTACATAAATTCCATAGGCAGGGGTCGCAGATGTCTTATGTCCTATAAATCCTATATTTTTTAAAAAATCGGAAAAAAAGTCCTATATTGTCCTATATTTTTTAATTGTCCTATATATCCTATATTTCTACGTTGATTCGACCTATATTTTCTTCGAATTCGTAATAACGGCGCCGTTCATTGTGATTTTTTATATTTTGCGATCGTAAGTAAAAGAGACCTGAGCAATGTTTGCAAGCGGCTGCGTCTTATTTCTTGTAACGTCACGTACTGCACAACCTACAACTCAACTCAATTCAACTGGACCGCGAGATTTGTGAAGTGTAAACATGAGAACTTTTTCATAGCGCTCGGGCTTGAATTTCTGATCTGTTTCCTCCCTCAATGTAGTAATTAATTGGTAATAATGCAGCAAGATAGCGAAAAAGAAAGATATGCAGAAACTAAACTCTGCCTTGGTAACAACGGATAAAAACAACTTGCAGGATTTAAAAAACTACATTTCGAGTGCACAGTCAGTAATTGATGTCAGGAAACAAAAGGGTTAAGGTTTACTGTTCGGTGTCGGATAGCGATATTTTCAAAAAAGTCGCTAACATTGAAAATGACGTCAGAACGTTATGTTGTCCAAGTGCAGGAAAACCAAGTCAACGGGTTGCCACATTCGGCGCTAAATCGTCCACTTTCCGCCGCCAATGTATCCGACACCAAATAGTAAATCTGAACCAAAAAAAGACTGAAAAGCTAACAAGGGTTAAGACTTACTGTACGGTCCTCCTTGGCGACTTTTTGAAAGTTGGCGTGTTTCGACGTCATTTTGGATTTGGCGGCACAGCCTTTTGATGCCATTTTCAATTTGGCGATTGTTTTTTTTTTAAAGTCGCCAAGGGGGACCGTACAGTTGATCTTAACCCAAGCAGGAAATAGGGATAAAAAGAAAATACTTAAAAGAAATTGTTGCAGTTCTAAGCATTTATAGATGCTGGAAGACTCAAGATTGCAAATAATATAATTAATAAAACTTATTTATTGATGAATACTAAGGATGTGTGTGTGGAATATTGAGGTAATAACGAATAAAGGATGACATATTCAGGATCAGGCGATTCTTTTTTTAATGGCGTGTTTTCTAGTCTCTTAAATTCAGTATAACGAGTTTAAAGGGAGACAGTTATTTTCTAAGTACTTAATTATAGATATTCCTCTCTTAAAAAGGATCATTTATGTTAATAGGTACTGTGTAAAAGTCCTCCTAAGTTTGTCTGATATGTTCATTTCAATGACGTTTCATTTAAAGTTTTAATTAATGAACTATGTAATGAGTTAATTTTAAAGTTCAGTAGAGACTGTGTGCAGTTATTTGATGTTTTATATTGTCCTATATTTTTTTGTAAAAATCCTATATATTTTTATTTTGTCACTTTGTCCCCTGCATAGGCTTTATAATTTAAATTTGTGTCTAATGAGAAGATATATCAATGTGAATAATTAAATTAAAATATATTGTTTATTGAGTTTCAGTTACAGGAAATTTAAAAAGGTATTTTGCAACTTAATTTTGTACTGCCATTCGTGCATTCAATAGATAAATATAATAAGACATTGCACATCTACGACACAGATGACACAGCATCTAAAAAACTGTTCTAAATTAAAAGAATAGTAATAAATTGAACTTATTGTTTTTAATCATGCATAGACTTAGTCAACACTTAAAATATATTTGCTTAAAAAAAAATTATCAGTTCTCATCAAACAAAGGTTTAAAAATTCTAAATGAATTAGGGTGTGATACATTCACTTTATAAAAAATGTGCCGTTGTATTTGGATGTTTGGGAATCTCTGCCTTCTTCTTATTCAGCGCTACAGCCCGGGATGAGCCTTAGCTTTCTCTACAATTGATTTCCAAATCCCTCTCTCTCTCTGGATTTCTTTGTCCAATTTTTTATCTTTAAAATTTTTAGATCCTCTTCGACTTGGTCCGACCATCTCAATTTTGGTTGACCTCTTTTTCTCGCTTTATAAAGTTTACCTTTCATAATTTTCATGGACATATCTGTGTCTCTCATTCTCTCAACGTGCCCCATCCACTGTATTCTTTTTGCCTTAATAAATTTTACAATGTTTTTTTCCTTTAATTAGTATTTCAATTTCATGATTATATCTTATTCTCCATCTGTCATTTTCTCTTATCGGTCCGATTATATTTCTTAGAATTCTTAAGATTAGTTCCATCCTTATCTGAAAGGACCCATGTTTCTGCACAATAAGAAACTATTGGTCTAATTAGAGTCTTACAGATTTGTAATTTACATTTCCTTGTAATTAATTTACTAATTTACTCTTTACGATATTATGGTTGGCAAAGAATGTCGTATTTCCATTTTATATTTCCCTATTTATACAGTCATGTATTTCATTTTTATTATTTATTATGTTACCCAAATAAGTAAATGTAGTGGAAGTGGTTTTCTTCTGTATGGGAATCTCTGCCTTACAAGATAAATATTAGACATGTGTATATGATTTCAGGTTACTGTAGAATTCACCAACGTGAACGATTCCCCTTCTACCATCTCTCTTGCCTCTGAATCGAAAGGATCGCTGCATGGCCACAGTGATACGGCCAGCAGCCACGGCGAAACGAGCAGTGACAATGAGATGCTGGAAAGCGAAACAGACTCAGACGACGACGACTGGGAAGGTTGCGAAGCCACGCACGTCTGACGGAACTCACTGGCCGCAGAGCCTTTTTAGCTTAATTTTTTTGCGACTCCACGGCAGATTTTAAGAGATCGTCGAACCAACATCTTCTCTGATGATATTCGGAGTGATAAAAAGGACTATCAGTTTTTTAAGAAGGTAAGAGAGTGAGTGGAACTTTTCTGCCACATGGACTTGATGCGATGTTTTTCAGGACATGACGTCTGTCAAAAATTGGTTTTAAAGGTTGAGAGATTAATATGACAGTCTTTCAAAGGTAACGATTAAAAAAAAAATTGTAATTTCCTCCAATACATGGCACTTCTTAAATTGTTAATATATCATGAAACTTCAATTGTTAAGTAAAAAAACTTTACTTCATTATACTTGCAAATTTCATTTAACTTCTGTTTTTCATTTGATACCAAAGTAATATATTTTAAAGCTCTGTTTTAGAAGACATGTTCTAAAAAATATTGTATTTTCTCTATGAAGTAGAAGAAGTTGATGATCACTCTTTAAGCATCTTTTTGAAACGAGCAGGAAAGATTTTATAATCTTGAAGCTGTTCTTAACATTGTGTGTCTGAACACTGTATATGTTTCTAAAAAGAGAATATTCAATAATCAACTGTGATTTTGACTTGTGTGTGTTGTGTACATTTCATTCGCGGTAAAGAAATAGAGTATAAGTCATCCCATTTCATACTGTAGCTGGTTTCTTTTCATGTCATTCATGCTTGTTTCTATCTCTCAGTTTGTAACTAACCAAGCCATTCAAGGCTGTAAGCTGTGCCAAGATGTGTAGACGTTTAAATCGATGAAAATGTTTGCGTGCAAAATCGTGAGCATTAGCCACAATGTATTATTTATGTGATTTTTTAACTTTGAAAAGTTAACTGTTGGCCCCCTTTTGAACAGATTTTAAAAGTACTTGTATTCTCTTTGTAAAGTTTGTTATTTCTTATAACTGTATTAAAATATTTCTTACTGAATAAGTTTCAAATTTAAGTAGTTCCGGTTTTATTTTTATGTCCCTCTAAGACTAAAAGCGGTTGAATTGTTAAAGATGAAAATATCTTAGAATTTCCAATCTTTAACTTTAGCGTCAATCTTGTTTTTCTTACTATAGTATTTGAGCAACCATTTCTTTTTAAAACTCCTGCAATTTAAAGAATCTTAACATAATTGTGGAAGGAAATCGACTTATTGTGTGCAACCTGTTGAATTATTTTGCAGTCTAATATTAAAAACCAAAAAAGAAAAGAAAAAAACATTTCATATTATCTACTAAGTAATTTTTCACCCTCTTTGTAAATATGAATTTGCTGTAAAACCACAATTTGCGCTGTTTAAAGACGAGGCATTATGATGTTTTCAGCTTACTAGCAAACCAAGTGTAACATTTTGAAAAAATTTGCCGAAAATATTAATGTTTGTTTACATAATTTTATTTAATTAAAGAAAAAAAGAAAAATGAATAAGTTGATTGTGTTAAAAACCAGAACTCAATAAAAATCACTCTAACAGGTACTTTATTTACTTCATGCTCTTTCTGCAGGAAACTTAACAAATTATAATGTATATTTTCTCACTGATTCTTTCTATGTTTTGAATAATATAATTTTAAATGCTGAGCATTTATTTATTTGATTTCAAATATAGTTTGATTTTTATCAAATGCCTTGTCTATTTTCCTTATTAACCACTGAACTATATTTAGTTATAAAAAATATTAAGAGCACTTTGCTAAGTAATTCAAAATGTGGTTTTATTATTAATGTTTATCAATTCAAATGCTGTTGCTTTGCCTTCATCTTTTTAAATATGACCTTACTGAAACTTGATTTATATAAAAATTCAAATATAAAAGCATAATGTTTTAATGAGTTCTGTAATTAGGGCTCGAATATTTTTACAAGATAGAATAGTAACCTGTAGTGTACTTAAGTGCTTGGTGCATGTGTTTCCATTTTGTGTGCTATTTTTTATGAATGCAACTTTCTGAGGCACAGTTTTCTTTCTGGGAATTTACTGGTTAGAGCAAAATATAATTTATTCTTAAACATATAGTACAAACTTGTTTTTATTGGTTAACGTGTTTCTTAGGTTTTGTACATACAGTCATTATGTTTATACGATATCAAACTTTGCATTGATATTTTTTTTTTTTTTATTGTACACTTGTTTAGAAAGTACTTTTTATTTTTAAAAGCAATATCTGTGTCGAGTAGAAATTTTAATTTGTTAAAATTTGGTACCTAAATTTCTTTAATGATGGTATAAAATTAAGTATCTTCTTGAGGTATTAAGTGAAACTGCTTAGCTTGCCCACAAGTTTTGAAGTTTTATTATGACCATCTTGTGTTCGTTATACTTTTCACCGAGTAAATAAGATTTTTATTGAAATTAGTAATTATGTAATATTCTTGGAAAACATAACCTTGGAAATTATCTATTAAGAGTCAATAACTTAATAAAGTCTGCAGTTTTATGAACATTTATAAGCATATTTTATTTTTTGGCACAATAATATTTTAAAGATATGCAGTGTTATGTTAAGTTTGTTTGCCAAAATTTCAGTTTGAGATTGTGTTATTATATGATAATGCTGTATATTTTCTGTCTTTCTGTACCCAATCTTGAACAAATTAGTATGGTTGTGATTTAAATTTGTGTATATAATATTAATTTTCCTAGTTAAAAGTTCAAGTTATGCTGTAGCACTCATAGAAACTGTACCGAGCCAAACATGACTTTATGAGCATAGCATGACAGCATGTTTTTGTAACAGAATTTAGGTAAATCTCTTTCAAAATAGCCTTTATATGTGTGTGTTATTGGAAACTTTGCAATTTCAACTTTATTAATTTACTTGAAGAATAATGCATCAAATATAATAGAACCTTTAATTTAACTGATTTTCAGATAGTATAAATGTACTTTTGTCATTAATTATTTCAAGTGATTAAAATATAATTAAATATATGGATACCAATTTTCCATACTTATTGACAAAAAGTAAAAATGGATTTTTACCTTCCTAGTATTTTAACAACTGTCTTGAGATATACCATTTTATTATTTTAAGCTTTATCTGATGTAAAAAGTTTGCTAATATATATCACTACTGATAATGCATCTGGAATTTTTCTTATTCTAAGTAAAATTGAAAAAGGTCAAAGTCATAAATTTTTTACTTTTTTATTTTTGGTTTAAAAAAAAAGCATTAAACATATTTTTGTTTGAGTGAAAAATATATTTATATATATTCAACTGTTAACTACAGACACTATCTTAAAATAATAACTTCATTTCTGAGTGGCATATAAATTTATTTAGCACTCACTTGCTATATTTTTTAATGTATAAAAGTTGTTGTTAAAGAAATGTTATTTCTGAAGTGTCAATATATTCATGTTTTTTTGTCATGTTCCTTCATTACTTCAGGCTTTAAGTATTGATATGATTTCATTTTCATAATAATGAGTATATAAAAACTTTTCATCTCTGATTTTTATTATGATAAAATGCAAGAATTGCTATTCATCATAATTCTTTCCATCCAAGTTTTGCTTGTATATATAGCTGTCCATCATAGCATTTTTTGTATAAGAAACATGCAAAGTATTTATATTTCATTGTATAGAAAACTTCTCCGGTGTTGAATAGTCATGGAAAATATCTCCAAAAATAACAATTTTGAGTTATTTAAAACCAAAATAGAAAGTTTCTTTTTGTATGATGTGGAGAAGCTTTCCCTGGGCTGAAGATTTCTAAATACAAATTAAAGGAAATTACTAACATATTGCCAGTATATTATGGACAGACATGTATGTCTTTTTTACGAAATATTCTTGTAATATAAGTATTTATAACGCACAATGAGAAAAATATTATTGTTTTGTCTGTGTTTTGAAAAAAAAATGTTTTTCTTTCTTAAAACAAATTGGTTAAGTTTTATTAGTTTAATCAGTATTTCTGTTTTCTTTTTCTTACCCAAATTATTTAACTGTTGAGTATAATTTTAAAAGAAATGAAATTTGAAGTAAACAAATTGTACCATACAATAGTTATAAATTTGCAATTCATTGCACTTTGTCTTTCATTGATTCCTTTTAGAAATCCTCGATTTTTATTCATTGTGAAATTTAATTGTTGTGAATAAAATCTGATATTTTTGTTTGGACGATGATTGTTTTTTTGTAAGTCTGTCTTCAAACATTTGTTAATTTATTTGCCTGTTCAAATTGAGTCAATCAATTGCAACCCCTTAACTCTCTACTCTCAATTTCACCACCTTAGAAACAACTCGAAAGCATCCTCATAATCTGAATTAGTCAAGATACTGCTGGAAAACCTCTTTCTCAAATTGGATCTGTAAATCTTAAATTACGATTTCACCTTCTATCCTCGATTTCATCATTTCAACTATAACACATAGGAAGGGAATTGTTTTCCTGCTAATCTGGAACAGTCAAATACATATAGAAAAACAAACATTATCAAATTGGTTTATTAGATCTCAAGTTATTACCATACAACTTAAAGGAAGTTATTGATCTCCAACTACAACTTCTGGATAGCTTATGAGCGATTTCTACTCTGTAAGCAGATGATGCTAATTGAATATTCCCCCTCCCCCCACATAATGCTATGAACTGAAATAGGTTGGTTATGGTTACAAACCGATTTTAACTAGTTTTAGGGGAAGTTGATAATATAGATCTCGGATGGCGAAATTGTTAAATCTTCTTTGACTTCAAGTCTATAGCCAAGCATGCACTATCCAGAAGTTTTAGCCAGGAATCTTACTTTTGTTTCGAAGATCAAGTGTGCAAAATTTAATCAATATTGGAATAGACTCGTTTATGAAGGGGGGAAAATGCACACACTGATCTCAAAAAAGTGATCTTCAAAAAATGTCTGTGTTCGTGGTCAGCATAACTCCCGAACAAATTGACCTTGGATGTTCAAATTTAATGTGGGTTGGTGATGGCACAAGGACCTACCATTAAGGTTTTCCTCCAAATCGTGCATGCACATGGAATAGCTGCCATTAAAAAAAATCATGTTTTTCAGTAATTGCTAAAAACGAATGCCTTTAACACAGTTCTCTTTCCTTGAGCATACCTCATCAACGATCGTTTTTTCTTCTCTGCTCATTTTCACTTATATGAAAGGATAATATAAGAATTATCGGTAAGTATATCTCCAAAATCTTCATTTGAGCGGATGTTTTTTGCTTTTTTTCTCCTTCAAGACTCATACAAGAAATATCGCAAAAAATTTCGCCAAACTGTCCATTTTTACTAAATGAATGATGAAAATATAAATACGGTAGATGACACAAATCCACATCAGTATTATAATGTAATTAAAAGTTGTGCGATGTTCCATACCCCTAGTTTTTTATGAAACACTTCGTGCAGTAGCACATCCAGATTTGATTTTGAAGGGGGAATCGTATTACATATCATGAACAAGGTGCATCCTTGCCTTTATTATAAAACCTTTTATATAAATTTTCATTTATTCAGACAAAAAGATAAATATTGCATATAAAGTATTTGTATTATACTTAGACATGCAATTGAAAATAAAGAGAGAAAAAAAATGACAACGATGTTACGACGAAAAGGCTTTCTCACATAGGTTAATTGTTACGAAAGGCATCAATTCTTTTACTGCTCGTTTGGAAATTTCTGAATATTCTTCCATTAATTTTATCCAAAATGGGCCATTGCCATCCTGTCCAAATGCAGATTTTTATATGGTGTCGGTACATATATCTATAAGTTGCTCTCTCTTTCCTTAGTTGCGAAGATATCCACATCACTGCTCTCATTAAAAGGATTTTTGGCCAAACTTTAATTATTGTAAGCAGAGGGAAAATATTCCAAAAATGTATTTTGCAATCCAGTTAAATATTCTACAATATTACTTTTTAAATTCTGGTCGAATGTGATATATTGGCTACCAAAAGATCAAGTTAACGCTCGAATCCTTTTACTTTACAACGTACGTATGGTCTAACCAGAAAAAAAGGAAATGTTTAATTGATTGATGAACAATTTGCAAAAAAAAATATTTCCTAACAAAATTCTTTGCTAAATTCAGTGTTCCAAGTGCGTTATAATTTCCTAACTTTCTTAAATGTTAACAATAGAGGTTAAATTTTATTAGAAGTTATTTTAAAGTTTGTAAATCAATTTTATTATTAAGTGTTTATTAGTTTTCCGGACAAAGGCCTTGCATAAATGTTTTTTCACCTATAGTTCTCTAGTTTTATGCTAGATGTCAGCACCACTTTGTAAGTAGTGCTCTTCCATGTAAAGGATATTTCTGGTGTGGCAACAAGTTATCCAAATATATTCACCCAATAATGTCGTGCTAAGCTTATAAAGTAGTGTCAAAAACTGAATTCAAAATGAAAAATAGTAGTTTAAAGTTTGACAACTTCATATAGTTAATGCTAACTCATTACATTTTTTAATATTTCCCCTGCAGATACGACAATTATGTAGAACAAATTACAGAGAAGTAATTGGTAACAATAATTCAATTTGGCCAAAAAAATGCAAACATCACCTCTATGCGTAACACATATATATATCGAGTAACTATCTTATTTTAGCGTAAATTATGTTGTAAAATTTAATTTTTAGTGTTAGAATTGTGATAAGTTGATTCTCAAAAGAAAAGAAAATAAGCTAAAAAATTATTAAGTTAACTATGGCATTTTGAAAACTTTATTTTAAAAAGAATATGTATAAATAACACCTATTTCTATGCAGTTTTTTTTTTTTTTTTTTTTTTTTTTTTTTTTTTGTAACTACCTTGTTCTTTATAAGCACCAAACGGGTAGCCTGGATGAGATATATAATAAGAAAAATTATTATGATTTGCTGAGTTATAATTTCATATCACCTCCCGAAAAAAAATTCTGGCTACGCCCATGATAAACACAGTTATGGTACCTTAAAATTCAAAATATTGAGAGAATGTCTTTTATGTAAATATGTCGAAATACGCTAAGAAATGGTAATTGATAAGAAATATTACTCCATCAACGAGTCTGGCCGAAAAAATAGTTTCTTTCCCATTTAGTAATTTCTAGTTAAGAAAAACGTGGTGAAGGTGAGAATGGTGTTGGAATATAATCGGCTTCCTATGTCAACCAACGAACATCGTATGGTATATTTAGAACATAAAATATGCGAAATCTGACCAAATTTTGTTTATATTAACAGATTATTTTCCCATGAACGGAAAAGGTTGACTTTCGTGTACAAGGTTCGCACGGTTATTGAAAGTCATTAAAAGTGCTTAATATATTTGAACTTGTTTTCAAGGCCTTAAAAATGCTTAGAGATCCTTAAAAGTCCTTAATTTTTGCGAATGTTGTTTACCCAACTGCAAAAGTTATAAAAATACAACTTGGACTTTCTATCCCCGCGTGACCACCACTTATCTGCATCGTATTGGAATTCTCTAGCATATTTGTACTACCAACAAATCCACCAACTTGTAACTTTTTTGATAGAATATACTTTATTAAAAATTTATTTATAGACATGATATAAATGACAAATTTTCATTTCAAATGACAATTTTTAAAAAAATTTCAAAGGTCCTTAAAAACATTAGTTTGGTCCTTGAAAGTCATTGATTTTCATTCTGTTATTTGAGTGGGAACCCTGGTGTAGGGTTTTGATGTATTAGGGTTGAAGCTTAGCCTTTGAAAGCTTAAAAACTTTTGGTTTTCGAATACTCGCTCAGGAATTTATAATAATAACAACTTTGTTCTTATGGGTTTTATTATTTATCCATATTTTTTATAATCAAATTTTCAAAATACCATTGGTAAACTTAATTTTTTTTTTTTTTTTTTTGCTCATTATCCTTTTTTTTTGGGGGGGGGGGGGGGAATCAACATTATTTCACTATTTTTTTACAAAATATCATACTTCTATTTCCAATCAACCTCTCCCCCCCCCCCCCCACACACACACTTCTCCTTCAGTGCCACATGTACTCGCCTGAAATTAATTCTGCGCCGGCCCCTGTAAAATACTCCTTTTCGTTAGATTCAGCAAATCATTTTAAAAATCTGTCAACTCGAAATTTAATACGTTTTTTAAGATATCGAATGTGTTCTTTCCTTAAAATAAAACTATAACAAAGGGTACTATTCTCCTTAACAGAGTACAAATGAATGCAACAGCAAATACTTGGTTTTGTTTCTTATGATCATTATTGAGTTGCCAATTATTATTTACTATTAACAAGCTCATTAGAAAGTTGAACCCTAACTATCAACTATTTACTAAAGCACGTCATCTACCCTCCTAAGCTGAATCATTGCAAACTTCAACACTCCCTTTCTTCCAATGCAAATAACATCTCACCAATACCATTTAATTGTTCCCTTGCGCAAGGCAACCTAGTTCTCTGCACCCTTGTCCAACCTCAAGACGTCGTGACACTGTCTGCACGCGAATCCCCTAAAGTACCCCCTCCGTATTATCAGTTCGACCATCGGCGCAAGCATGAATATGTATCAGAAAGAAAATAAGAAGACGACCCCCCCCCCCCCTTGCCCCCTCTCCTTTTAGAAATCGTGCTTTCATGCATCGAACACGCTTATTCGAAGGAAGGAGGAGCCATCACCCCTGCCAGCCATCTGCTTCTCTTCTTTCTTGAACCTTCTTGAGCATAAATCCAGGGCTACGAGGTATATTGCGGGATGGTCTCATAAATTTTAGTCCTTTCCATTTGGAGGAAGTATGCATTTATAGCAACTTGCTGCCTTTTCAGGTGTTCTCAAAATCACTCTCACGGAAATTCCAGTCAAATTACGAGAAAGGTATAAAAAGGAAAATTGAACATCTTTTAATGAATGTCATAATGGAAATGATAGGTCGCGTGAACTGAAATAAATGAAAAGGTGCACGCATCTAATTGAATTTAATTTCTTCTGTTACAATAAAAAATATAACATTTTAATACTAGCTTCAGCAATACATTTGTTGATAGACTTATACAAAGGCTATGGTTTTTCTGCCTGTCTATTCGGGTCAAATTTCTCAGCCCGCAACTACTTTTCTCATGTCAAATGGGTAACAACTTTTGTCATTAAAAAAATGTCGTCAACCTCACTAACTTGACGTGGCTTTCTATATAAAAATTTAATAAAAATATTTTTTTTTAAAAATCGCAAATGAAGAAAGGAAAATATCGCAAATTATAAATTTCACTAATCAATTTCAAACGTCACCAATGTTATAGTGTAAAAAAAGTTCAGCGATGTCCCACACTTCTTATTTAACATTGGTTGCTGTGTGATAGCTACATGAAACTAAATTTATGCAAGTTGTATTTATTTTACTTAAGTGGATATAAGCCAAAAAGTGAATAATTGGCAAATTCTCCCAATATTGATTTACTGAATATCCGTGATTGTCTTCTACTTTATGGATAATTTAAAAATTCCATGTAAAACAAATTACCCAACATATTATTTTAGTAAGTGCATATGTTCCTTTGCAGTCTGTCTCATTTTCAACATACAGCTATCTATTTAAAGCATGCATTTTTCGTGGAGGAAATAATATTTTGGATAGTAAATTCTCTAAACGTACCAATCTTTGCAAACGGAATTCTTGGTAAACGTATCACGCTTACCAAGCACGTTTACTATTTGCACCTCTTCAAATAACACAAATCTGTATCGCCCCACGTCACTTCGGTGACGTCAAACATGCAACTTTAGTTCTTCTTAGAAGCAGTTTCTCATGGGGACGAGGGAGGCAAAAAGTTATGAGATTACTTACTTATCTGCCAACCCACTCCCCAGACGATATCTTAAAACTCTGCAGCCCCCCGTCCCCCTCTCCCAAGACAGCACGTGTAATAAGGAAAGGGAGCAGGAGAACAGCTGGCCCCTTGACAATCTCTGGCAGCAGCTGCCTAGGCCACCTGAGCCTTACCTTTTTTTTTTTTTTTTTTTCTTCCACCTTGTGCCTATGCTACCTGCAGAAGGCTCAGGTTGTTAGAGTGAGTATAGGATTCTGAATTGTGCGTTACACTGCCCCGAAAACAGTTTTGGTTTCGAAAAGATCCTTTTTAGGGGCGCCCGTATCCTTTTCTACGAAGAGGACAATTGCCTTGGTACAAGTGGTGCATACATCGTTCATCCAAATTACCGTTACTGAAGATTGTAGTAATTTCCTCAACTCTATTAATTTTGACATTTAATGGGTTGGTGTTAAAGTAAATAAAAATTATTACATGTGTTGATAGCATTAAGACTTCTCACCTGCATTGCAATTAGGTATTAATCCATAAAGTTAACATGTAATTGATAATAAGTACTAAAAATTTAATTGAACGAAGTTTTTTCTTTGCCAATGCTTTTTGCTATTACAAAAGTTAACCTGTTTATAAATAGGTAGTCAATCCTGAAATTACTGAATTTATTTTCAATTTAAGAGATTTTCCAATTTTCTTTACTCAATCATCGATCTAACAACAATTCCGTGACATGTTGCTCTGCTACCCGTTTTTCATTGTTTAATTTAGTATAAATATAGGTTATGTCATACTACTTGTCAAACTTATGTTGATAACATGAAAAGTAATTTAATTCGTGATGATTGTTTAAATCTATTGTATCTGGGCCATATTGGCTTGACTTAATGAACGTCGATATGTTGAAAAATATCCCCAAATACAGTTAAATATCTAATTCTTTTTCAGTTATTAGTTTTGGAGTTGTACGATACTAAATAAATAAGGCAGTTCAAAATAATAGGATAATAAATAACATTTTGTTAACCGCTATAGTACAGACTTGAAAAAGTTGGCAAAAAGCGAGCTAATGAAGAAATTTCACTATTATACTGCGCGATCTGATCGTCATATCGTCTCCTCTGGATTCTTCAGAAAAATTAGCACGCGAGGATATGAAAACCGACATAAAATTGGATTTTTAAGCTAGGCGTCCACTATCGCTGAGCAGAGCGGAGTGGATTAGATTAGAGCCAATTGCAGGGCTATCAACTTCCATTGTAGTACGAGGCTCGTGCTACAGTAGACGTTGGCAGCGTTGTAATTGGCTCCACTCTGCTCTGCTCAGCGACAGTGGACGCCAAGCTTTAGAAGAGTTCTGAAAGGAATTCAGCGCTTGTTTACTTTTTCGGTGACTGAATTATAGCTGTGCCAGAAGTTGCGCGCGTTGAAGCTTTTATTAAAGCTTGATAATGAGTTCACTGTTGTTTAAAGAAGTTTTGTGAACCTCTAAACGAAGAATAAAAATCAGTTTATTTTGTGAAGTTGTGTCATCATTTCCTCTAGTTATGAGGGAGAATCATCATCTCCCTCATAACAATACTATTGAATCGAACTTATTTAGCTTCCACTGCACCATTGTATAAACTGCACTAATCTATTCCAGTATTCCTATCACTCGAAATAATGTAAGACACCAAGTAAGACTTTAGTTAAGCAACCCACAATTAATGTAATGAACTTTTCCGATGGAGTATTTATATTTTCTAATTATCGTATTTGTATACATACTCAATTGTTATTTAAATTTCTAATAAAGAGGTAATTGCTCCCTAGCGAAAATCAGAACAATATACTTAATCTGTCACTCCAGTCAAAGAGAAATAGGATTTATACAGCAAATAAAATAAAGAAATGCTATACAAATAAAAGAATAAAACACAAACTGAAATATAGTAGAGAATGAGAGAATAATAGAAGTAGCTCTAATGACCAAAGTGTTCAAGCACAGAGAAAAAAGTGAAACTTTTGTTCTATTTCTCAAAGTCAAGACAGTCTAATTGATAAGAGTAGGTTCAAGGGCAGACAATTCGCAAAGAATAAGAACCTTTGTTCCATTTGCCGGAGAACGAAAAAAAGTTTTATAAAGGGCGAATATTGTAGCACATTTGTCATTTGGTAAAAAAAACATGGGGTCAAAAGAAAGTAGGTGTTTAGACGTTTTGCAACTGGGCGGAACTGCTACCAAAATCAGTAAATTATTGCAAATACGACCATTATGTGTCTTGTCTTGACATTTGCACTTACGTTTTATTTGTGATGGCTTACACTTTCAGTATTTGTCAGTATTAGAATTCGTAGGAGTGATCAGTTATATTACTTAAGATTTGACCAAACGTTAGCTTCCAAATATGATAAGATTTTCCAAATTTGGTGCAATATACACGTAACAATTTCATTGAATAAAAATAAGTCATTAATAAATAACTCAACTTAAAATAGTACAGTTTGTATGAGAACTAGAGGGATTATTAACAAGTTGGTGCAAGG
Source organism: Linyphia triangularis (assembly GCA_963978545.1). Taxonomy (NCBI): domain Eukaryota; kingdom Metazoa; phylum Arthropoda; class Arachnida; order Araneae; family Linyphiidae; genus Linyphia; species Linyphia triangularis. Next base: position 36,713,486 of record OZ021727.1, on the reverse strand, counting down.
TGGCTAAAATATTTATTCAAATCTTGATTTTTCAAATATGATAATTGGATTTCCTTCTGAAACGTTAATTAAGAGCGAAATACAAATTTTCTGGTCAAATGAATAATTTATTACTCATATTATACTTCTTATTTTCAAAAAAAAATGTATACTGTTCACCGCTTAATTTTTAATTTCCAAAGTTTAAGGGGTTACAAGTGCACCCCCTAAACTCCCTTTAACGTCGCACTTGTCAGTTAGGAGTTTTATACTGCATATTTTGGAAAGAGAAGTTGGACTTTCAAAATTGTTTCTGTATATTGGAAGGATAACTAAATTTGATTTGTAATTAAGAAGGGTCGGAAGGCAAATTTTTTTCTCGGAATCCATTTTGAGGTTTTTAGCGCATCACAATATTTTAAATATTATCTACTAAATGGTTTGACTTTTATGGGAAATACACTCATCCGAAGTATTTTGAAATATTTTTTGAAAATTAACATCGGTGAAAAAACCGTCTTCTTTGTACTTTAAACACGCTGTTTTCTCAAAATGCTGTTTTTTCATTCAAATGTACCTTTTTCTCAGGATCTACTCAATATTTTACTTTGAAATTATTTCTTTTTCCTGATAAGTATGGTATTTTTACACAAACAGACACATGCTTTTAAAGAAATTTTGATTAGATTTTTAAAAAAAAAAATTCCTAACCATGCTTTTTTTTTTTTTTTTTTTTTAATTTTACAAAAAAAAAATTCAAAACATCATAAATCTTAAGGAAAATGTAATTTTAAGCAAATGTCAGTCTAAGTGAAAGTATTTTAATGTTGGTAGAAAATTTTAAGCCAATGCTATGAGTAGTTTCAGAGAAAAAGGCACATAAAAAAGGCTTTTCCAACATGCCTTAATCATGCCATCCGACCAGTGCCGGAACTAGGGGGGGGCAGGCGGGGCAGCTGCCCCGGGCGCTAACCAGAGGGGGCGCCGAAAAGCCAACAAAGCACTATTTGTTGTATAAATTTTAATATTTGGACGAAAGGATAATTTTTCATAAATAAATTTTCATTTTTCTTAAAATTCTGGATGATCTCTAAGATATCCAACAGAAGAAAAAATCCACTAGAAAAAAAAAAAATACATTTCTGTACAAAGAAAGTAATAATCTATCCTTTTCCAAAAGAATGACAACGAATTCTCCCTACCCCCTGATGAAGAATAGGTTTGTGCTACATGGCAGGCTGCCAGAAATGCTAATTTAAAATCGCATTGGTAATATAGTCGCAATGTAGTTAGATAAAATTTAGCATTACAACAATTTAATGCTGTTGAAATTTTCGTAAATTGAAATATGTCGATGAAATTATCTGGGGCGCAGAATCGCAGAAAAGCAAAAGAAACTGCAAGAATATCCCAACCTTTTATCATCTTGGCTAGTTCACGAGACTGAAACCAATGAAGGTAAGAATTTTTTTAAATTTGTAACCTAATAAACTTCGGAAGATGTGTATTAAGGACAAGGGTTACGTTTGGGATATATCTCTTGCCAAATATATTTATTGTTCTCTAGGAGTCCGCAGGAATTTTTACAGGGGGCTGCAAGATGTTGAATTGTTTAGAAATCGTTTACTTTTGTTTTTGAGGTTGATTATCATTAACTTTAAAGGTTCATTGTGATTCCTAATGAAAATTAATTAGCAAAAAGTTAATTAAAAATTGAAATAATTAACGATTGAAACGTTTTCTTTAAGAGAATAATTTAGTATTTCTTCAGCTAAAAACAGATTTTTTTTCATTTTTACACATTTTGAATCGTGCTGAGTTTAAAAAAACTGGGGGTGTTGAACTTTGAACAACTTTCAATTCCCACTGTTTCCTTCATTTAATTTAGCAATTATTTTGGCTGTAAAAATGACAGCGCAAGCACGATTTTGACAAAAACCGTAACGCCAGGTGTAATGGCCAAAGTAGGTCAATCCGTTTGAAAGTAATGCTGACCACAGACAACACACGGACCCACAAACTTTTTTTCTAGAACACTTTTTTGATTCAGAATGTTCTGAAACGTGAAGAAATGCAAAAAAATTATGCGATAAAAAGTTGACACAAGAATTCCTATTGAGCACAAGAATTCCTATTTATCGCAAAACATATCGATTTTTTAAAAATAATCCAAATCTCAATTTAAATGCACTGACTAAATATGTGACTATATATTTTTAACAATATATTTTACTATATATTTTTAAATCCCTTATATTAACTTCACTTTTGTTTGAGTGTGCGTTTGAGCCTGGCGTACAAATCTGCGGATGCTGGTCTATTCCTAAATAATGAAAAAATAATAAAACATCAAGGCATGAATTCTAAAAATAGATCTCAAGGCCTTATTTTTCATAAAAAATAACGAAAAAGAAAGTATTTTCCAGGAAGTGATAAATAAAATAAAAAGAATCCATCTCCATGCTACGAGAAAAAGGCGCAACTTTTGAAATGTCAAAGAACTTATGGCTATAAGAAGGCAAGCTTCGCCAAAGCGTAAGTAAAGATATCACGCGGATTTTTCCAGTTGAGACCACAAAACCCGCCAAATTGTAAGGATTTCTAGGCGTGTGCCATTGCATTTGCACAGAGTTATAGTGTCATTTTGACGACATTATTTTTCACCAAACAGATGTCATGTTCGTCAAATTTTGTCCATTGCATTGGTGAGAATTTTAAATTCTCCAAGAAAATGGAGAACTCACACATAGCACCAGTAAGTAATATATTATTCATTCTATTATTAAAATGAGTTTCAATAAGTTTAAATTAATTGTTCTAAAATTAACATTTATGTGTTTACCAACTATTCAATGATTTTTGTAGACAAGTCATTAAATTAATTTGCTTTTGTGTTCAATGAGTTCTGGTAATATTCGGAAGCTTTTTAAATTTTTGTATTAGTATTTTACAGAAGAAAATATTTTTTGAAATGTAAAACAGCTTAATTGTTTATGATCTAAGACGTTTTGAAACCAGGTTAACCAGATTTTGTGTTAAAAAGTGTTACATATCATTCAACTATGTTCTTTTATTTCATTGTAACTGACATTATTTGTATTGATTCATTAGTTGTTTTTTTGTCTTTATGCAAATCTTTATGCAAGCAGAATGAACCCTGGTCATTAATAAGGGCTTGTCAAATATATTTATTTAAAATTTCAATTAATTAATTCTTTTATTGTTTGTTTCAAAACAGAATTTTACAAAGGAAAAACCTTTGTTAATTTTCAATGTATATATAGTTAGCTTCAAATCTAAAAAATTATTGTGTGGGGGCGCCAAAATGAATTCTTGCCCCGGGTAAAAAGTGATCTGGTTCCGTCCCTGCATCCGACATCCCTTAAATGTATTTTTTACTGCAAAAATTATAATCGTTGTTAAAGTTAATTAGTCGTTGCTGTTTTACTTTTTATAACTCTATTTTCCTTAAAAAACAAACACCATTTATTACAACTTACATAATCACTTTGCCGAAACACTGCATCTCTATATATATAAGGCAAAGCCCTCACTCACTCACTCACTCACTCACTCACTCACTCACTGACTCACTGACTCACTCATCACTAATTCTCCCACTTCCCACATAGTCACAACTCTGAAAATCGGCACAAATATCAACAATGGTAAAAATAGAAAAAGTAAACTATTCCGATCTCGATTAACACACTTTAAGGGGTCGAAAAGGGGTCAAACGTTCCAAACGGGGGACATTCGAAAATCCTACTTCCCACATAGTCACAACTCTGAAAATCGGCACAAATATCAACAATGGTAAAAATAGAAAAAGTAAACTATTCCGATCTCGATTAACACACTTTAAGGGGTCGAAAAGGGGTCAAACGTTCCAAACGGGGGACATTCGAAAATCCTACTTCCCACATAGTCACAACTCTGAAAATCGGCACAAATATCAACAATGGTAAAAATAGAAAAAGTAAACTATTCCGATCTCGATTAACACACTTTAAGGGGTCGAAAAGGGGTCAAACGTTCCAAACGGGGGACATTCGAAAATCCTACTTCCCACATAGTCACAACTCTGAAAATCGGCACAAATATCAACAATGGTAAAAATAGAAAAAGTAAACTATTCCGATCTCGATTAACACACTTTAAGGGGTCGAAAAGGGGTCAAACGTTCCAAACGGGGGACATTCGAAAATCCTACTTCCCACATAGTCACAACTCTGAAAATCGGCACAAATATCAACAATGGTAAAAATAGAAAAAGTAAACTATTCCGATCTCGATTAACACACTTTAAGGGGTCGAAAAGAGGTCAAACGTTCCAAACGGGGGACATTCGAAAATCCTACTTCCCACATAGTCACAACTCTGAAAATCGGCACAAATATCAACAATGGTAAAAATAGAAAAAGTAAACTATTCCGATCTCGATTAACACACTTTAAGGGGTCGAAAAGGGGTCAAACGTTCCAAACGAGGGACATTCGAAAATCCTACTTCCCACATAGTCACAACTCTGAAAATCGGCACAAATATCAACAATGGTAAAAATAGAAAAAGTAAACTATTCCGATCTCGATTAACCCACTTTAATGGGTCGAAAAGGGGTTAAACGTTCCAAAAGAGGAATATTCGAATGTCCTACTTCTCATTTCTTCACAACTCTAAAAATTGGTGAGAATATCAATAAAGACAAACGAAGAAAAAGTAAGTTATTCCGATCTCGATTAACCCACTTTAAGGGGTGGAACAGGGGTTAAACGTTCCAAACGAGGGATATTCGAATGTCCTACTTCCCCTTTCGTCACAACTCTGAAATCTGGTGCAAGTATCAACAAAAACAAACGTATAAAAAGTAAGCTATTTCGATCTCTATTTACCCACTCTAAGAGGTCAAAAAGGGGTTAAACGTTCCAAACGAGGGACATTCGAATATCCTACTTCTCACATAGTCACAACTCTAAAAATTGGTACAAATGTCAACAATGGTAAACATAGAAAAAGTTAGCTATTCCGATCTCGATGAACCCACTTTAAGAGGTCAAAAAGGGGTTAAACGTTCCAAACGAGCGATATATTCGAATGTCCTACTTCTCATATTTTCACAATTCTGAAAACTGGTGTGAATATCAATAAAGACAAACGCAGAAAAAGTAAACTATTCCGATCTCGGGTGGATCAAGGGGTGGAAAAGGGGTTAAACGTTCCAAACGAGGAATATTCGAATGTACCACTTCCCATATGGTCACAACTCGGAAATTTGGTACAAATGTCAAAAAAGATTAAACATAGAAAAAGTAAGCTATTCTGTTCTCGATTAACCAACTTTAAGGGGTCGAGAAGGGGTTAAATGTTCCAAACGAGGGATATCCGAATGTTCCTCTTCCAATGTAGTCATTTTTCTGATTTTTTTTTGCAAATGTTAAAAAAATAAGTCATTCCAATATCGATTAACGAATTTTTAAGGGATGAAAAGACGACGCAACATTGAAACTATACGAGGATTAACTTAATGTCTAATTAACTTAATTCCAACACAGCTACTACTTTGAAATTTAGAACTAAGAGCAAACATAAACACAATAAACTATACCAGTTTACTATTCACAATTATAAATTTCGTTTAAAATGTCAACAAAGGAAAGTTCCTATTTTGATAAATCAATTTGTCGGGATCGAAATGGGAGCAAACGTCTGAAGTGTAGAATACATGAATGTCTTTTGATCGCTAAAATGCTAATGGTAAAATTTCGTAGCGCAGCACGGGTATTCAGCTAGTTTAATATAAAGCCTAGATATAATAAAAGTAGTCGTTATCATTATTACATTACCATGAAATCAGAATATTTACTTAGAGCCTGTTGACGGTGACTAACATGATTATTGGAAAATACGAAATACATTAAGATAATTAAAATCTAATACACTCGACTACTACTGATTTTGAGAGCATGGCTTTCTTTTACCTATATATTTCTGAATTTGATCACTAATCAAACACCAATTAATTTCTAAATAATATGTACTTGCGTTTATTTCTAAGTAGTTCTCTAATACTTCCGCACAAATATAAGGGCCATTCCATGTTACGTGTGTAACATTAAGAGAGCTAATTCTATAAGTATTGTCAGAGTTTGTAGTACTTTAATTTCAATAACATTTCAGCTGATAATAATTAAATAATCAATAGATCATTTTCTTATAACATAATGAAGAAACTAAAGATTTTGAGTCATCACAGTATTTTTAATTGTTTTTCCTAATTTCATTATACATATGTGACATAAAATATTCATTCGAATTGCATTTTAATTTAATGCCATATTCTTGTGAATGCTGCAGTTGGAAATTAAAATAAAAAAAATATGTATTGGGCTTACATATTTTTATATACTTATATTGTTATATACTTATTGTCAGTGAATGTATCGTATGCAATGTAATACCTAAAATATGTATTTACTTACCTATTTAATATAGAGTTAAAAATTTAATTTTTTGTTGTTTCAGCGGAATGACCCATAAAAGAATAAATTTATACAATTATATTTCCTTGCACAGTGAATACAATTAAAAATATTATGTTGAATGTTCACCTTTTGATAGTTGTGCATCACTTTCAAAAATACCTTAAAAGATTATTAAAAAAAAGTTAAGCTTTCCAATTTTAACGTCATCTCCCTTCTATCACATTACAGGAGCTACTTTTTGATCTCTTCTAAGTACTCAAGTCCACCGCTTCTATCCGATACAATTACAAAAACCAGTGCATAAACCAGCAGTGAGTCTTGGCTAAAACCAACTTTTACATATACTACAAGGTATTAAAAGAAAATAAAGCATTTCATTCCAATTTACAAATCCCCAACCCTCCATCACATTACAGAACATTTTTTAAGCAGTACAAAGTACGCCGCCTCAGCCAGACACAGTTCCCAAAACAAGTGCATAAAAATAGTTTTATTGCACTGTCCCCTCCAATACACTTGCAAAGTGTTTACATTTTTAGTGTCCTACAAAAGAAGAGTGGGATCGCCTATTTTTATATTCCTCCTGCAGCATCTTTTTTACCCGGAGAAATGGACCCTGAAGAAAGCAGCCATTGTTGTTAGGGCTGACCCCTAAGGAGCTCAGTGAAGGTCAAACAGGTAAGCATATGCCCGGGAGCGGCTCACCTGGGCTCTGCTGCAAGATGACAGTCTTCGTGACTGCTTCAGCCCGGGGATGATTTCTGCAAAGGTAAATGGAAATAAAAAAAAACACGTCGCCATTTCTTGCGGCGGCTTTGGTGGTCGTTTTTTGAGGGTTTGCAGAGCTTTCAATTGTCTTTTTTCTTCTGGCTGTCGTTTGGGCGTTGGTCAAAGACTCATGCACGTGGTAGACTTTTTTTTTTTTTATTTGGAGATGGTCTGTCTGGTTTTTTTTAATCATATAGGGTGGGGTTTGAGTTATATCTGCACAGTGTAAGTTTCACGCCCACGCTTAAGTGATAGAGTAGTTCCACTAGAGAACTTATGTGTGTTAAAATTGAATAGGATTAATCAATGTGTGCTGATTTATAAATATTGATGATTTTTTTTTTTTTTTAATTGTTGCATTGTTCGCATTTTACTGTCATATTTATAAAATATTCCGATTAATTATATTTTTTCGTTTGATACACGCAAAAACTACAGTTCTCTAAGCTCAAAATATGACCTGTCCTGTAACAAAATATACACATGTTTAGGATCTTCAGAGTAGTGTTTGCAACGAACTCTTGAAATTTTCCTCCAATTTATTATACTAAAAAAGATAATTTTTCCTCAAATTCATTTTATTAAACAATTATGATATTTTCACGACAGTTTTTCACACTTAACAAACCAGTTCAACCAACGATAATAATTCTGAAAAAATCAATTCAAATGTGTTTTATTCCAATAAAAAAAAAATTAAAAATACAAAGTAGCAACAGAAGCTATAAATCAGAATTTCTTGAAGTAGCATGGGATTGTAATGATATTTTTTTTTAATTATAATAAAAATAAGGAAGTTTTTATGTTTTTGATCACCAAAAATGGCATCAGCGGAAATCGTTTGGAAAAATATTGGAATATTAATCGAATCACTATTCTCTAAATCTCGTATGCTTTAAATGCTCGTATAATGGTGGTTAATCCACCATATCTAGCACTATTCCAAACGCACTTTTTAATTCTGACAATCGAACATAGTCAACAAAACATTCTTTTGTAAGTAAAAACTACCACATAACCACAAGAAAAGCACATACCAAGATAACTGAAACTTATGACCAGGCTGAGACGTATCCCCTTTTTTTTATGAATGGAGGACAGTTTTGATGTTGGTCTATCTTCTTTAAGAAGTTGGTGTATATCCTCTTCTTCCCGTCTGCTAAAAGGAGTTTCAAACAATATACACACTTTATCATAAAGGGGCTCCATGTTTCAAAATAGTTAACTTAATAAATAACAGGAAAACAGTGTAAACTAATTGCGACATTCCGTTTGGAGGAACTATTAGAAACGTTCGGTTTCTCTCACACACACCCAATCTGATTCTCAAGCGGAGCCAATCAGTTCATCGAATTCTCAAGGACAGTAGAAGTTGAAAACTGCTGAACTGGCTGTCTCGCTGTACATTACGAGGAGGGAAAGGCTCTGTTGCGTTCCATCGGTTACCATGGCAAAGAGCCGCAGCCGAAACGCGTTTCAGGAACACTCGGCTGCAGTTCGGAGGAAAATCACCAGTTTGGGTTAATTAGAAGCGTTTTTTTCTTTTTCTCTCGTGAATTGAGTATTGAAGCAACAAGTTTGCTATCGGATTTTTTTGACCCTTACCTTTGAAATTGTATGTTCATTTTCTCATTTCGGAAAATTGTAAAATATGCCATTTTAGTTTTGAGCTAATAAATTTAGATGTAGCCCGGCTGTACCTCACTAGCCGCCACTGTACAGAACCTCCGGAGGGTAGGCTTGGGCGATGTATCGATACATCGTCTAAAACCGGTGTGAAATCAGCATCGTCAAACCGGTATCAATATTTTCCCTAAACCGATACATCACGATCTTTTTTGACGAGAGCGCGATACACTCATTGCCTAGCACTTCAAGGACAAAGAACCGATGATGCCACGATTCATGCGCGGTGTTTCTAAAATACTATTGAAACTGTCGACTAGGCTTGGGCGATGTTAACATTTCTGCATCGCGATATATCGGGAAGCAAACATCGCGATGTCACGATACATCACGATGTTAATTTTTTTTTTTTTACAAAATACTATAAAACAATGTTTTCATAACAAGCTATGTAGCCGAGAGTTATGCTTACTTAGCTTTGTAACATTTTAATTAATTTACGTACAGAAGTTTATATTAAATAACATGAGCAGCGACAGAATTCCTTTCAGGGGGATACATAAAGCACCCAAGGGGGTATAAGCCGGTTATTTTTAATCCGGATTTTTCAATTTCTCTATCTTAATGACATTTTACTTTGTTATTATACAGGGAAATCGGGGGGTGGGAGAGGGGAGGACAAGTACACTTCCTGGCGGTGCCAATGTTACTTTAGTTATTGGATATTCTTAACTATTAAATAAAAAAAAAACATACTTTATAATGGATATTTTATTACTTACTATATACAATATAACTATTAAACAATAAAAATAAAATTAATGCATAACATTTAAAATTCTAATGATCTTTATTTTGTGCCAAAAAAATCTGCATTTCAGCATTTTTAAGAAGCAATGTTTGATTGAGTAATTAATCTTATGGAAATAAACTTTATTCAAATCGTACAAACTGAAAAAAAAAAGTATAAAAGATTTATTTACTTACGAGTCAGAAGAGAAAATCCTTCAACGTAAGTAGGAAAAAAAATCGTTTATAAGTATTTAAGCAATCAAACTAGAGAAACATAACTGTGATCCGTTCATGCGCTAGTTCATACTGACTTAGGCAGATATAACAAACCATCATAGTAATACACAACCTGATTATCTTAACTGGGTAAGAATTAGACAGATATTACCACGCAAAAATACCGCAATCCCATTGAGTTAATAAATGAAGCAAAGCTCTCAAAGGGTAAAAATGTTAGATAAAAAAATCCTGAAGTTAATGTAAAAGATTTAAAAGTACAAAAATGTAATATTTTATTTCTTCCGAATTAGAGGGGAAAAAAAATAAATTAAACACTAAAAGTTTAGGAAATACTGAAGTGAATTCCAAAAAAAGAATATCAAGGTCTTATATCTGATGACAAATTACATAAAAATCAAAACGTTTTTCATGAGTTGAGAAAACAAAAAAAAAATGTTCAAACAATAAAAGGAAAACTTCTTTCATGGAATCTCCAATATTACTAGACTAACTGGCGCCTGAAAACCACCTCGTAATTTCAGTACTCAGCTGTAAAAACGAAATAGGAAATAAACGCGAGACCTTAAAAAAAAAAAAAAAAAAATACATCGTAAAATTGAATAATAATTTCAACATGTCATACGTGCTTTTTTCCCTTGAAATGTGCACTTTTTTCCAACTTTATTTTAAATTCCAAAAGCCAGGGGATGCAAAAGCGAATGCAACATATATTAAGTGCGCGATGCCATCTGTGGCGTTTTGTTTCTATTCAATCATGGAAACATCGCACATACCGGGTACGATTACCACGATGCCGATACAGCAAAAGCAAATGGAAATCGTCTCAAACGGCGCGGTGTAGCTGTTACACTACGTTTCTATATAGTCTTGGATACACCTCGCATATGCAGGGAGGATTACTGCGATGTGGTGAAGTATCGTGTCTCAAACGGCGCGGTGTCGGCGGTTTCAATAGTATTTTAGAAACACCGCGCATGAATCGTGGCTTCATCGGTTCTTTGTCCTTGAAGTGCTAGGCAATGAGTGTATCGCGCTCTCGTCAAAAAAGATCGTGATGTATCGGTTTAGGAAAAATATTGATACCGGTTTGACGATGCTGATTTCACACCGGTTTTAGACGATGTATCGATACATCGCCCAAGCCTACCGTCGACACCGCGCCGTTTGAGATACGATACTTCACCACATCGCAGTAATCCTCCCTGCATATGCGAGGTGTATCCAAGACTATATAGAAACGTAGTGTAACAGCTACACCGCGCCGTTTGAGACGATTTCCATTTGCTTTTGCTGTATCGGCATCGTGGTAATCGTATCCGGTATGTACGATGTTTCCATGATTGAATAGAAACAAAACGCCACAGATGGCATCGCGCACTTAATATATGTTGCATTCACTTTTGCATCCCCTGGCTCTTGGAATTTAAAATAAAGTTGGAAAAAAGTGCACATTTCAAGGGAAAAAAGCACGTATGACATGTTGAAATTATTATTCAATTTTACGATGTATTTTTTTTTTTTTTTTTTTTAAGGTCTCGCGTTTATTTCCTATTTCGTTTTTACAGCTGAGTACTGAAATTACGAGGTGGTTTTCAGGCGCCAGTTAGTCTAGTAATATTGGAGATTCCATGAAAGAAGTTTTCCTTTTATTGTTTGAACATTTTTTTTTTGTTTTCTCAACTCATGAAAAACGTTTTGATTTTTATGTAATTTGTCATCAGATATAAGACCTTGATATTCTTTTTTTGGAATTCACTTCAGTATTTCCTAAACTTTTAGTGTTTAATTTATTTTTTTTCCCCTCTAATTCGGAAGAAATAAAATATTACATTTTTGTACTTTTAAATCTTTTACATTAACTTCAGGATTTTTTTATCTAACATTTTTACCCTTTGAGAGCTTTGCTTCATTTATTAACTCAATGGGATTGCGGTATTTTTGCGTGGTAATATCTGTCTAATTCTTACCCAGTTAAGATAATCAGGTTGTGTATTACTATGATGGTTTGTTATATCTGCCTAAGTCAGTATGAACTAGCGCATGAACGGATCACAGTTATGTTTCTCTAGTTTGATTGCTTAAATACTTATAAACGATTTTCTTTCCTACTTACGTTGAAGGATTTTCTCTTCTGACTCGTAAGTAAATAAATCTTTTATACTTTTTTTTTTCAGTTTGTACGATTTGAATAAAGTTTATTTCCATAAGATTAATTACTCAATCAAACATTGCTTCTTAAAAATGCTGAAATGCAGATTTTTTTGGCACAAAATAAAGATCATTAGAATTTTAAATGTTATGCATTAATTTTATTTTTATTGTTTAATAGTTATATTGTATATAGTAAGTAATAAAATATCCATTATAAAGTATGTTTTTTTTTTATTTAATAGTTAAGAATATCCAATAACTAAAGTAACATTGGCACCGCCAGGAAGTGTACTTGTCCTCCCCTCTCCCACCCCCCGATTTCCCTGTATAATAACAAAGTAAAATGTCATTAAGATAGAGAAATTGAAAAATCCGGATTAAAAATAACCGGCTTATACCCCCTTGGGTGCTTTATATATCCCCCTGAAAGGAATTCTGTCGCTGCTCATGTTATTTAATATAAACTTCTGTACGTAAATTAATTAAAATGTTACAAAGCTAAGTAAGCATAACTCTCGGCTACATAGCTTGTTATGAAAACATTGTTTTATAGTATTTTGTAAAAAAAAAATTAACATCGTGATGTATCGTGACATCGCGATGTTTGCTTCCCGATATATCGCGATGCAGAAATGTTAACATCGCACAAGCCTACCGGAGGGTGAATACCAATTCGTACTGGAAAGTTTTTTTTTTTAACTATATTAATTTTATATAAAAACAAGTGTAGATGTTATATTTGAAATAAAAATTAAAATTGAAAAAAAAAAAAACCTTTAGTGAATACTCACACGACGAGTGCTCCGTTTGTCCGTATCCAAACGCTGTGTATGTGCCCACTCGCACATGAACTTTTATTTGACAAACTTTCTATTTGTAAGCAGTTCATGAGCAAGTTATTTTCATAGTTAAACCTTTTTAAGGTTATTTGGATGCATTTTTGTTCATCAGGTATTGTTTTCCATCGAAACAATTTAATAGTCTCGCTAGTGATAGAAACCGACATTTAACATACATTAACTGGCAAAAGTTTTGAGACGATACGTTTTTCTGTCCTAACTTTTTCTGTAAGCAAAATGTCTTCATGATGTTAGATAATAATTTGTACCCCTTTTACAGCCTAACAAAATGTAACATTAGAATACTTGAGACAGGCAAATGAATTAAAAATAATTTGAAAATTCGCAAAACTACTCAAGCAAACATTTTGAGACGATTCTCGTTTTCTAAACTTTTATTAAAATTAAGCTTCTTAATGTAAGGAAATAGTTATATATATTACTTAGTTGCAATATTTAATACTTAGTTGTATATCTCTTTGCTTTGAAAACTATGGCTCACCGTCTGGGCATGGAATTAACAAGGCTTTCTAAGGTGGATTATAAGATGGATTTTCGCTCGTTCTGATTGAAGATGCTGAAGGAGTTCTGCCTTGGAAGAATGCTTCCATGTCCCAACTTTTCTTCCAATGTGTTCCCAAAGGTGTTCAATTGTATTGAGGTCAGGTGACTGACTCGGCCAGTCCAAAACTTTAATTTTCTTACCTGTAAACCAATTTGTCACCATTCTGGAGGTGTGCTTGGGATCATTATCCTGCGGAAAAATCAATCCACGAGGCATCTTTTTATAAACATTTTGATCCCTAATCTCATCGATGTGTAAAAGGGGGATGACACCACCATGATGGAAAGTTCCTCAGACCATTACCGATCCGTTTCCGTGCTTCACTGATCGGGTTGGTATCGTTGGTACTGGCAGGGACGACGCAAAAGGGGGCGTAGGGGGCGACTCGCCCCCCGTTCCCAGATAAATATCTTCATTATCTCACCGCGTCAAAATTTTTAGGAAGGTTTATAGTCGATAAATTTCTGAAATTTCATCCGTTCTTTTAAAAATGCCTAGTGACAGATGTTTTAAAACATATTGAACGGAAAAAAGAACAAATAATTAAATCATCATTAGTATTACAAAATTGTGATCACAATGCAGCCTAAGTTGACGATCGGCAATTTTGAATCGGAGTAAATATATCCTTTTTGATGGGAACATTAAAATAATCTAATCATTGATATCTTCACTGACATTAGATAACTTTGATGTGTTACAGTAGATGATATACTTGTATTTGTGGTACGTCAGATAACGACTCAAAAGCCATAACATACCCATTAAACGTCAATTACATAAAGTGTTTAATGTACGTCATATGAGTTAAGGGTTTAAAAAATTTAAATTTAAAAGAAGAATTAAAATTAAAAGAATTAAAACAAAAAAAAAATTGTATACGAAAATTGACTCGCATTATGCAAGTTATTGCAATTAATGTCAAGTAGAACTCCATTCTCTATAAATGATGTTATTTACAGGATGGTCATAAAGAAACTTTGCCGATATATGGACCTCTAGCGGCAGTCTCGTTCAACAGATCGAGATGAGATTTCAGGTATATTCAGTCAATCAGTTTTAGGATTTCAGTTATTCAGAGGTATAAGGTCGAAATTCTGTGAATTTCAGAAAAATGGCGCTCACGATTACGCCGGTTATAGTTACGAATGGCAACGCCCACTTTTTCCTATCGAAAAATGATCATCGCAATCGAAAACCCTAAAGAGTGTTTGAACGGTACGTGTATCACAAAAAACGGACGTGTAATGAACTCATAAAAAGCAGATCTGCGAACGGCCAGCAAAAACACGATCGAAGCAATCGAGGCCGCTCGCCAAATATTCAGCTTAGTAAACCGATTTAATTGCCTGTGATGGCGCTCATGTGAACTTTGGCCTCTGTCTAATGCCAATTTCCATCGTGCGCCTCAATCGCGTTTTAATTGGCCGTTCTCACAGCTTTTTTTTGTGCGTGCATAATGCGTCCGTTTTTTTGTGATACACGTACCGTTCCAACGCTCTTTAGGGTTTTCTCAGGCGCTGAGCATTTTGCGACAAGAAAAAGTAGGCGTTGCCATTCGAAAATTTCGAGTGTCTGTAACCATAACCAAAACCGCTTGAGCGCCATTTGTTGAAACTCGCAGAATCCCGAGCTCATACTTCTGAATAACTATACCTGAAATCTCATCTCAATCTGTTGAACGGAACGGAAGCTAAAGGTCCATATATCGGAAAAGCTTCTTTATGATCACCTTGTACTTCATATATTGAAAATGCATTCCCAAAATAGTGCATACTGGCAGGCGATATCGTATTTATTTCAACAAAATAATCTTTAGAAAAGTATTGAAAGGTTTATTATAATACTATCTAAAATTCTTATTGTTTACCGTGCTCAAATAGCTGTGACCCGACATTGTCCGGTACAACCAGGTTCAGTCTATTGCAAATTGTGAGTATACTTTCACTCCTTTCCTCGATTTCTGGCGCAGTTTGGCCTTTGTGTTGCCCTTGCGCTTAATAAATCTGAAAAACAACCAACCAACCAACCTATCCTGGATTTCACCACTTTATACTCTAAACATTGGGAAAAATTGTCTTTCAGATAAACTAAGATTTTTTAGTCCAAATACATTTAAAAATATTTCAAATTGGATCAATAAATCTCAAGTTAGGATCATAACCATTACATGTGGGTAAGGGATATGGGGGTGAGTTTTTAGAAATTTCATGTTGACAGTGACGTTTCTCTTGCTTTGAAAATCAAATGTGCATCTTGTTCTTCCTCAAGATCGGAATAACACTGTAGATTTGAATACCTCCCCCCCCCCACACACACTTTTCCCAAAATAACCCGCAGGTACTATTCCTTATATAGTTTGGATTGTTGTGCTAAAAATATGAATGCTTATTTATAGATCTGAATATTTTTTCACTAAATTCGAAGTTCAATTAGTTGCGAAAAAATTACCTTTCTGCATATAAATATTAGTTTGGTTTAATGCTAAAGTAATCCATTTCATTTTTATTCCCGCTTAGGAAAAAACTAGCATTTTCAAGTATACTTTCCTTCTTGAACAAATGATTATTGTTCAAAAAACAAGAAATATTTGCAAAAATTATTACTGAAAAACCACACCACATCAGTGAGAAACCACACAAAAAATCATGAAATAAAATCCAGCAATTTTGATAAAAATATATACTCAAAGTAACTACTTTTAAGAAGTAAGTTCCTGGATAGAATTGTTAAAAAAAAAAATAAGTTTTACTATTATTACACTTTTCAAGAAAAATCAAAAAATTTTCTTTTTTAGTTAAGAAAATGTGTTAAAAATAATTTAAAAATTAAATAGTTAACAAAACGTTTTATATAATTATTGTCTTTTGCAATGTAATTATAGTGTCCATGAGCGCCTACAGGATTATTTGCAGGGAGGTGTAAGACGACAAAAGTTTTTGTTTAATTCTTGATTTTTCGAAGATGGGAATTGGATTTCCTAATTGGATGTTAGTTAATAATTGTGGGGGGGGGGGGGCAATAATGTTCTGTTCAAATTGATAAATTAATATCTATACATTTTTTTTCTTGTAAATTTAAATTTCTAGAAGATGTCTTATGCAGGAGTTTAGTGGAGGAGGGGGGGGGGGGGGGAAGGGGCGTGGGAACGACGTCCTCTTACCTTTTCAGAAGCGAGAACGGCGTTCCCCTATAGACTTTTTGAATTTAGATATTTTTTCTTTATTTGTCGCTACATCTAAAGTTAAGTAAGAAAAATAAAAAGTTCTTTCGTGAGAGCTATTTCTTTATTCTCAATCCACAACTTTATAGCTAAGCTAGCAAGTTCAAATATTTACAGCACACCTAAAAAGTTCACGGCAACCCGCACTTGGCAATATCCATCAAAACGTGCATTAAAATCCACTTTCTTCAAATTTCTTAATATAAAATTTATAATGATTTTGGATATATTGAAACCAGACTTTGAAATAGTAGGAACGCATTTGAAATGTATGTCAAATTATAAAAGCAAATTGCTTTTTGTTTTGGGAAAGTTTACATTTACAGTAATATCAAAAATTTATTAGAAGCTCTTAAAAAAAAATCCATATTACCGAGTTTCAGAAAGCCAGGACTAAATGCAGTGACGGCGAACAGGGGTTAGCCTAATTTTTTTTTTTTTTAAGTGACTTTGATGTCAATATTATATAATTTTGCAGTTCACTCCCTCTTCCCATTCATACCCACTTTTGATTATTTTTACTAACCGATCGCCCAATCCAACTGGACAATATTCAGAAATAAGGAGTGTCCTGAGCAAGTAGTAAGCCTACATATAAATATCCACCATTAAAATTAGAGGTAATTTGGATGATAGGAATGGTGGACGAATTTATATTTTATCAAGAAATTCTAAATCGACTGATGGATTTAGCTCCCCGAATCTTTGAAATCCAAGGAGTCGTTTATTTCATTTTATTAATGGAGCTAATTTTGAAGGGCAATGATAGGGTCTATTAAGCAAGCAATGGGAATATATTTGCATTTCGAGAAGAAGAAAAACAAAATTTCAATCAACGTTCTTAACAATCACATTCGTGTCAATCATTTTGAAAGCCGATTTCGCGGAGATACAGAATCTGGGAATTTTTCCAAAATTCCTTTCAGGTAAGGCATGTTCTGCGTCTAAATTAATCGATTACTATGGAATACGAGTGTTGATGAGATGGTGAAGAATGTTAATGAATTTCCGGGGATTCTTTTTAATAATATACATTGAATACAAAATAATTTGCTAATAAGTGAAAGAAATAATCAGTTTTTATAGAAAAATATCAATTTAGTAGTTTATTGCATCAATATGAAAAAAATAAATGGACTGCTATATGCAAATATCAGATAAGGGATGATCCTCGCCTCTCCCCCCCCCCCCCACAAATTTTTACTTCCCCTCCTCGATAAAACATACGCATATAATCACGTGACCTAACGTTCCCCCACCTCTTTATTTTATACTACACCACTGGTCTTATGGTGCCCTTTCTCACTGTGAGTCCATATTTGGAGGCCATCTCCTTGCATATTTGAACCTTACTTCCTTCGGATAAACGCGTCTTGATGTTGAGTCGTTTTTCTTGCGGCTCCTGATCTTGGAAGATCACGCACACCTTTACCTAGAACCTTCTGGGAAAATGGCTAAGTAAGGCTAATTTGTATCTCTGCGCAAAAGTATCGAAATTATAAAGTCATTTGCATACAGCACGTATATAAATGAAATTGCTAAAATGCTATTTAGAAATTAGGGACGCGATACGAACCCACTTCTTCTGAGTGTAATTTCTCTTCTGGGGAATTCCTCTGTGATAGCGGAGTCCTTGTGTGTGTAATAATATCACATGTGTTTAAGTCAAGTATTAAAAACTTAAATTTTATCAGATCGTCACAAAACTTTTGCTTTCATCTTTTCAAATTCACGTTTGGTATTTTTTTTTTAATTAATAAATCTCATACATATCATTAGTTGCGCTCCATGTAGGATGACGAAAGCTACAAATTACTAATTTACGTCATTAAGAAATTTTGCTTAAAGTTAGGACAGAAAAATATTTCGTTTCTAAACTTTTGCCAGCTACTGTATATATTTCAAAACAGATTTGAAATTTTTAAAAACTTAAATAAAAAAATAATAAAAAATTTAGTATTGCCAGTGAAATCGTAAAAGTTAAATAGAGAAAATGGAACCCAAACCCAAATTTATGGGACAGCAATCCTGTACCCCACAAATTAAGCCAATGTGTTCGCGTATGCAACAATAATAAACATCTTATTTTTTTAGATCGCAGCCGTATTTACGATTTGATCAAATATTAAACATTTAAAAAAAATATTTAGATATTTTGATTATTCAAAGTAATTTTTCTTGGAAAATACTCATAAATATATACTTTTCTGAATTTTAAAAATGTCTTCTTTGCATATTTTAGAAGTTAAAGGGCGGTGTAAGATTTGTATCCAAAAACTCAATTAGATGTGTTGATTTACATCAAAGTATAACACTCTACAAATATTAAATATTATATATCTTTGAAATCCTCTCTTCCCTAGCTTTTCTTTGGTTCTTCACACAACGTAATTAAAAAAAAAAAAAAAAAAAAAAAGGAAATGTTTTGTCAGACATTAATATTGTAAAATTTAAAAGAAAATTGTCTACGTTTGAGTATGTATGATATAGTTGTGTGCAAAACTTAATTTAAACTCCATTCAATAAGTCACCATCTTTTTAGACAAATGAAATTATTCTATGAGCGTTTCAATTGTTTGATAACGTATGAAACGTTTTCTGGTTTAAGTAATATTTTATTTGAAGTCTTTAAAAAAAAAAAAAAAAAAAAAAAAAAAGTTTTTTTAGTTACTTCAAAGCAAATTCAATGAGTCTTTGTGAAGATAGAATAATTATAAAAGTAAAACGTCGTATCGATTCTATATATATATATATTTTTTTAATTTTTTTTTTTTTTAATTTTTTTATTTTTTATTTTTTTTTGACGCACCAGTGATCGCAATATTTTTACTTGATTCATAAAGGCTGAATTTCTGGATCCTCTTTTCTAAGCTCATCACATCTAAGTATCATCACCACTTTCGTATTTGACTTCTTCAACGCCTTAAACTCTCAAAAATCCCGACAAGACATCTTCGACACACGAATGTGTGGTAAAAAAAATCTAAAACTTCTTACCAAGTACAAAGAACCAGAAATTTTTAAATATGTAAATAAAAAAAAAAAATGAATGAAATAGACTGGACATATTTTTCGGATGCTCAATGAAACATGCACTAAAAAGTAATTTTTTACCAAGCTAACTAGAGCGACGAGACCTCTAAACCCACTTAGAGGGATGGACTGTGTTGACAAAGACTATAGCAATAACAACAAAGTCGAAAATTGGAGAACTATTGCTGGTGACAGATCACGATGGAACAAAATCATCGAGAGAGCCAAGACTTAAAATAGACTGTCGAGCCATTGAAGAAGACATGCTTCCCCGAGGCATAATAAATTGAGCAGAACGAACAAAATCTCTTTCGGAACACTTTGATGGTGAATAACATCTCCAGCATTTACACGCTCGAAAGCACAGGGATCAACCAACATATTATGTTATCTGCTCACCAATTCTTCTGAGATCTGCCTTCCGTGCAAAAACAGACTGTAAATCCAAGCATTAGGGTAAGAGCCACGCGTGGACCGTCTTTAATTACTCCTTCTAAAAGTCATAATAGTTACGATAAGAACAGATGGGGCCCTGAGCTGCCTGCGTGTGCCAAGGTCAAGACGGATTTCTGCTCCTACCACGCGACCATTTAATTCAGTAGTAGCTTTTGCGCCATCCAGACTTTTTTGTAATTAGAACCCTGAATGATAATCAGTGTCTAGGGGTCCGCTGGCCGCCTCATTGTTCTTTGAAGAAAACAACATAAAGGAATGATAGGAAAGAAGAAAGATAAAATCACAGGGGGTGAACAAAAGGGGGCTTGTTCGTCATTTCTCAAGAGAAGACAATGGTGAAAGCAAAAGTGATGCCACCGAACTCTGAAATGTTATAAATGACACACCTATTAGAAATAATACAATGAAGGGTAAAAAAAATTCTAAAAGAACACACCCAAACGAAAGCGTCCGTTCTTTTAAGGTTTTATAGTAAGTCTGAAATGCTTTTGAATACATTTATGACAACGAGCAATAGTAATATGCACCTAGTGACAATCTACGTTGTTGCTTCTCGTAATGATGGGTCGTCTGGTAATGACGCATCAAATATATATGTTTTTTCATATAATAGCTTAGAATGTACTAGATGAAATTTCTAATCTAAAAGTTGGTATGAAAACACATTTGATAACTATGTGGTATTTTTTCCTTTGTCCAGTAATCGTAGAACCATACGATAATTGGTACGATAGTCTAAAACACCAATACTTTTAAGGGTTTGTTTTTGGTTGGTTTGGTTAGTACGCTCAAAGACTATTTTTGTGCACAATAACGGCTAATCAGGCTGAAACCTACAGCTTAACGTGGATTCTGAACCACAACGAACATTCATGCTCAACCCAGGATTCTAACCCGGCACCTTTGGCATGCGAGACCAAAGCGCTAACCCCATAGCCATCAGGTTGGCAACTTTTCAAGGGTATGTTCTCAATAAATTCCATAGCGCAAACGAAACATTCCAAAGTCCGTATTCTGATTATTGTTGAAGGCCTACGGCCTAGAGTGGAAAGTCCAGTGTAGCACGCCTATTGCATGAAATGGTTCTTGACACTTGTCACGTACACCCACAGTCATTTTCTGGATTTTTGTTTTCAAAACAAAGCAAAAATCCAATCTCTACTCTTTACCTAACTCCGAAATACTAAACCCATCTCTCGAGCTCAAACTTATAATTTTGAAAATTACTTAAATATTTAAAGCTGGACATTCTAAATAAATAAATTTAAAAAAAATAGCTCTAAAAGTTATGTACCTTGCCTTAATTGTCTTGCTTTTTGATAACATACTGATGTAATCAAAGTAATTTGCTTAAAATCATTCAAGTGCGAATGTTCACACGTACAGTGTTCGAATATGGAGCGCTAGGCGGTGCAGTTTTATAGTACTAATACACACGAACAACAAGTTTAATTAAAAAAAAAACAAAAAAAAACATTAGTGAAAATAAGATAGGAATTATGTTTGCTTAGATGTGAACCTCTTCATCTGACCGAGTTTAAAATTGTGAGGATGTGTAGGGGACCTAGAGTCGGGCTGAAATGAACAGTGGGAATCAAATACAAAATATACTAGAAAGGGTAAAACTATGCGTGTATGAAAGGAGATATCTGGATTTATGATTTTACCGAAGGAAAAATTTTCCTGCTTCTTGAACAACTTCAACTGAAAACACAACTGAAGAACTGAACAACTTCAAATGAAAAGTTTACAAGGAAATTACATCTCTAACAAAGGACACAGAAATCTGCTTTCAAAATCTATTAATGCATTCACTTCAGGATTCATGCCAAAAAATGAATTTAAAGGGAAATGCTGCAGTCCTTTTTCAACATCAAGTTATTCATATGTTAATCAACTTATTTTAACAATTAATTTAAATCTCTGAAACCTACTAATTATTATGGTTCACTCTTTTGATCAATAATTGGAATTATTTTGATGTTTAGAATACGGTCTTTCCTCATAAAACCTAATGAATAGGAGATCAAAAAGTCAAACACATCGTTTACCCTCCAATCTCCCCCCCCCCCCCCCCTCCCCCCGACAAGCCTTTGGAAACTTTTATTGACACACTTTTTTGTTGGTTTTCGTTCTCTGCCCTACGTCACCGAAAACGGAAGTACAAAACTTTCTCACCAAAACCATATTGCAGACGATCGATACCTTCGACACAGCTGATGCCAAAGGACGGGGAAGAAAAACTACCTTGAAACCGAAAATAAAGCAGAAGTCGTTTCCGGCAGATTTCTATAGGGCATCCGGTTAAGGGGAAAATGGGAAGGGACGGAGCTAACCAAGAAGGTGGTTTGCGGGAATAAAAAACCTCAGCATGTGATGATATACTCCCCCACTTTGTTTTATATATCTGGTTGTGATTAGTTTATTTCGCCTGCCATCTGCCGCCGTGTGCACTGACTCGTGCAAACTACTTTTTTTTTTACACGAATTAGTAGTGATTTTTTTTCTACATTGGAGACAGGTACTGAGAATAATACTTGCCGATTGGAGATTTTTAATGCTAGTTTTATTTTAGAATTAGGTGAAATTACTCTTTTGGAAGAACATCCGTTTTTGTAATTCTTCAACAAATAATAAAATTGATCATCGACATCCCTATCATTTCCATTGCTTTGTTAAACAAATTTTGTGCTCCATGTATGAGTCAAGCATTAAAAAGAAGTTGCAAAATAAAACACTGCTGTGTGTCAAGTTTGCAATCATGGTAATGGTGTGATTGTTCAACAACATTAAACCAGCGTAATTAGGCGTATTACATAATAAAGTTGAATTTTGTTATGGGACAGTTTAAAGTGTAAGCACTTAAATAGACTGTGTTTTAAAATTGTGTTTTAAATTATTTTTTATAGAATTTTAGATTTCGTTTGCTTAGTGTAAACACAGTAATGATATTTCAAATTTATAAAATTTTTATATATCTTTGTGAAATAACTAAATCTAAAAATCTCTATTTAATTTTAATTATATGTTGCGCTTCTATTAAGTTACAAAAACTAATTATTTTACTACGTTAAATATGTGTGATGTAATCTTTTTTAGCCTCGTTCTAGAAAAATATAATCAAGAACTTAATTGCAAACGTTTTAAAACAAAGTTTCTTGTTATAAAATATTCTTATAGAACAAATGAAATCGCACCAATTAAATGCTATAGAATTAAGTTGTAAAATACTTCTAAGCATTTGTTTTACATGAAACAT
The DNA here is from genome assembly GCA_963978545.1 of Linyphia triangularis. Lineage (NCBI taxonomy): Eukaryota > Metazoa > Arthropoda > Arachnida > Araneae > Linyphiidae > Linyphia > Linyphia triangularis. The sequence goes on along the minus strand of OZ021727.1, from coordinate 36,690,073 downwards.
AAACCTTTATTCTTTTACAAAAACTTTTAAACAATATCTTTTAATATTCCTAAATCTGAAACATGTCATAGAGATCACTGATTCTATTCAATGCAACAACTTTTTTTTTCACATTTAGTAATTTAAACAATTTTCTATGAAAAGTTGCTGTACATTGCTGAATTGTATGCATTAAGTTTTGTTGAACTGTAGAATATAAGTTAGAGTTAGTTACCAACCCCAAAGCAATCACAAACTGTATATAGTGTTCGTTGGAAATTCACAATAAAACAGCTAGCTATGATGCATTTAACTTCGAATTCTCCATAACATTATAATATTCACCAAATGTTTAATCTATAAAACACGCTGATATTTTTTAAAATAAGACTAATTATTTTTTTAAAAACTTATATTCTACTTGAAACTTTTAAAAATAGGCTCAACTCAAATTCATAGAACACGCCTTTTTTAAGTTCAAATATTTTAAATAATATTTGAGAATGTCTAATCACTAAGATTAATGACTATATATATTTTTACGAATTTTTGTATATTTGTAAATATTTCGTAGTGTTAATTTAGTAAATTTAGTAAAATTTTTGTACATTTCGCATAAGGCAGTGCAATAGTTCGTCGTTAAGTTGGTTTCCCGGCAATATGGGTGTTATCGCTTGATAACGAATTTTACAAAGGTAACTCTGGGAAGCGAGTTTTAAGGGGCAGGGCATTTAACATTATGGTAATGGCAATCTCGCCAAATTGGCGAGATAGAGCCAAGTTGGCGATGGTTTTGGAGACTAATTTTTGTCGCCAAATTTGGCAAGAAATCACCAAATGTCGCCAAACTTGGCGACCATTTGGCGACATTTTCGGTCCCCATATACATGTATAGGACTTTTCGACTACGATCTGGAAAGTTCTCCAAATATCTACTTCTAGAAGTCTCAAGAAGGTTTGACTCCTATATAAGTCGGCCGAGGTTAGTCAGTTAGTTGACTGATTTTGAGTCACTGAGTTAGTTGTTAGCCGAGTCCGTTAGTTGACTGGAATTACTGAGTCTCAGTGAGCATTCCTAGTAGTTCTAAAGCGAACTGTATTGCATTGTCTTTTGCGGCGATTTAGCAGTTGTGTTGTAAAGTTTTTAACTGCTGTTTTGTGCTCTATTGTTGTGAAAAGAGCTGTATTGTGTCTACTAGAACGAGAAGTTCTGGAGCTGTAAGAGAATCAGTGAAGAATTATATTGGAATAAATTTCTGCAAGTTTTGATTTGCTTTTGCTTCAAGTCTTTCGAACCCGTCCACGCAACAATATATATATTCTTAGAAACATTCAAGGTCCCATATTAATGTTACTAACAACAACACGTTTGCGCGACTGGCCCCTTTCAATAAAATTAAGTTAGTGGCCCACATAGATCTGTTGTAACCACATGGTTTTTCAAAGCAACTGGCAATGCATTGCTGCTCTTCCGGATGGAAAATCCGTCATTTATTTAGGAATCAGTCCACCAGGAACTTTGCCAGTAAAGGGGAAAAACACGGGAAAGAGATGCCACTGCTCTATATCCAAGTTTCTGTATAAAATTGTCATGCATATACAGAAATTGAGGCGACGTATTCCTAATAAATGTAGAAAAATAAATTTATAATGATAATTTATAACATCCACATAAATGCGTTCTAAAATGTATGTTATGTTATAAATCAGGTGTCAATCAATCGTTAACCAAAATGCATTTACGTCTCCACAGCGTTAACCATATCATATCTATATCCGTTTCATTACAAAATATTTAGGATGTGGCGTTAATAAAACAGACTTTTTTTGTGTCTTGCTGGAGATTCGGCATCAAAGTCGGACCATTCCCTGTCTTATTTAGTAATGCATGGTCCCCCTTGCATGAAGACGCGATGATATTTTACATAATGACCTTATGATACGCAGGCACAAGTGAAGGTCGGAGGTCATTATGCATGATGCAGTGTGGTGTGGGCTACACGGATGGTCTGTCATGCTGCACTTTGTGGGACGGTTCCAACATAAAGAGTGGATACCCCCGTTATGATACGAATGAGGTTGTTTTAGTGGAAAGAGTGGTCACTTGCTAATTTGGTAGAAATGGGTGAATAGGGATGTATTCATGACTAAGATTCTGTTGTGATCTGTGAGTAATGGGTGAACTCTGTGAGTTCTGTTTTAACTGTGAGGAAAGGGGAAAATTATAATTTAAATTTTTAAATAATCACAAAAACAATAATAAAAATAATAAAGCCAACAAAACAACATCAATAATAATGATATAAATAATGGTGATTATGATAATAATAATAATTATTATATAATTAATAATAATAATGAGAATAAGCAACAATAATTAATAATACTAATGAGAATAAGTAATAATAACAATTAATAATAATTTTATTAATAATTAATAATGATACTTAATAATAATACTTAATAATAATTAATAATAATAATTAATAATCATGATAATTATTAATAATTATAACAACAACAGCAGCAGCAGCAACGACAACAGAAGCAAATAATAATAATAATAATAATAATAATAGCAATGATAAAATGGGACTTTTTTAAAGATATCCTTCTATGACTAAGATAAATATAAAAAAACGTGTGTATAAACTCAATCTAAAAGGATGCTTACTTATTTTTATGCATTTTTTTAATTTTTTTTTATGAAAGTAATCTAATTTCCCATAAAACTCTTAAATAACGCTTTTCTCTTTTAGAATTATTGTCGTAATTTTTTTTATCTTGATTCGAACAAATAATGAAGTTAAAAATAAAATTCTAAACTTTACTCATTCGTGTCCTATTGAATCTCAATTTTGTCCTAGGGAAATATTGGGTTCGATATTGGGACATATTTACAGTTCCACGGTATTTATTATTTTTTTTTTTTTTTTTTAATCTTATTAACCATTATAAGGACAGAAATTAAAAGGTTTATTAAATGTGTCAGTAAATAAATTCTTAATCATATCATTTTGTGAAACTAAGGCTGTTTGAGATAATCATATGCATCAAAATAAAAAATTAAAATTCTACATTACTCTAAAAGGAAATTAGTGATATAAAAGTAAAGACAAATTCAAAAATTGAACTAACAAGCTATGTTTAATGGTAATCTTCGATATTCATCAGAATTGGCCAATCTGATTTCTCCTTGAACTTAGTAGAACGTGAAAAAATATACTATTTTAATGAATATCTGATTATTACCATAGGTTTCAGACAACTCTAACCAAGATGAGTTTAACTTCAGCAGCAATAAATTTTCTAGAATTGAATTTATAAAGCAATTTAAAATTCGTCATTCAATTAAACGTTATTGAAATGTCTTTATCTTACTTCACTTTGAGACTTAGTTTTTGAAAAGTCTTTATCTCTAAAAGTGAAACAGTATCACCGTGAGCTTTTGAAAGTACCGAATTGCAAGAAAACTAAGAAATGAAATAAATAATCGTGGTCACAAAGCCATACTCGACTTATAAGTATAAAATAAAAATAATTATACAAAAGCACTATTCTTCGGCTTTCAAAATAAATTCAAAATTGAATGACAGTCAGACAAACGTACTTTCAATTGGAAGCCAAATAAGCTCACATCTAGTATTATTATTTCGAAGTTGGGACCGGTTGTGGGGGGGGGGGGGGAAACAACAATACTGGTAGAAGTCTAATTTTGATTTTAAACAGATACGGTATCTCTGGAATACGAGAACAAATCAAGTTCTTTGTTTAGAAAAACCGCTATTTGAATTGCGTTCGAAAAAAAAAAGACGATCTTTTCCTGGAACTAAACTTATCTTTCCGCAGACTATTACAGAGCGGTCAACGTTCAAATTTTTAAAAAAGTAAAATAGTAAATAAATGATCTTAAATCGCTTTTAAGTCCTTAAAACCAGTCGTGCGTTCAATGCGACCATTGTTATTCAAAATAGACGAACGTCGTTTTTAAAGTAGCGTGGTAACGATTTTCTCGATAGCATGGAATAAAATGAACGATAAACAATACAGGGTGGATGTTATAAAACTGTGTTGATGTTGGTTATTTTTTCCCTCTCCTCTTGCAACCGAAGAAATAAATATGCCTCAAAGTTTTTTGTTAGGTACATTTAATTTCTGTTTGACATTTATCTTTTTTTTTTCTCGGGGGGGGGGGGGGGTTATTGATTTACACTGATGATATTAAAATTGCATGACTTTTAAATAAAAAAAAATATAATGAAAGATTGGAAAAATCACACATAAAGATGACTGATTCACACGTTACCAGTCGGAGTGCCAGTTGCAGTCACCAGTCACTAATTGTCGGCGACATAGCACAATGCAAACGCTTTATGTCAGTCACTGGTAAAACCAGTTTGTATCTAGTACACCAATAGCTGGGAGATCCAGTCGATCAAACATTTTCTATTTGCAGGCTTGTTTGGATACTAAACCCAAATTAGGAATAATATCGTAGTGTTACAGTCGAACTTAATACTTTTAAGGGGAAAAAAAACCTTCTAAAGATTACACTGATTCAACTAATTTTTCTATCGCAAATTAGAATAAAAGAAATATATTATTATTTTTGTATACTTTACCTCTAATGTATTAATATATATTTCAAATGAATCTTTAATTGCTAAAGAAGCTTTAATTGGCAAAAAAGCAGTTACAAACTATACTTAATTTTTTTTTGTCGGGAACCGCGGCTCTTCTCATTGATATTTGAGACTCTTTAAGTTCTAACTGAATCGAAGAATAAACTGATCAAGCAATAGATGGTATAATAAATGTGCGCATTGTTTGGATAAACTCATAATAAACTTACTGATGCGTAATCTCAAACCTGAAATAAGGAAAACGCGACGAAACTCAGAGATGAATAGGTGGGACCAGAAACACTGTTCCCAAATACAAACTTAAAATCAGCATCCACAGTACCTCCTGACATATTCTCAGTCGAAATACGGAACAATCACAAGAATGTGTCACATTCCAGTTGCATCGAGCTTTTGTTGCCTCTGACGCTCCACTGAGGTAGATAGCACTTTTCACTGTAAATTTTTCGCAGCTGTGCGCTCTGTTAATAAAGATTTTGCCTTTGTGTTTGATATACTATGTTGGAAAAACCTGCCTTCGATTTTTTCCAAAAGGAAGAGAAATTGCTGATGAAAATCGTGAATTTAAGAAAGAGCAATCTAAATTATATGCGTTAATTCCAAACAAAAATGAACTACCGACTTATTACAACTCGCACGATTTTTTTATGGTATAATAATGATTGTAGTTAAAACCTCCAATCGGTACCTCTTATACATATTTATTTATTATTTTTAAAATTTTTAAGATTCTGATTATTGAATGTTTGGCTCTTAGTGCAGAAAATTCTGTCGATCCCTGGTAGAAAGAGACAAAATAAACTAATAGAGTTTTTCTGGTTTACTTTTTTATTGGAAAATGTATGAAATGTATACACAGATATTAAGTCAAGAAATATTTATTCACGAGATACCCAAATTTGGTAGAATTCACGTATTAGACAAGATGCATATATTTAGTAAAATTTCCAAATAAACATGAGCGCAGTTTGGCCCTTGAGTTGCCCTTGTTCAATGAAAATCAAAATCAACTAACCAATCCAAAAAAACATGATACATACATTTAGTAGAATCCTAGTTGTTTTGTACACTGATAAAATAAACTGAGTTTTATGGATTATATTTTTATTTGAAACTAGCACCGCATTGTGGAGACCCGTCATTTGTGAAATAAGTCCCAGTTTTTGGTGTTATGCAAAACCAAGCTCGCTAAAAGTTTTACTGTAGCACATACACAGCTCGCTTTGCTAGTTGAAAATTCATTGACACATTAGCACATTAGGCTCGCTTCACACATTGAAACATGTTGGCTCGCTTCACGCTACTCAGGCAGAGGCTCGCTTCGTTCGCTGGGAAGTTCATTGCTGCGCAAGCATAAGCTCGTTCCTGTCACTAAAAATTAATTGCTACATAAACCCTTAATATTGGATACCTCCTTCCCTTGTCGAGAAGCAAACAAATATACCCGTTTATACAATAATTCCCTCACCCCCCCCCCCCCCTTTAAAATATTTTAACATGTGTTTGTGAAAAGCAAAATTAGAAGGCCAAAACTACTTATGTTGATAATGTCAGAGCTCTACGCCAATTAGAAGTCCATTTATAAAAACATTATTTAAAGAAATTAATTAAAAAACAAATTAAAATGTTAACATTCTGTTTGTCAAAAGTCCTATTAAAAGGCCAAAACTATTTATGTTGAAATTTCAGAACTGTAGCCTTATTAGAGGTTGTTTTGTGAAAAAAAATAATTAAAAAATTAAGGAGAATAACTAATTAAAATTTTAACATTTTGTTTGCCAAAAGTCTTATTAGAAGGCCAATACTACTTATGTTGAAAATTTCAGAGTTCTAATCCTATTTGAAGTCACTTTCTAAAAAAATTAATTGAAAAAACTAATTAAAATGTTAAAATTCTGTGTTTCAAAAGTCCAATTAAAGTGCCAAAACTACTTATGCTGAAAATTTTACAGTTGTAGCCCTATTAGAAGTCGTTTTGTAAAAAAAATTAAATTGTTTTAAAAAAGCTCATTAAAATTTAAGCACTCTGTTTGCCAAAAGTCAAATTAGAAGGTCAATTACTACTACTTATGTTGAAACTTTCAGAGTTGTAGCCCTATTAGAAGTTGCTTTGTAAAAATTAATTAAAAAATGAATTAAAATAATTAATTAAAATTTTAACATTCTGTTTGTCAAAAGTACAGTTAGAAGGGCAAGAATAATTATGTTGAAAATTCTAGAGCTGTACCCCTATTAGAAATCGTTTTGCTTATATTTTTAATAAATTACAAAAATTAATTAAAAAAAACTTAATACAGTTTTAACATTCTGCTTTTCAAAAGTCTAATTAGAATGCTAAAACTACTTTTGTGGAAAATTTCAGAGCTGTATTCCTATTAAAAGTCATTTTGTAAAAAAAAAAAAAAAAAAAAAAAAATAATAATAATAATAATAATTAAAAAAACTAATTAAAATTTTAACACTGTTTCCCAAAGGTGCAATTAGAAAGTCAAAACTACTTATGTTGAAAACTTCAAAACTCTGTTCCTATTTTCAAACAGACACACACACAGATACACAAACTCTTTGTTTTATTATTACAGAAGATGTGATATGTAGCTGGAGATGTATTTTTGGAACGGTCATTTTTATAGACATGCTTAATTTCCATAGCAAAAAAGGTTTAGGTTTTTAACTACCAGTTTTTTTTTTCGAATTTGTTTTGAAATGTTAGGAGTAATCATCTTTTGAAAGAGCTGTACTCTTCCACCCCTCTCACTCGCACTTTGAATAAAAACGGTCACATTATCGCAAAATAATAAAACTTGTTATCTTGCGTTGACGTACCTGTTAAGTAGAATAGAATCATGAAGATGACATGTGTAATAAGCGTTTTTTTTATTTTTTTATTTTGGTATTTTATGTAACCTGGAAACCACTCAACCGTCATTTAACCAGTAGTTGTTCACGTTGTGCTGAAAAAGTTGAGATAAAGCCTAAAAACCCAATGGAAAGAGAGAGAGAGATGGAGGGAGAAATAAATAATGGCATAACTCAGGGTGTTTAGCAGCTTGGAACTTCAAATAAAGGGACTAAGGGACTAAAAATTTAAAAAAAGGGACTTTTAAAACAAAATTTGTTTTTATAGCATAGAAAAAAATGCCTATAGTATTCAGTACTTACAATTTAAGAGGTTGAAATAAAAATTATTTGTCTAAGTGCAAACTTTGTACTCCAAACATTCATCTGGAGAGCACATTAAAAAGAAAAAAATTAATTACTGACTAAAAAAAAACACTGAGAATTATGATTACCACATTTTTAAAATTGTAAACAGACAGAACGCAAATAACAATTTTGGAGTGTAAATTTCACCTTTGCATCGGATTATTTCAACACATGATTGAACACTAGAATTCTTAGGATCTGCTGAAAACCTATATTTAACACCAAAAATCCCCGTTAATAGAATAATACAACACGCCTTTAATATTATTTTAACACGTGTTTGTGGAAAGCAAAATTAGAAGGCCAAAAGTTGGCCAAAGTTGAAACTTTCAGAGCTTTACACCTATTAGAAGTCACTTTTTGTGAAAATATTAATTAAAAAAATTCATTAAAAAACAAATTAAAATTTTAACATTCTTTTTGTCAGTAGTCCAATTAGAATGCCAAAACTACTTGTGTTGAAAATTTCAAAGCTGAAGCCTATTAGAAATCATTCTGTAAAATATTTATTAATTAAAAAATAACTAAATAAAAATTTAAAATTCTGTTTTTCAAAAGTCCAATTAGGAGGCCAAAACTACTTAAGTTGAAAATTTCAGAGCTGTAGACCTATTAGAAACCATTTTGTAAAATATTTATTTATTAATTAATTAAAAAATTAATTAATAAAAAACTAACAAAAAATTTAAAATTCTGTTTTTCAAGAGTTCAATAAGAAGGCTAAAATTACTTATGTTGAAATTTTTAGAGCTGTAACCCTATTAGAAGTCGTTTTGTAAAAAAAAATTGTTAATTAATTAAGAAAACTAATTAAAAAAATAACTAATTAAAATTTTAACATTCTGTTTTTAGTCCAAATAGAAGGCTAAAACTACTTATGTTGAAAATTTCAGAGCTGTATCTCTGTTTGAAGTCATTTTGTAAAAAAAAAAATTAATTAAAATATTAATTAAAGAAATAATTAAAATTTTAACATTCTGTTTGATAAACATAAAATTAGAAGGCCTAAACTTCTTATGTTGAAAATTTCAGAGCTCTACTCCAATTTTAAGTAAGCTTCTATAGATCCACAGAGCCACAGACAGACACACAGCTTGTTTTATTATTGTAGATTAAACTTCAATTTGAAAAAAAATTTTGATCGCATTTATCAATATACGAAATTGATCGGTCATATAGTAAAGTACTAGACGAAACTTTAGAAAAAAAACACGTCAGATCGAAAAAAGTCCACATAATACATATTTAATTATTAGATACATTGAACTCAATTTGAGAAAAAAAATCTAATTGCATGTATTAACAAATGATCTCGATCGGTCACGTGGTCAAGTACTAGACGAAATTCAAAAAAATAACGTAAATCACGTGGTACAAATATATTTAAAAAAAAGGGACTAAAGGGACCAAACGTTAAAAAAAAGGGGACAAAAGGGACCAAAATAAAAAAAAGGTACTTTAAGGGACATGGACCAACGCTAAACGCCCTGAAAACTGGGAAAGAAAAGACAAAGAGAAGGAAATAAAGCAGTCGAAAATTAGGTATGTCTGGGAAAAAAATGATGCCAGAAGAGGGGGAAAAAAAAAAAAAAAAAAACTGCAGAAAAACCAACGATAAAGTGCTTTAAAGAAAACCGAAGAACACAAGGAATGGAACTGTCCGTCCTTAATATAATGAATTCTATAAGAACCCTCCTACTGAAGACAGCATCATATGCAAATCATGTTCGTTATAGTGCCACGAATCTTTTTCCATTTATAATGGAAAAGGAGATTTTGTAAATAAAAGACAAAAAATTAAAAATAATAATAATAATAATAATTTTGTTATTAATTACGTTCATGTTTTTAAATGATTTTAGTGTTTTTGAATTTTTTTTTTTTTTTTCAATTTCAGTAATTTTTTTATTTATCTTGTTCACGAGGTTTATTTAATTATATTTTCAATTCAACATAAAGGATGTTTTTAGAAGCATATTTTTTTTGTAAGAATCTATATTAAAAATATGATTTTCTGAAACTTTTTATTTTTAAATCCAATTACCCTTACTTAGCTAAAAGTAACAAAACAATAATAGGAGGTAGTTATTTTAACACTAAATAAGTTGTTTATGTACTAGGCTACTGCTGCTCATATATTGAACTGTCTGTGTTCAAGCCATTAAGTTTTCGATCCACTTTTCTCTAAATTCGGCCTCACAATTTAGTAGTAAATTTCCAAATAAAAAAGTCATTGGTCATGAAACAATAGCTAATTAAGAATTCGGTGTTCTGGACATTGAATTACAGTTTTTTTTTATAAGGAAGTGGAAAGACGAAACACTACACGTTCGTTCACTGGACGACTGACCTTAGTTTCATAAGCGGAAGAATGTAAAAAATAACTATGACTTTTCTGCAATAACAATTAATTTAATATGTATATCTAAAACAATATCCAGTTTCAGAAGAATCTGGAATAAAATACTACCCAATCAGTAAAGCAAATCAGTTAAGCAGGTTAGAGGTAGCTCTTTAGCTTACACCCTTTTACAGAAACTTTGAAAATCAAACGCAGGCTATTAATACACAAGTAACCATCACTTCTACCCGTTTTCTTTTCTTTCGTAACTCTATTAGATTAACGAATCTTTATATGTCTTTAATTATTTCTACCCCATAGGTCTCATCAATATTTTCTAGAACACAGTATCAGTCTGAATATTGCTTTCAAACTTTTTAACTTTTATACCAGAGAAAAGGTAGTGAAACTTATTGTAAAATTTGCATTTGAAAACTAATTTCATGATTTTTCTATTTTAGTGGCGCCACCTACTGGAAAACAACGAAACCTCTATTTTTTTAAATATTTTTTTGTAGTTTTATTTTCTGAATTAAATTTTTTAATTACCGCATTCCTGTTTTTATGTGTTATGAAAAATCTGAATGATAAATAATAATATTCGGGCAGATTAGCACTTGCTTCAATGTTTCAATTTCAAAATTATTTCCGTGTTTTTTTTTTTTTTTTTCTCTCTCTTTCATTGTTATCAACCAACACAATCTGCCATTTAAGAAGTATTTTTGAATTAAATTAATTTATTTCTTCTAAATGAGTTTGAGACAGTAATGGAGGTTATACGTGACGACGTCACATTCAATTTATTTGCAAGGGAATAAATCAAACACGCATTGTGATTTTGTAATAGAATAAAAAATTCGAATTTGATTTTAAATGTGTGTTTTAAATGGTTACAAGTTTGGCCCAAGTGTTGCATTCGATGTAACCTCAATCCTAATTGCATTCTGAATAAGGTCCATTAAAATGTCAAATCAAAGTTCGAACTTTTAAGTAATATGGCTATTAAAAAATAATAAGACAGACTAGTTTTATAAAGCAATCTGGATAGGAATCAGCCCATCTCTAACAAAAGCACAACATTGCGAAATGAAAACAGAACTCGGACAAAATAGATCCTCTTCGTTTCTCTCATCTGCATCCCAATCCTGAAGAAGCTTTTCTGCAAGCAGTCTGTGCCTCTTGTAGCAGCCGAGTTGACTGGCCTCGGGGGAAAAGAAACACTGCTTTTCCCCTCTGAAAAGCGAGGTCAAAGACTATGTTGTGGGTCTGAGTTTTTTTTTTATCCTATCCAACCGCTCATTGGTGGAGGGAAGAGTACTATCTTTTCGGCCATGCTATTACATTGGCTGACTGCCAACAGGTAAGCCCGCCAAGCGATCAAGAGAAGAGTATCGCCATATTAGTAACTTTATCGCCTTAATGGTGAATGTGTGAAGATCGTTTCAAATAGAGGTTTAAGCAGGAAAATAATTTTATTAAGCTGTAGGCAAGTTTTTTTATTTTTTATTTAGGCGTTCAAATAGGATTGACATTTTTAAGGCAGCTATATGTTTCGCTACCTGTTATCCTGTTGAAGCTTGTGCAATATAGTTGATTAAAAATTGCATTAAATATAGCATGAGTTAGTATAACAAACTAATAAATATTATTATTACAGGGCGGCTCTTTCCCGCATGTCTTTTTCTCTCATCTGGCAACGAACCTGGGAGACAGTTTCCGAAACTAAAGCTAGGCGTCTACTATAAGCTGAGCAGAGCAGAACGGAGTGAGTTAGAGCCAACTCCAAGGCTGGAAACATTCACTATAGCAGGAGCCCGCTCTGCTCTGATCGACTCACAGTGGACGTCAACTATACGTACAAAGCTGGGAGCGTTCTTGACTTATTATTTAATCCACTCTGCTCAGCTCGTAGTGGACGCTCTGCTTAAATGACGAATTTTCTACCAGAGAGAGCTGCTGTTTGAGAAAGTGTGGGGAGTTAGGGAGTAACGTAAAGTAATTTCATTCAAAAAAGAATTCAGAAATATCGACTGAACACAAGGACAAATAGTGGCGAATTAACAAGGTGCTATTGAAAACTGGTGGAATATGTCCACCGATATGCTTGGAAACCATTTCAAGATGCTGGTTACTTCTACCAACCACTCTGTATAGATATTTTTCTTTAATAAAATTGTGATTCTGTGCGTAGGAAGTAAGATTAAAGAGAAGGAGAAGACATTACTGAACTAGTAGAACTATGTGACATTATTAAACTAGTAGAACTTTTTAACACCAGTGGTAGAAGTGGGGGAAAGAAAAGTGGGGGGGGGGGATGCCCAAAAATTGGGGACAAGTGCATTCCCCCATCACCATACATTTTACATTTTGCATTTCACAATAAAAATATTAAAAAGTAAGGAAATAATTTATACTTCCTAACACTAACATTGAACAAGGATCCAAAATTTATTGTTATTTTAATAAATATTCTGTGACTTGATTTTTTTACTTGGAAGTAAAAGTGAAGTAACACATCTTTTATTTTAGATTTTATAGTGAGTTTCTTTTTATTTAAATAGTACTTCTAAATGTGCATACTTTCATAAAATTAAATTAATAGAGAAATCTAAAATGTTCTTTTTTTTTTTTTTTTTTTTTTTTTTAATAGTATGTCCTTTTGTAAAACAAGAATAAAAATTTGCTCCAAAACATTTAAAAAAAGTTCCTCCAAAGTTAAAAGTTGACCAAATGAACATTATTTGTAAATAAAACTACTTATATCTTTATACAAATATATTATAATTGTATAAAGTCGTATAATAAATATATTTATAATCGTATAATATATATATAACATAACTATTTTTTTTTAACATTTGAAAACTTTAAATCACTTTTTCTCAATGTCACTACATTTAAAGTTTTATGTCATTTTTCTTTAAGAGTTTTCAGACGGATTAAATATTTTTAAAAATGGGGAGACGGATTTCAGTAGTTTTAGAAGTGGGGGGGGGGGGGGACGCATGGGTATTTTCTTAAAAAATGGGGGACGCGTCATCCCGCGTCTACCTACACTTCTAGCACTGTTTGACACTATTAAAGCAGTAATACTTTTTTTTTTTAAACCAAAAAGTTTCTTATTGATGAACTGTCATAATTGCGTTTATGATGGAAGGAGTAGACTTTTGCTAACATTTATTTATACTGCCCTACAGAGTGTTCTTAACAGTGACTGTTTTAATATGACCACCCTTTAAAGTAGTTTTTTGAAAAATGTAGGAAAAAAGTATTTACATTACTTCTCTGCATCATCTTTTTTTTATTTATTAAATTATAACATAATATTTTGTTTAAAATAATGGAAAGTAAACTGATGAGTTCTTGTTGTACCTGGAACAAGTAAACTAGAGATATAGAAAAAAAAAAAAGTGAAACTTCCAAGTATTCATGATTAATAACTGTCATTATTACTTTCCTCTTGTGATTATCTCAACAAAGAAACATTGAGAAGAGGCAATAAGAGCAAACATTCAATAATTGTAATTCTACAGTCTACATGGTATATCCATTGCCGAAGATCCTATGCTTAAGAAATGCCCGCTTTGTTTAGTCGTTGGGTGAATAAAACTATTGTATGATGTAATGCGAGATGATTTTATGTGAAATACGAAACTTTATATTTAATATTTTATTTTTTAAAAGAGATATTTTTTTTTCAGAGTTCCAACGTTTTCCCCTTATGATAACGTTTTTGAATTAGAATGATTCCATTTACTGTAACTAACTAGTGGTCATTGTGTTTGTGCCATGCATTGGTGGGAGACATATGCAGAAGGACACATAAAGTTTTGGCTTCCAGCCAGCCGCTATGGAGTTTGAAACAATATTATTATTATTATTATTATTATTTTAATTTGTTATAAACCCATTTAATTGTTATTGTTTAATAAAGCAATTCATTTAAATAAGGAAAGAATAAATTAACTTTTTTTCTTACAGGAACAGGATTAGCTGCTTCAAATACAATGCATTTTTTTCTTCTGAATAACTTTTTTTTTTTTAAATCGAGGAATAAGTAAAAGAGAGTGTATGATTTGAAATAGATGTATTTAATAAATTTTTATATATTTAATACATTTTTATAATTTGTGTACATTTAAATTTTTGTATACATTTTTTATTTATTTATTTAATAATTTGTTTATGCATTTAATAAAATTTGCTATGTTTAATAAATTTCTAATGTATTTAATCCAATTTTAAATATTTCTGAACATTAACTTTTTTATTTATTTAATAAATTTTTTATGAATTTTTGATGTCTTTAATTCATGATTACTTCATTTTAAACATATTTAATAAATTTTTAACATATTTGATTTTTTTTTTTTATCTGTTTAATACTTTTTATAAATTTTTGTTATATTTAATAAATTTTTCTAGGAAAGAATTTAGTTTAAATATAAAATTCGATGCATTAAGGGTTTACCACTGTTTGAAAAAAATAAATTAATTAAGAAACAGTTTATTAACAGTTCAACATTGCAATCGCAGACATTATTAAAAACTATTTAAAAAACTTTCCGAATTGGTCAACCGAAGTCAAAAGTACAATAGTACTCAATAATTTTTGATATTTTTGAGATTGCTCAGCAATTGAATGAAGTAGGTGCTTATGTTGGTCCCTTTATGACAAAGGCGAATATAGTATAGGGAGGATAGAAGTGGTGCCAGGAAAGTGTGCCCTCTCCAAATATTGGTTAGTTAGAGGCAACTGTAAATTTAGGTACCCCTATGAATATCATTATGAAATATTTTATAGAATTTAAATAAATTCTAGTAGATCATGATTAAACTGTTCTGACGGGCAAAAATGGCCAAAACTGTACAAATATTGACTTTGAAAAAGTTGAACAAAATCCGATTGCCAAACATGTCATAACTTTTCAAATAATGAATATTCTTTTTCATTTCGCAAGCCACCGTTCTTTAATATTTTCAATGGGGAAGAGTAAACACGATTTCGCCTCGCTGGCGAAAAAATATTCACACCTTTTCATTTTTAAAAGTGAACCAAGTCGGCAATAAATATTCCGTCATAATAAACTCAATTTTTTTTTACAGTTTCGGCCAGATTCATGAATGATGTTCGAAAGGGTTCATAAACTTGCTGTCGCTTCTCGGACTATTACTGATGTTGAATTTCTTCGAATGTTTATCTCATCAATAGTACATCCAGTGACATAAGATAAATCATAAGGCTGAATGATATATAAGGATAAGAAATTAGGAGAATTTCTTTCAGACTACTTTTTAATTCATGTGCATTGAAAGTATACATTTGGATTTGTACTGCACTTTATATTTTACCTGAATTTCGCTTAAAACATGTTTGAGGTTCTAGTTCAAAAGGTGCTCTAAAGTTTGGGATTAGATATGCTAATGCTAGTACAGTGATCAATATAAATAAGAAATATTCAAGTTTTGTTTAGAATTACTAAAAACAATTGTGTGTAATAAAACATTTGGAAAAAAAGAGAAAAGAATAAAAAATTGGTTTAGAATGATAATTTTCTTACTGAAAAACTTCTGGTAAAGCAAATTTTCAAATAGCAACATAAATGGCGTGCTTCGGTTGTCAAATGCAAATTGACAAATCCACAAATCGTACGATGATTTAATCAAGAATTGGAATGATTCTTGTATTATTTATGAATCTTTATATTTATTTTTCAAATAACTCGACTTCTTCATTTGGCATACTCTTGTATGTGTATGTCCACTCCACTCTTTGAGGAGTATACTGGAGTGCGGTTAAAGAAACACGTGGTTAAGTCGGCCACTTATAAATTAAAAATTGATTTCGAGATTAGGTCAGCCTCTGATCTCGCTATATTCACAAAGCCGCTGAATTTCGAAGTTTAACTGGATAAAAAAAATAAGTGCATTGTGTCCAAATTTATGTCACCTACTCAAAAAGAAAGAAAATATTGAAATTCATGCAAAAGATTATCATGTTTGATGATTCAAAATATTGGTTCAAAACGATTTAATCTTTTTTTTTTAATTTTTTTAATTTTTTTTTTTTTTTCCTTTTTTTTTTTTTTTTTGCAGCTATAAAAACAGTAATAGAATCTAATAAATGAAAACTGAAAGGAAGAGTAGTTTTTTTTTTCAAACAAAAGACGTTTAAAAATTTATTCGGTGACATTTACTGGATAAAATTATGAATTCCTTAATAATTTAATGTAATTGATAATTTAATCGATTTCGAAATGTTATTAAATTATTATTATAATCAGCTGTTTGCTGTTGCCATATGTGCCAGAAATGTCATAAATTATGTTAAATCCTTTACATGATAAAAGCTACTGCTAGAATAAAACGCTCCACCTCGCATATCCGTCGATAGCTCAGTTGGCAGAGCGGTGGACTGTAGAAGGAATGTTACAGAGATCCATAGGTCGCTGGTTCGACTCCGGCTCGACGGAAAGAATTTTTTGCAAAAACATAGAGTGTGCTCAATAACAGTCTGTATCTATATACCTCACTGATATTTCCTCAGATATCCTTATGAAATAATTTAAGAGATCCTTAAGTAATAATTTAAATTACTGAGAAACATTATGTAACAATTTAAAGAACAGCTACAATTAAAAACAGCTCACAAAATATTACTTTAAATTATTCCAAATTTTCGTAACGCATTAAATCTAATTTGAATTCAATTTTAATATTAATATGCAATTAATATTTTTAATTAAAAAAAATTAAGCAGGGAAGACATTTTGATTTCCTCACGATCTTTGTAATTTATTTGCCAGAGTCTGTAAGGCAAAAGGAATAAGTTACCCAATCTACATTTTGCGCAAAAAGCATTAAAAATACAAGACTTTGTACAGTATCCAAAAAAAAAATCAGAACGATGGCTATATCTTGTGCTCTAATTCTTGAAATAACAAACAAAAGGTACCGTTGTAAATCGTGGAAGGTTTTTAATAATGGCATGTAGTTTTTTTTTGTCATGAGGGGTCATCTACATATTAAAACAGAACCAAACTTTAATAAGTTCAATAGCAACCTCATAATATCATCCCATATTTGGATTCAGCATCCAAAAATATGTCGAAATACAAAAATTCATAATTTTCCAATGAATGGTTTGTAATTTAAATGATGAAAAAAAAAAAAATTATAAATTAATGTTAAATAAAAAAATTGGTTTTTTGGCCATAAATACTTAAATAATTAATATATTTCAGTAATTTTTTTTCCAAAAGATAGTTTGTAAATGACCAATCATAAATAGCAAGCAACTTTTGCATCAATTTTTTTTTTAATAATTAATTATTAATTAATAAAACAATTAAAAATAATTTTTGAATAGAAACATATATTTTTTTTGCTTTCATCAGATTCACCATGGTTTGAAACCCCACCACAACGATCATTCAACGATCAAGTTACATTTGTGTTTACAGTGAAATGTTTCTGTAAAATAATCACACTTTTCTGAATACTGTTTACTAATGCCTACATTTTATATTTTTTAATTTTCTAACTATCAGTAGTATACGTTATACTTCTGCAATTACAGTTTTCGATATTTTATTTATTTCGTGTGAAGAATGCACATCTTTAACGTTGTAAATAAATTATATTACTTTTGCGTTTACTTGCTATTTTTGTATTAATCTTAAACATGTCACTAAAAATCCAAGTAGTTTCTATGCAATTTTAGACTAATATTTGTATTTTATAACGTCGTGAAACGCCGCACTGACCGTTCGATGAGAACCTTAAAAATACCTTTCGTTTTATGGAAATTCTCCCTGAAGATCGGTCAAAAAATGGTTGAAACATTTTCGCTCATAAGTGACGTGTTTTTCAACATAATGCATTGAAATTTGGTATATAGAGTAAATGATGTATTCTGAATCGAATGAAATGATAAAAAATAAGGGTTCGTATTGAAATTTTCGAAGATAGCGTTACTTTTACTTAGTAAACGGTCCCTCAAGAAAAAGAAATTACATCAGATATATAGAAAATCGTAAGCAAAACATTTTGGTGCAAACCGTAAGATTCTACGATAATTAGAACCGAAGATACAGCAATCGTTCTGATTTTTTTTGGGGGGTACTGTATCTGGGTAGTATAGTATGAGGTATAAAATATAGAAATACTGGAACATGACATTCTGACCGCAGTTTCAAATATAATCTTTTCTGAGGAAACCGCATATAACTAAATAGAAAGCGGTTTCCCGACCCTGAAGCCATAGACATCTGATGACTCTGCACCAACGAAAAGAACGTCCAAAATACAAAAACTATTTTAAATTACAGTAAAATAATGTACTACCACCAAAAATCTAAGTTGACGAGTGCAATGATAAACCTCGATGACCTGAAGTTTATTAATTATTATTATTATTATTAACACAGCGCAATTTCTTTGTTGTACATACAATACAACAATGTAAAATGTGGAATATAGAACATTGTTACAGAATTTTTAATTAAGCACAGTTAAATTTGTTATAGAATAAATGTTGAATAAATATCATTGATGAAGTTCTATATATACTGTTGAATACATAGTTAAATAGATATTGCTAAATACGTAGTAAAGTATATATTTTTGAATACACATTTAAAAATAGTCTTCCCAACATTTTAGAGTTTTTCCACATTGCAAACGTAGTGTAAGAAGAGTCGAATGTTATGATTATCAACCATGATCCTTCTGAACTAAGCAAATAGCTAGCCCGGAAATAATTCAAAAAGTGGAAAGATCAGTTAAATAATGTGTAGCCAGGCGGAAGTTTTTGTCGAATGAAAAACAATGGGAATTTTGCAAAAGCAGATAAAGCGTGTTAATAGCAACATTTGGTTTGTTAGTAAAAAAAAAAAAAAAAGTAAAATCTATAATAAAACAAAGAGTCTGTCTGTCCCTCTATAGAAAGCTACTTAAAAATAGGTGGAAATCTCCGAAATTTGCAACATAAGTAGTTATGACCATCTAATTTGTTTTTTGAAGAAAAAAAAAGAAAGTTAAAATTTTAATAAGTTTTTTTAATTAAAGTTTTTAATTATTATTATTATTATTATTTTTGCAAAATGGCTTTAAATAAGGGCACAGCTCTGAAATTTTCAACATAAGTAATTTGGTAGTAGTCTAATTGAATTTCTGAAAAACAGAATGTTAAAATTTTAATTAGTTTTTTAATTTATTTTTTTAAATTAACCTACTCTTTTTTTTACAAAACTACAGCTGTGAAATTTTCAATATGCGTAGTTTTGGTCTTCTAATTGGACTTTTGAAAAACAGAATGCTAACATTTTAATTAATTTTATTACAAAGTTACTTCTAGTCGGTGTAGAGCTCTGAAATTTTCAATATACGTAATTTTGGCCTTCTAATTGAACTTTTGACAAATATAATGTTAAAATATTCTCAGTAGGATAAGGGGGAATGTGTTACTGTATTAAAAGGATTTTTTTTTTTTAAAGACATGGGTAGGGGTTCTAAACTTCTAATATTAAAGGTATAAGTAGCAATTAATCTTTTAGCAAGTGAAGTAAACTTATACTTCCTCAGAGATGAATCTTTCAGCGAGCCCATTTTTTTTTTTTTTTTAATTCGTTAAAAAAAAATTCTATTAGATTCAGCTGCGTATTGGAAAAGAAAGTTTTGTGACTTGCATAAATAAAAGAATAGTCAAGAGAAAATCAAATAATAGAATAAACATTGTTTAAATTGATCAAAGTAGAAACTCACAAGCTGAGTGTTCAGTATCTGTTTCAAAAACCATCCATTAAATGCAATAAATTTTAATTATGTATTTAAATTTTGTATTTCTTTATCATTTTACCCTATTTTTTTTAACCTGCGACGATCGGAGATATTTCAGAATTATATAACTGTTAATTTTTAAATCCTTTATATTACTTTTACTTTGATTATATTTGTTCGTGGCGGGTAAAATTTTCGGAGAGCTAATTAACTCACTTTCCGTCATCCAAAGGACATGAAACATGGCAGATAGACTCGTCGTCGCTTAAAATGCCTTCAATTAAAATTTATAGGTAAAAAAATATAATAGCATGGAATGACAACACAATTTTTTTTTTTTGTAGTTGTCATATCATGGAAACTTGATTTGAGCTCAAAATTGCTTAAATAAGTCACCATTTCCTATAACATTTGGCAATTTATATTAAAAACTTTATTTTTATGAATGAGTTTTTTATTCTCTTTAGGTTGTAGAACTAAAATGGAAATGAGAAAATAGCAAACAACAAATTACAGTCAAACCCCGTTAACATGAAGTCGATGGGGCCACAGAAATGTTTCGAGTTAACCGAATTTCATGTTAAATGAATAAATTTACATTAAGTTTTACACAGAGTTTTAGTACAGAGAACAGCTTTTACTTCGCATTAACGGGGTTTGACTGTATCACGAACGAGAATAGTAAATAGCGTAATAATTTATAAATGCATATCCTCTGAGAAGAACATTGTACGTTGTTACTTATTAATATTCTAATGAATTATCAAAGTATTTAAACATATTACATATTTGTCTAACAGTTTGGGCGGAAAAAAATTTAGAAACTAAAACTAGTTATCCAAAGTACAATCATCATTCTATACTCCATTGTATGTTATTCTCTGATCCGACCTATACCGAATATGTAAATGAGTCAAATTTTGACAGAAGAAACTTCCAAAATTCAAGTTAAGAGCTGTACCGATCAGAAACTATGTTTATGTTATTCACTATTTAATGGAAAGGAATCCTATGGAACAGCAAACAGATCCCTCTGGGCTTATTTATCGAATCACGCAATTGATGGTTCGTAAATCCTTTACCTGAACTTCTGAACATAACAGCAAATGTAATGTCAGAATAGAAATGGAGTCATTTGGATTACAGTGTCATTTGAAATGCCTTTTGGCTTTCTTAAATCCGGTGAAGAATGTGCGGCAGAACAACTGCAGAGGAATGATATTTGACGATTTTATTCGATATTTGAAAAATTATAGCCATGTTATTACATAAAGAAATTTTTTTTAAAGAAGTCGTTAAACCTTTCCTTTGAAAATTGTGATGGAATAGAGGAAATTAAGGGGAAAAAAAAAAACTCTACCCCATTTTTTTGTGCAAGTCAGAAAAAAAATCAAAAAATTTCTATGTTCTACACTATTCAATAACATTTATTCAATAATATTATAGCTTAAACTAAAAAATATTAAATTTTCAAAAGTTTTATACGTGAAAACCTGTCTATAACGATGAAGTAGGAACTTAAAAAAATATTGTTATCGGCAGATTTCCATAAGACAGTTAGAGTATTTTGCGCATCTAATGTACTTATTCAGGGAGAGGGGGGGAAAGGAAAAAAAACCCTGTTATTTAGTTACCTGCTGATACAAATGACACTTTTATGCATAGCATTAGAGTCCATCTAATGAGTTCAAACGCACATCTGAAACATTTGGTAAAATTGAAACAAAAGCCTATTGAGTTGAATTGGACCATTTGGTACGGTGTCGTGGCATTGGCGTACGTGGCTTTGGCGTACAGCTAAAATATCGTGGCTTTAGGGTACAATGCCGTTACATCGCGTGGCTTTGGCGTACTTTAACACCTGCTAGGGTGAAAGAGAAGGAGGCGTGTCAATTTTACTCGTGGGGTTCCGATCGAACGAATTTTGGGGCGCCATTTCCCTCTTTTTTTGTGGATGATGTCCTTTTTTGCTATGGTTGGATTTTGTGAGAAGATTTTCGAGTTATTTGAAATATCGTGGATGACATCATATTTTATTTGAATTTTTCTTTATTATTTTATGAAATTGTAAATTTTTTCAAAATATTTGAAATGGCTAGGGTTTGGACTGGAGCTTACTAGCCAAAGATGTTAATCACTACCAGTTACTCCGAGAAGACTATTATTATTTTTAAGAAGTTGATAAACGCATGATTTTTGTCTTGAATAATTTCGTATAGAATTAATTTCTAAAATACGATTTGTATTTTAATGCAAGTTATATTGATAACTTATAACTTTTCTATTTGTATTGGAAAACTTACATTTTATTTCTTGTTAATGTTAACTATATATAATATGAACCTATATAATGTTCTAATTTCATTACTTAGAAATGAAAGAAATTAGTATTATATATAGCTAGTATATATGAAATATCACAAACGCCTATTTTAGTGTTCGTGTTGCTAATGTTAGTTTCGCCACAATTTTTTATTTGAAACAGTTTAATTCCTTGCTCATTGGTATAAAAGACTAGCTTACTTATTATTTGTTAATTCTTAGTTATTTAACTATTGGTTTTTAAACACAGACGAAGCTTGTCCCAAATGTATAGTATAAGAGTTGCGACCAGTGAAGAGACCATTTTATTTTTCAGTATATAATTTCAAGTCTGATGTATTGTCAGAAAATTATTACGCCGAAGATACGATAGGATGCTTTTTTTTACTGGCAATACTCTCCCTTTAACTTAGGAAATTAAAAAAAAAAAAAAAAAAAAAAAAAAACCTATAAGAATAGAGTTTAAAAAAAAAAATCCTTAATATGCATTGTCAATTTTTATATTCATTAACACAGCGCCGATATCAAAAAAACATTTCTATCAGTGAAATGTACTAACTGTGTTTCAATTCTCAGCCCCCAAAGACCTTCATCAAAGCACATCAACGTGACATTCAAAACTTAAAAGAGCGGCCATATTTGGTCACTAGTATTTGGTGATAGAATACAGTATTTCAACCTATACCTCTCTCTCCAAAAAGAGGTCGTAAATTTTAAAAGTGTTGGCTATTGTCGCAATTTCCAGTTTTGGGTTTTTGACACTCGTTGGTTTTTGTCTCACAATGAGAAAAGTATTTCTGGAGAAAGAGGGAGTCAAAACAGGTGTAATGGAAATCTGTACCCTAAAGCCACGGTGATCTTTTAGAATTACGCCAAAGCCACGGTACGCCAAAGCCACGTACGCCAGTGCCACGTAACCTTTGGTACCGCTTTTTTTTCCAATAATAGTAATAATATCATAAACTACCTGCTTTCTAAAGAGGTAAAATTATTGTTATAGTAATGTGTATCTAGACAGTGATCATCGCTGTGGGCAGGTTCAAAATACGTCATCGAGTAAATAGGAATTACGTCGGGCCGGAACCAAACAAAATATCGTTATATGTATCGCTATGCAGGTATACTATTGTAGGCAGTTATACACAGGTTTCAATCTATGCAATTATATACATTAAGTGTACTGTTTTGCCCGTCATCTGATCTGCAAAATACGAAAAGAACTATTTTTGTGTTATAATTATTTGGTGTTGCTTAAACTTCATTCGACGGCGCAGGCAGATTTGGTTTAGAAATAAGATTTGAATAATAATTTCATTTTAATATTCGAGTAATGTGTAAGCAATTTAGTTTTTTTTTTTAAATGTAAGCAATTTAGGTTTTGGTAAAATATAAACTATTTAGTTTTTTTTTTTTGTAAATGTAATAATGCAAATTTTAAGACTTTTATCTGAGTTTGTTGCACTTGCATATTTTTTTTTTATTCTCTTGAGGCAAGAAAATGATTTTGTGAATAAAAGTAATTACTGCCATTAAATCAAAAGCATTTTAGAGGCTTTCACACTTATCTTAAGATTGT
The DNA here is from genome assembly GCA_963978545.1 of Linyphia triangularis. Classification (NCBI taxonomy): domain Eukaryota; kingdom Metazoa; phylum Arthropoda; class Arachnida; order Araneae; family Linyphiidae; genus Linyphia; species Linyphia triangularis. The sequence continues at coordinate 36,666,225 of OZ021727.1, read as the reverse complement.
TTTCTCTATCTCTGACTCAATAAAAAAATTTGCAGGAAATTTATTTTAAGCAGGAATTCATTTAAAATTCATGAAAATCGCTTTTTTTTCTGAATGGAGGGAAAAAATTTAATCTTCCCATGCCGGGAATCGAACCCGGGCCGCCTGGGTGAAAGCCAGGAATCCTAACCACTAGACCACATGGGAGTTAGAAAAATAGTATATAGTAAAAATAATAAACTTTTAAACTACAACAATAACAGCGAAAGGTTTTATTTTTTGAAAAAGTAAACAATTGTATTATGAATTTTTAAAGATAATGATTTCATTAAATTTAAATAAAATAATTTATTACGTTCCTTTATATTCAAAATATATTACACAAAATTTACTTAGAAGATAATTGTCTGCAATTTTTACCACTATAAACTCTTTAAAAACTTCCGGTTAAGCAACTGTTCAAATAAAACATTTATCTTCCGGGAAAAAGAGCTTCTTATTATAAAAAGAACAAAAGCTGCCCACTTATCTACTTCTTCCATCTTATCATTTCACGCTAGATAACTGAAGATTTTTATATTTGGATCTTTTTACAACCTACTAAAGTAAATGTTTATGATAACAAGTATAAAAGTAGCAATACTACCTTAGATAGGAAAGACAATATCTAGCGCTATCTAGCTTTTTCTTCAAACAGCACTTGTACCCCAGCTGCAAATGAAATAGAAAATCTGTTAGACAATTACGATTTCATGTTCAAGCCTATTTATTATGAAACAAACACTGTAAAGAGTAATTTAGGAAAGAAAACCGCTCCACCATAGGCAACACAAACTAAAATATGAAAGATAATATCTCATCCATTTTCCTTAACATCTTTTAAACAGTAATACAAACTAAATATGAAAGATAATATCTGATTCATTTTCTTTCTTGTAAATGAAATTGAAAACCTCTGTACTCCTCCGCTTTTGAAAAACCCGCCATGCTGATTCAATTGGCGCCTGCCAAGCATCGCCAAGAAAGTTTGTTGGAACTTCCCCCCCTCTACTGCAACCCTACACAGGTAAACGCGCGTGTATACACAATCAGTTCGGTGTCGTAGTTGTCTAGTAGGAAGGATCTGTAGGAATTGTGGGTAGAAGTTACGTTTCCTCGCTTGTGAATTGGGGATTTTGATGGCGCTTTTTTATATTCTCTGTTAATTTTCTCTTTTGGATATACATCAAAGTTCAAAAACTTCTATTGCATATTTGATGTGCCTGCCTTTCGGATTTTAATTGTGAATTTGTGAGACATGCCGATTTGTGTGTTTTCCTTCGGAACTTTCGACGAATCAGAGTGACGGATTGGTGTTTTGACGGATAGATGAGGAGTGATGCCAGATATGTTCTGGTAAGTTAGGTGTTTTTGATAATTTTCGATATTTATATGGAACGATTCCAATAATATTTTACCAAGTTTAGTGTTTAATGGAAAGAAAAAAATTATCAAGGATTTTAACTTTATATCTACCTTTTATTTTTTGAGAATTTAACAATTTAATCCTCATTGTTTTTATTTTGATAATTCAGATTATTTGAACTTTGATGCAGTAGTTTTATCTTAAAAACAAAAATACTATATTTGTCTGAGTTTTAAATAATTTTTAAGCGAAAAAAAAATTAATTCGTATAGATTCATTATTTCCTAATGCCTTGTGTTGATTTTCACCGATAAATTCAATGTGAGGAAGTTAATCCAAAAATTATTAATTAAAAATTGAGTTACATTCCAAGGCTAGCTTACTTTTTTTTTTTTTTTTAAATAGAGAGAGAAAATAAGTGTTGGTGATTTTATGAAGTTAGAACGATGCATGATCTGACAATTTGGAGCTTCTTTTTCTTTAATAATACCTACTCTGGTTTTCGCCCTCGATGTTTTTTTGCCTACATTTTTCTCTCAATGTAATGAAGGGACCTCATACTCTGGTTGCATAAAAATACTTCAAAATTGAACTAAAAAAATTACCTACAAATCTTTATAATGAAATGCGATTTTAATTATGATGTCTCTTGAGCGAAAGACCTATGGCGAATGTCTTTCATTTTACCTATAATCCGTGTGTCTAATTTACCTATTGACCGTGTTTGCCAAAAAGTAAATTCGACACTGAGCATCCTAACGTTAGATGTCAGGGGTCTAACCAATTCGGTATGGATTTCCTGTCATGCTTAGATAAATACTTTTTTTTTTTATAAACACCTATGTTTATTTTTAGTTTATAATTGCTATAATATACAGAATAATTCTATGCAAAATACACCATCAAATCAAAGTCTTAACTATTGTAAGTTTAATGGCATTAAGGGTCCCTATAACTGAACGACATAAAGTTTTTTTTATATCTTTTACAAAAAAATAATTTTTATTCTGATAAACTTAAACCAAGCATTCCTGATAAGGAAGAGAGGAGACTTTCTCAATCACCATCGTGTCTGCTTTTTTTTTAGAAAAGCAAGGTTTGTGAAACCTTACGGCGCATTAATTTTTTATTTAATACGATCGAAATACCTTTCTATAATATCATCAATATCGAGAATATTTTATTACTGAAACTTGTTAACTCCAAGGTATGCTCCATGGACTGAGCAGGTTTTTGGCGACAATATTTAGGAATGCCACACATCAGTTGGGAGAGATTCGGTACTTGCGGAACGAACATAAATCTGTGAGCATTGACTGCCGCGAGTGCACGATGCAAACCAATTTATCATCTGCTTCTGGCGACGTGCGTGCAGATAAGCGCGTGTATGGGGGCTGTTTTATGAGAACAGCAGGTGGATAAAATGACTCATAAATATAATTGCCGGTGAGATCATTCTTACCTTTGTTCTTGTTCATTTGCTGTTTCGTTATTTGCATACACACTCACGGCTATCGAGAAAACAGTCGTCGAGTAATTAATACTAATAATTACTCAAGAGGGAATCTGCTGTTTAGAGAATTTTCATAATTGTATTTGCTTAATAAAAGTGAATGCTAAATTGGAAAATCGTTTTAACCTACTTTAGTGCAGATTTCTTTTCTTCACAAAACACAAAGACTTAAAAAAAAAAAAAAAAAAAAAAAAAAAAAAAAAAAATTAAAAAAAAAAAAAAAATGTCGTTAAAGCAACTAATTGATTATCGCGTAATAAGCTATTAAACCTGGAGGAAAATTATATATACCCACTAAAAAATACACAATTTCAGTGAATTTCTGGGTATTTATACAAAAATAAATTACCTAAGTAAAATAAATTACCAAGTATAAGTACAAAAATAAATTACCCAAGTATTTTACATCATATTGATCAATTTCCAATCTTGCACATTAATACTCCGATGATATTTATTATATTTTTGCTAAAAATATTTAGCAATGGGGAAAAAAAAAAAAAAAAAAAAAAACTTTACCCAACCTGCCCTGATATTTTTGAACGTGTTACAGGAAACAAACGATTATTTTTTTGGCCTTAGTTCAGTTTAAGAAATTAAACTTAAAATGATCACTCATGAAACAAATATTGGAATTTTTGAATATCGCTTAGAAGCTTTATTTTTATTTTATTTGGTTTGTAGTATTGCATCATTAAAGTTTCAAGCTTTTTTTAAAAAAATAAATAAAAATCTCTGTCTGAAGAAATGGCGCCAGATTTGGTTACACCTATCACTGTGACATCCAGATCCAGACAATCCTTTAAAACTTTCAAAACTGACAGTCAAACCGGATTGGACAATTTTATTGCACTTCCTCTACACTTGGTTACACCCTGATGTAGTTCATTTTTTTTATGTATGGCTCCATGTCCATTTCATTTTTTATGGGGTAAGGCACACGAGTGTAAGGGATGTCGGAATATGAATTATTAAACTTCTTTTCATAAAAGTGTTTTGGAAATTGAATGTGATTTACGTTGCATGCATAATTTTCTTTCTAGAACCGGAGATTTATTGAGGAAACTAAAAAAGTGAATTGAATTATTTTTCTCTTAAATAAAGAATTTCATACGGCGACGCTTTAGTGTGTTTTCTAATATTTTCAGACTTCCCAATTTTGCTGCGATGGCTTCTGAATCTGAGAGTGTTTATTAAATCTGAGATTAAAAACTAAATTCTTAACTGTAAAAACTCATGAAACGACAGAAAATACAAATCAAACATTTTTATAAGCTCATAATGTAGAACATTAGGTCTTGAATTTACTCGTCAAGGTACTAAGCATTATTTCCTTGTTTAAAAATAATCCGAAAATTTGTCCGCGACTTCAAACTGTAATGGTTTAACTTTATTTCAATAGATAATGGTACAAAACCTTACGGAGGAAAATTATTTCCTGGTTTATGATTTATTTTATAAAAGTTACCTTCTTTATTGAGTTTCGCTTTCCCAATTTTGAAATCAACTCAAGGAAATAAAGCTTTTTTTAACCATAAAATTATTCTAAGCAATGTTAATTCACATTCAGTTTCCCATTCGTAACACCATCGGAGGAGCGGATTGCAGACGATAACATGTTTTAGGAATAAAAAAAAATTCCTTTTATTGTATAATGGAGACAAAAAATATTCATTTTCACGCTTCGTTAGCGAATCCAGGAGAAAATGGCCTCTGTTACAACAAAATGCACAGAAGCGCTATATGTGAGCTTTATGCTCATAGTCGTTTTCACTCTCAGATTTGGATCTCCTCCTCTCTTTTCTTGTATTTTGATGTGGGAGGCGGGTGAATGTAATGGATTCGGAATGACTAGAATTCTCATTATAGTGTTTTTTTTTTTTTTTTTTTTTTTTTTTTTTTGTGTGTAATCATTCGCACGTAAGGAAGTTAAAACATCTTTTATCCTCTGTTTGTCTGGCAGTTTTTTCCCCTATTATTCCTGGTAGGTTCAATGCTTTTATTTGAAAGTTTCCAATTTTTTTTTTTTACAAACAAAACACAGATATTTTTATTCCACAATATCATATTGACATCATTATAAATATGGTGATTTTATGCCATTTCAGCTTGTTGGGGTATTATGATTTGATAACTGAAATATTAAATTCAATATATTGCTACATTTTTTTTTAATTTTAATTATAATTCAGCTGAAACTTTTCCTACTCAAATTTAAATGATAAAATAATTTTCTTAAAAAACAACAGATTTTGTAACGAACATTTTGGTATACCTAAATTACAATATACTAACAACATTTTAGCTGTTTGATTATTTTTTTGATAAAATGCCTCGAACTGCTGTGAGTGAAGATAACTTACAGTTACTTTTTTCCTCACTTAGAGGGAAATTACTTTACTCATATCTGATCTCACTTCACTTTCTGTGGCCTTCTATTCTACAGTTTCGTCGAAAAATAAGAGTTGATCCTAGAATACACTCCCTATTTTCTTATTGTATCATAAAGCAAACTGCGTGTGTGTAACTTAGAGTTTAGCATTAGCAGTCATGGTATGTTATCTAAATGAACTCCCCGTTCGTGCTATTTTCTTATCTCTAAACTCTTTGCGAATGGTAAAAGCATAAGGACCTTCATTCAGTCATTCCTTTCAAGCATCCTTTATTCCAGGAGTCCTTGCTACCTTGCTAGAGTTCTGTACCGACCGACTTCCTGCTAAGTTTTCAATGCTAACTTTCTTTCCCCTTTCTGCCATGTGCAAAGGCTTTTGTGCTGTGCAGGTGTGCATATGCAATCCCTCTTCGTAGAGGCGTAGTTTACCTGAAAATTCCAAGCGGTCCCCCCATGTTCCGAACCTGTTCTTTTTTTGAGATTTTGTAAGGTTTTGAGATTGTAAACCCACCTCCCCTCCGAGGTAAAAATGTCCGATTCCGTGAATTGAAGAAGCTGCCAGAAAGGGTTCAGGAAATTTTAGTTTGTTTCGTTACATCTTCCACAGAGTAGTTATGCTATACGTTTTCGGATTTAGTAAAAGTATTAATAATTAAATTAATGTTAGATATTCAATCAGTATATTGTTTAAAAAAAAAAGCTATAGCTGTAAAAGATATCAGTAGTAGAAAATGAAAGGAAAATTTTCTCCTGATAGTTTTTATTTTTTTATTCTAGAAGCATCGGATAATTAAAAAAAAGAAAGAAAAAGTTAAAATCATAGAAGAAAACAAATAATAGTTTATATAGTATAAAAAGTGTGTCCTAACAACTTTTCAATAATATAATTTCATAAGTGTTTATTTATGTAACTTATCAAAAAGAATCTGGATGATCTGGAGTAGCGCGGGTGCAATTACATTAACTACACTGTTAAAAAAAATTGTCCACCACGCACCAAAATTTGGTTCCCATTTAGCTGCCACCAACATTTGGTGCTTAGTTTCGCGATTTAATGGTGCTTACGGTCCAAGGTTGCACCATTAAATCGTGAAACTAAGCACCAAATGTTGGTGGCAGCTAAATGGGAACCAATTTTTGGTGCAAGGTGGAACAAAATTTTTAACAGTGTATCTGAGATTCTCAATTGAATAAATGGGTTACATACTTTTGTTAATGTTTTATTATTAATCATTAGAAGCATCAGTCTTTATAAATATTATATTATTGTATAATAGAGGATGGATATTTATTACTCGTTTTAGGCATTGGAAATGAAATTATTTAAACTGTTGCAAATTTATTTTTATGTTTTTATGTGTAAGGAGCTGAACACTTAACTTGCATTTTTTTTTCTTTTTCACTCGAAAGATAAATAATGTCGATTTTATGTATGCTATGAGAAATGACTTATACATTTACATTATAATGGTGTCAAACGGATGCTACATTCCTTTTAGCGTAAGAAATTAAACGCAGGCAAAAAATTGCACCACATAAAAAAAAAAGCCGGAAAAGGCATGTATGACCTTAGGCAGTATTGCTTGGTAGTTGCTACAACGGAAGAAATTTTCCCAACAATGCTCTACAAAAGAAGAAAAAAAGTATATCGCTTTCCTGCCCGACCGGAGATTAACGGACATACCATACATTCCTTTTCGAAGTCGTGGTTTTCTTAGGGGAGAGAGGGACATTTTCAAAAAGAAAAGAAGAAGGGGGGGGGGGGAAATCTTTTTAACTTTTTAGTTGAATCACCGTCGGTCCACGTTCCGCGGTACAAGTTCGTTGAATAGAATTTAAGTTCCAGGGTGCAGAAGCGGAAGACTTAGAATGCCCTATCACCAATGGATGCCGGAACTTACCTCTTAATTACCGGACATTCAAAGCTTCTTATTTCATTTACGACAGTGGCATCTATTAGTTAACGTTATACGTGTTAATTTGAAGGACAATTCAGAGTTCTTTCAGCATTCATAAACACAAAATATATTAATTTTGTCAAAGGAAACCCATTTAATTCTATGGCCAGATGCTTCATAATAGTTTTATTTTTCTTGTTTGGGCACTGTTTAACCTTCGAATTAATTTTATTCAGCGAAAAATTAGGGCTTAAATAGCTATACATTTCGAATTATATGAAAGTGTTATAAATTAGATTTTAGGTTTAGAATAACTACATTTAAGAATTTGTTCACATAAAATGTCATGACGTTCTTTGGTTTTTTTAGGGGAAGAGGCTCGTTTCAGAAAAGAAAAGAAGGGGTAAAAAATCAAACTTTTCTTTTATTTAATAATGTTAGCAATTTTGTCTTATAGGGTCCCATCTAGTATTCATGTATCACAAATGCCTTAATTTCTTATGAAGTAAATTCCAATAACTAATGTAAGGCAGTTTTATTAGCACATGTAATCAAAATAGAGCCTTTTCGTATCGACTTCTTATCCTAAAGATGTATGCTAAAAGCAAAACTCCAAGATCTATATTAATCCATAGACATTAATAAGCTGGATGGATTGTAAAGATTTTACGCAAACGAAACTGATGTTCTTCCAAGGGCACTGATGTGCCACACTACCAGTGAATCGAAAAACAACATACTTTGCTTTTAAAGCTAACATAGTCGGTTCTTTCTCTTGCAACTGTTCTCCTACTCAGGTTACGCATGTATTGTCTTGGCAAACAGATTTTCTGGTCAGTGATTGTACGTTGCAATTACATGGGTCCATTGGCCTGAAGGATGAGTGCAGCTCGTCGGAAGATCTGAAGCGAGACGGAAGAGTTCGTCATCGTGTTTAAGGGATTGTTGGAGGAGAGAAAGTGCATTTTGTAATGAGGATTACCATTCCTAAAATCCCCTTCATCGGTTTTCTGGTTTGATACTTATTCAAAGTAACAAGGCGTATATACCAGTCTGCCTTAAATTAGCTAAATACAACTAAACGTGTTTGTTCTAGAAAAGGGAATCTTCTAAAATTATCACTTAACAGTATTTTTTTAAAGTTGAATTATAAACCAGTAAAGGGTTTGTATCCTTTCCTGTTAAAGTTTAAGGAACTAAATTAGTTAAAAAGAACTTAAAAGTAGCACATGTCAATGGAATTTTGTCTCCATTTGTAGGTTTTTGGTGGGCATCGCACTTTGGAAGGATGGAATTGAAATTACATTATTCTCGCACTTTCAAAACATTAGTGATATGAGTCTAAAGGAATTGAAGCCGGGACGCGGTTAAGTTACCCGTTAAAAAAGACGAAAATAGTTCAAGTTCTTTTCTTTTTTTGAAAACAGCGAAGCAGGTTTTTCTTTAAACAACTGAGAATGTATTCATTCTGAACCTAAACATTGAAAACTTAAAAATTAAAAAAAAAAACAGTGTATTGACACTTGAGTTCATTTCTCGTTTTCACACACAATTTGCAATACGACTTTTTATCCATTAAACATGTTTCTGTTTAAAAGACTATACGATACTTGCAAAAAGCCTTTGGAAACAGATCTATAGCTTCAAGAAAAGCTCTTTCTGGATGTAAGTTATTGGTTATGATATGATAGAGATTCATAATGGCCTAAGACAATCCTTTTCCGATTACTTTTTTTTTTATAATACAAACTTCTAGTGCCATTTGCTGACTTATAAACTATCCGCATGGAAGCATTTCAAACAAATACGGAAATTACAGTTTTCTTCAAAATATGAAAACAAAAGAAAGAGAAGATTTATGAAAATAATAAAGAGCTTTTTTACGGAAAAAAATTGAAGAGGAATCATATTCACCCATTGCATTCTGTTATGTTTAGAGTCTATTGTCTTCCTTTGTTTATAAAGTCTTAAATATCATATTTCTTATATTACATGTAATCAAGTCTATTAGCCATATTTTTTTTTATAGTTTTATACCTATCTCAAAGACGATGCGGAAGAATAAGGTCATATAGTGCTACGAATGGGCTCACAGACATAAATTATTTGTGATAAATAACTTGTTCTTAAATATATTCCAATACGTTTTGAGTGTTCTTTTGAAGTATACCTGTTCAGGATAATTTATTTTGTAATTTGCCTGTCACGAAACTACAATTAAGTACTAGCGCGTAGTGTGTAATTAAATAATAATCTATTGAAGTCTACATACGCGTATCCCTAGTTTTCTAAACAAGAAAAGAGCATTCCAAGGGTAAGTTACGGTCGAGGGTTTTGCAACTAAATGAGAGATAATGAAGTTTCATGCCTAAAAGACATCCACTATAGTAACTTATCTTGAAGACACGATCTGACCCAACGGACTAGAAAATACGCTAATAATTGAATATTTGTTTTGATTAAAATAAAATTGAATATTTAATTCCTCATAACTCATATGTATAAGAGTATTGCTAATTTAAAAATATCGTCAACACTATTATAAAGATTAAAATTAAGAGTAATAGTATATTTTTATAGTAATGTATTTTTTCGATGGGTTGTAATTCGTTTAAAAATTGCCATTTTTGCTCTGAACTCTTCTTACCTTTCTATCTCTCTTTAGCGAATGAATAAACACACCAACAGTTGAATAACTACCATACTGCCATATTAAACAACTATATAAAATTAACTAATAATATTTAGCAAATATGCTTTGAATATCTTTAAAGCTATATCACTTTTTGAAGAACACTTTTGTTCCATCAGTGAAAATTTCCCGCTAAAATCTAATAACAAGATAATGAAGGGTTCCGTTAAACCGAAATAAAGAAAGCAGGTAAAAACCGGACTTACAAGTTACGTTAGTTGTGAGAAAATTATTTCTTTCCGAGCTGTTCTACCTTGCGTAATGAACGTTGAAATCTCTCTGAAATGTGCATTAACTAATAACCCATTTCACTTCCGTATGCCTCTGCAAATGGAAAAAGTCGGAAACTTGTCCTGAAGCTGTCTGGCATCATCATTCTTTTTTTTTTCCCCTTTCTTCTTTTTTTTTTATTTATAAAGTCATTCCCATGATCTTTCACCGGTAAGGTTTGTCTTATTTTGATAGCAGCTGCAATTCCTTAATTGTTGGCCATTAAGGTAAAGTTTGCTGCTTGGATCACATAAAAAAAGTAATTGAATACAAAAATGTCCTTAAATATATTTTATGTTTATAAGTTATGAATTAAAAATTATGCGTGGGAAGAGCCTATGAATCCTTTGCAGATGGTCTGTATTAATTTACTATTGAATAAAGAAAAGTAAACAAATTCGTATACTAATTATTCTATTCAATTCTGGGAAAATACTTCCCTAGGTACTAGCCTGTATTCTTACGAAACGATAAATCATTGACATCTTTATAGGTTTAAAAGGAGTATTATTCTTTTTTAATTTTAATATGAATATTGGAACTTTGTGTACCTAGTGAAGCTGATGTTGCACAACAAACACTTTACTAATAATGTAATTATTCATGTTTTTTATAGCACTTAACAAGTAATTTTATAATTGTAATTCATTTCCAGTTTTTGTTCCGCAGTGCGAGGTTAGACATTTTCTTTGTCACATTTGAACTCGGGGCGTAGACAGCATGTTCACACTAAGTAATGCATGAACTATTGATCACAATTTATATCATTAAGCATAATTAAATCATGAAAAATTATAACTTAGCTCGTTTCCTGCCTTGGATGAAAGTAATGGAAAAACCAGAAAGTGACACACTTACAGAAATTTAGAACACTGGAGCAATTTGAGAATCCGGTCTGAAAACCACTCAGCATCTTACTGATTAATTTTCAAACTAATGTTGCCATTCTTCCTATGTTACGTTATTTTACTTTTAAACACCGTCACCTTTGATAATTTGGGCTTTACTTAATCTTCTTTTTAAATGAATGTCTAATATACAAATAATTGTTCAGTTGCTATGGATTAAGTAAGATAAAGCGGATATACAAGTATCACACGTTCTAATTATTTCTGCAATGGATTTTTACTTCCAGACCTTTTTTCTGTCACTTTTTTTTTTAACTCAGCAGAGAATTTTTTTTTTTACTGAGTGCAATACTTTCTTTATCTTGTATTAAAATATGGGTAATTGATAGTAAAAAACATTAATCGGATTTTGAAATGATAAATTTGTTTTAATATAACATACTGGACAGTTTAACTGAACAGTAATGATCCACTGAGCTCGATTTCAAAAGGATAATTTTAGCGAAAAGACAACAAATTCTGCTAGTTTGGCATTGATATTTATATTACAGTCAAACCACGTCGCGAAATCTCTTGAAATGAAATCCCGGTCAAAACGAAATGAAAGCAGTTCTCCGTACTTAAAACTTAAAGTTAATTTATTTGTTTAACACGAAAGTTGACGAATTCGACTTCGCGTTAACGGAGTTTGACTTACTGATATCAGGATATTCAGATTACTCAGTCTCCTAGTTCGTTTCTTTGAATGCTTAGAGAATCAAGAGATTTTATTACATTTTAAGCATTTCATATTGACATTCTGCTTAATACGAATTGAGTGGACATCAAAGATACCTTCTCAATGTCTATATTTGTTACAAATTATTCCATCATCAACACTTATCAGTCTTTGCCGTATCTTCAGTGATCATGATCAAATCGGCGGTATTTACCGGAAATGAAGAAAATGAACAATCTGACGAATCTCAATCTATACACCATAAATTTATTTCGAATCGATCCAGCGACCATTTCCACCACCCTTTGTTCGCCGTTCTCCGAAAATCATTCCAAACCACCACAAACCACTCCACTGCGCAATAAACAAAAGCAATGAGCTGCCAGACCAAGATGCAGCTGATGCACCGATCAAACCTCAAGATTATAAGTTTCTCTGGAGCGTTACGGGTTTCTTTTGTGGTTACTTGACCACAAAACTATAATAATGGTGACGCATCATCATCCCCCTTATGGAAGGTTTGATAGTAGATCTAAGATGGCCGCCGTATTCTGTTGGGTCGCTGAGCTTTTTTACTTCGTTTCTATTGGCCCAGTTACCTCACCGCTGTGGGTGGATTGCCTTTTGTTCTCAGCTGAGATTCAGGTAGACCTCAGACTTTCACCTTGAGTCGCGCGGGTCACGTTTTGGATAGGCTGCCTGTTGCTTTTCAAAACTGGATTTTCTTATGCGACTGTCGATCTATCGGGATTAGTTTTTCTTCGTTCTTTCTCACAGGCCTTGGGTCGGTGTCAGGGTGAACCTGGAAGGGGCGAATAAGAGCAGAGGTTTTGTAAACACGGGGACAATGTCAATTAAAATGAGTGAAATGAGTTTTCAAGAACATAAAGGGCGGGAGTTAGAAGTGGAAATGTTCTTTAATTTCGTTTTCTTGTGGTCTAAAATGAAAAAAGGGAAATAAATTCACAGACGCATTCATATTTGATTTTGCATGTTTGAGCTAAACATGAATTATGTTCTTTTGAAAATTTTCGTTATAATTCCTGCGATACAGTATTGTAGAAGTTCAAAAAAGCAATTTATACTTTCTTGAAATTACCTCTCCAATATCTATATTAAGAGTTAAAAAGTCAGTTAAAGGACCTTAGTTAAGACTTTATCCATGCATATTTATCCGTGCATCAAATTTCGATCAAAAGAGGTGCTTTGTCTGACTGAAAATATTTGGAATGGGAAAAAAATATTTATCAAAGATTATTAATTCATACCTATTAGTTATAAAAGGGTAATTCTTCTAAAACTTGATTTTGTTCATGGTTCATCAAATACTTCCAAAAAAGGAGAAGAATAAGAAAAAAGTACCAATGGAATTTCAAGTTAGTATATTCTGACTTAGCAATGCTGTAATGAAGTTATTTGCTAGTTTTTCAATCACACTACTAGCTTCAGTTTAATGCTTACACAGATCAAATTGATTCTTCCTAACTTATTTTTTCCACCAACGTGCAGAGGCAGGGGTTCTGCGTACAAACCAACCAATCAAAGTGCAAGGGTAATCGTTATTTTTGTTCCTTGACTAGCATCATTTCCATTTATGTTTAAAAGAAAGTTGCAAGATTCTAATAAAATATCTTTGTTGTCTTTGTTTCATAGGGACAAATTTATCGGTAAATTTGCCACTATGTTCATCCGTTATTTTATTTGATTTGAAATAGACATTTCAATATAACTGTTTGTCAAAATAACGGCACAAGAAACTAATGGTTGCAGTGTAAGCTTTAATTTGAGGTCTAATTCAGCAATTATCCTCATGTCTCGGTAAACAAACTGTTTAGAAATTAGAGTATAGAATTTCGTCGCTTCAGCTGTATCAGCTTATATGAGGAAGATGTTCGTTTCTCCAACAGGTGGCGCAGATTTAATCACATCGATCAAAAATCCAGACTAGCCCTTTGAACCCACCGGCCTAGATTTCCGCGCTCAAAATCACGTCGATCATTCATCGAACAATACCTGTTTGGTTCATACAATCGAAGGCAGCCAGAATATTAGAGCTGTTTGGCAATTTACGCCTGTTCCGAGACACATAAAAACGTAATGGGTGTAAGTGGATAATTTATATGGCACGCGCCATGCCGCGTATCCACCCTTTCTTCAGAATACTTTTTTTTTCTGTTTCAGAACTTGTGGTTGAGCATTGTTTAAGCGAACCATTAGGTGCGCACCTTTTCTGGGTAAGTAAGTTCTACTAAATGGTAATCATTGGGTGAAAACTGGATTGGATCAAGTGTGGCTAAATTTCCGAATTCTTTTTATTGTTTATAAGTCGGTTATCGTGTTATTCCAAAGTGAAATTAAGACTGGGAACACTTTTGTTGCAATCAGTGTGTTATTATTTCTTTTCGCATAACGATAATCTCTTTTACAAATATAGACGTAAAATCTTCAGAGGCTTCTGTCTAACATTGAGACTTGTATTACACTTAAGGTGCAGACATTCATATTGGGACTCTAATTTAACAGGATCATCAACAGTAAGGACATCCTTCATTTTTTCAATTGAACGATGGAAGGTTAAGACAGAGCCTTAACTATTATTACAAAATAATAAGAAAATATCAAGACATTTATTTTTGAATGCTAACAGGTAAAAATCCAAACGTCGTTTTCAAATATAAGTAAAGCTTCCTGTTGTTTTATCGAGTTTAAAATTTCGCATATTTTGAACTAATATTTTGACTGACATCAGAAATATATAACCCTTAGCTGCATAGATCATGGAATGGCTGACGATTATTCTGAATACTTCTTATACCCTTGGTGAACCTAACTTAAGGGCAAGCCTGTAGCCAGAATTTTTTTTGGGGTGGGGGGAGGGGCTATGGTCGAAGATTTGATTTAATACACATAACAAGTTACACACAAAAAAAAAAAGAAGGGGAAGTGGTAAAACAAGATTTTACATAATTTTGGGAAGAGGGGGGGGGGGAGGGGGGTCGTCCCGGGGGTTCTGTCTACGGCCCTGCTTAAAGGCCTTATATATATTTTGGTGCGAATATTATCTATTATACCCATATCTGATAAATGAGTATTATATCATTCCATTTTTGTACTGGCACCCGACATTACATAACAAAAGTATTACAGGGAGAACGTTATAAAGACCCGTCCACACTCTAAAAATCAATGCTCGTATTCCTCGATTACCGTATAACTGTGGTGAGTATATTTAGCCACGTGTACGTGCTGCGTTCTCCCACCTTTAATGATAGTCTGTTCCGACAAAAACGTCCCGCAAATCCCATGGGAGGCTGGGAGAAAAAGTTCCCATTTATCTGAGTGCTATACGACTGTAGTTATCAGATCACTAATGTGGCTTCTCACGCATCTAACAAACTGTGGGTCGACTTCGATTAACGTTACAGCTAGGTAGTTGTTGATGTTGCGTTTCACTGAGATTACTAATAGGTTTTAATTAGGTTCGATGAGCCATTGTGGTAGTCTTTGTTGTGTGTGTGGTGTCATGTTGGTTCTGGAGATAGGAGGTAACAACTTGATTGTGATGTTGAATTGTTTATGTTTTTTTAAATATAGGGTGCTCGGAAGATTTAAACGGAGATTTTATGAGTGTAGTGAGGACAACTTATGATTTGGTTGAGTTGATTTGCTAGAGTTATTGGAATTGATTTTGAAGATAAGTCTTATCCGATTTAATTTGTTTTTGTTACCAAGAATCATAACATTAATTTTCTCTTTAGATGACAAAAATGATATAATTTTCTATTATTGTTTGAAATTATAGCCCGTTAAATAATTAGTCTTTCAGTTCTTTTGAACTCTTATGCGTGCGTTTTACAAAGTCACAATATGAGAAATAAATATAAAATTGTTTTCATCCAAAGAAGACATATGATATTATATATTTTTAATCCGACTAAACAAAAATAGTCCAGAAATTAATTATTTGAAATGCTTCCAATATTGTTATAGAATACATGGAATTGTAAAGAATATGCTTTGCAAGAGGCAAGACACGGTACTGCTGCTGTCACAGCTTATCGTAACAGATCACAGATTGAAAATTCTGATTATTTTATCTTACACAGGTTGTCTACTAAAATTCAAAATAAAGATGATTACCATTTTTAATTTTTTTTTTACTTTTATAGGACTGAGAGGATGTCGTGTCAAACGTAACGACACCTTCAAGCCTTTACAATGGCGCCTACACCTGGGCCCATTCCAGGTACGATAGGCCAGATTGGAACAGAAAATTCGAATTTCATGATGACTCCCAGACAAAGTACAACTGTCACCAACAAAGGACTCCTGAACATGCCTGGTCAAAACAACTGTTTCCTCAATAGCGCTGTTCAGGTAAGATATTTAACTATAATTTCTTGTTTTTACCTTTATCTGGTTCTGCGCACCGCTTTATAGCTCATCGAATCCATGTGTTTTCTTTGAATTAATGGAATTTAGATGTTGCCGTTCTAATTTATTTAATTCGATCTTGAAGGGGTAACAATGAAAATGAAACGAATGATGGCATTTTACGAAAATATTATTTTTAAAGTTATGTTTTCTTGATGCCTGATTACCTTTCAAAATGTATTTTATTCGATTATATTGAAATAAGTTCTTGTAACCGTAAAATATGTAAAGCATCCAATACTTGATATCGTAAATTATGGAGGTCCTGATATTAAATATGGTGACAACAACTCTACACTTATAAAAGTTTTCAATGATGTAACAAAAGAAAAAAAAAAATACATATACAACGAAAAATTATTTCAGAAATAAATAAGTCTCATCACTTTTTTAGTCATTTCTCGTTCAACATTTTTTTATTTTATGCTCCAGTGTTTCCTACGTCCTAAAGTACTCTCATTAGGAATTGAAATTGTTAACCAAAACTAAAACAAAGAAAAAGTAACTGATTGTTCCAAGTCCCTTCTATAAAAAAGCGCTATTACCCCAGTGTACTTCCTCCCACATAAGCGTAATGATGCAGACGAAACATTGAATGACAGTCATTACGGATAAGCGCACCATAATAAACCTACATGCAACAATGGGTTTGTTGAATTAAAAGAAAATGATATCGTAAGTTAAGTTTGAAAGCTGACAGCAAAAAAGTAAAAATCCGCTATTTGGAAATTAATAAGTAATGTCGAGTTGTTTTCCAAACAGAGGGGAGAAATTGATATAAAGAAATAAAATATAGATTTGGAAAGACCCTGTGCCAGATTTTATGCCGGTGTTATGAAATCTAATGTAATATCTAAAATTTGTTTAGAAAAGTTTGTGGTTTGTTGTTGCAGTTTTCCGCCAATTAGTGTGTTCAGTATCAGTTTAATGATAAATGTACAGTAGGGTTCGGGCTCTATTCATATGTAATATTATTTATCTTAAAAATTTTATCAAAAAATAAAAATGATATGGCCATTATAATGTTCACAAATTAGGTTGTAAGACTGATTGGTAATGTATTCATGGCTGCATCCTGCTCAATATATCACAGGGTGTATTATGAAATTAATAGTAATTATATTATTTTAATGAAAAAGAAGAAAAGAAAAAGGAGTGACAAGCGTTGTCTATGAGTGTAATAATTCACTGACCGACATTTAATTATATTAATCAGATTTGAATATTTTCTAATACTTGGCGAGCATCCTAATTTAAATAGAGAAAATATATTTAATAAAAGTTTTTTAAAATTTCTGATAGAACTTATAAACGCTTTTCATCCACTTAATATTTTTATTTAATCTTCCAATACAGATACTACTCTATATATCTATGTATCATTAATTTTTTAAGTAGTAATGCATGTAATAATTATTTGAATGAGAAGAAATTTGAACCCTCCCTCAGTGCTGTTTAGATTACCAAAATTACTAAACGGTTTCCCGGAGTTACTAGTATTTAACTATAACGGTTTCTCGTAGCAGATTCATTCAATGTTTGATAATTGGATTACAGAGATTTCTACCACCTTAGCATCATAAAAATAAACCTTCACATCGTTAGCTTATTAAATAATAAGCTAATTTTTCTATCCCTACCTATTAATCTCCTCCACAGACCCAAATAGCACGTCACTATGGCGAAGGTGTAACAATTAAAGTTCTCGATCCGTTGCCCATCCAGAAACAGGTGTTTTGCTTGCGTAAGCCACTTATTAGACTTGAATTAACAAAAGTTACACAGGGCTTAGCCATTGAAAAGGAGTCGAGAAATAAAATACGCAACAAAGGACTTTTTCCTTCCCACTGGTGGGATTAAACAATTAAGAACTCAAATAACGAGAGGGCTACCAGTTGGTGGTTGAATCATTATCTTTTGAGGATTTTTTTTGTGTGTGTGTCTGGCTAACTAACGGACTATACTTCTAAGTCCTTTCAGACAGGGTCATTCAAGCATGAGATTTTTACTCCATCGGCTTTCCATTCCCTTGTGATCCAAAATCAGGTAGTTATTATTAAAAGCCCTTGAGGCCATTCACCGATCTCACCCTTCTTTTCTGACATCGTGTTTGTGGTTGCCTCGTGTGTTTTGTTTTATTTTTCGTGCTGTCGTGATTTTTTACCACTGATCATTAAAAGAAAGCCCGCGAAGATCTTTGCACGCAAATCTACAACTGGCGCTACCAGTTTTTCTTTTCCAGGCACGTTTGAGCCACGGCTAAAAAGCGATATTCTCAGCAGGTAGATAGCGAATGGAGAAGATATCCCGTTGGTGAGAATATTAAGCAGGTGCCTCTTAATGAAGGTCAATACAAGACCTGGAATAGTTTCACGAGCAGAGACAACTTTTGACACCAAGGTTAGAGTCACTTGATGAGGGATTGTCTTCGATATCATCGTTTAGATTTTGTCCCACATACGTATAGATGGATGTTATGCCTATTAGCCTGACTTATTAGAGTAAATTAAAAGAAGATGTAAACGTTAATCGTTTTTAAAGAAGATATTACGGTTAAAAATACAAAATATTAGGGCTAAAAATAGAAAAACTTTAGCCGAATTGTAAAAAAATTATGCTTTTATGTAAGTCCTTTAGAAAATAAAGGAGGGGGGAGGGGGGGGGGGAACAGAAAAAAAAAGCAAGTGTCGTGGCTTCTTTTTTCTAAGATCCAATTATTATTATTATTGAAGAACTTTTTTTTATGGATATCCTTGTGTATTCTATTATCAGTAATTGAATGCAAATATTCACAGGTATAACTTACTATTGCAAATTTATCTATCTACAAATGCTGATAAACTTCAACCTTAAAAATTTCCTTTTATCTTTACCACAGGGTGATTGTTAACATTAAAACTGTTTAAAATTTTTATATCCCCAGTATAGTTTGCTTTTGTAGCTATTAAAATTACAACCCAATGCAATTTAAAAATGAAATCCCGTAACAAAAAACTAATCAATATGTTCATTTTTCACTAGTCTCAAACTGATGCTGTGCTGCAAGTTTACAAACATTTTATTTAAATTGTTCCCCATGTAAAACTTTACCCATCACAATTTACTATGAATAATTCTCTTTGAAATAAATTACAAAAAAATTTCTGGTATGGCTTGCATACGGGAACGACAACTTTTAGTTCGAGAATTTACAAATGGCGAGGCTATGTCTTCGTTTCTCCTCGACGGACTCTTCAGGTGAGGTAGAAACAACTTCTTCTCATACCTGGACAGCCGCAATAAAATAAGAGACCCCGCCAAACCCGAAACCGGTTTTTACCTGCCATTAAAAAACATAGAAACCAACCAAAGCAATGAAATGTTTCTTGAGGCTTGTGTTGGCCGTGTGTGACCCCAACTAGTCCCTCTGGCGTCTCAGCGTACCGCGTTGAGAAGTAGTCTACAAGTCATGGTGGTTAGCTTGGCTTCTTTGATGCTGAAAAGCAAATTGAATTTAAACCACTTGCCAACTAGAAAATTACGAATTCTTTTATTTGTTCAAGTGATAAATAAATCTTCTTTCGACTGCTTGAAGGAGGGGAGTTTAATTTTTTTTTCCCCGCTTTAGAATTCTTTTTCTTTTAAAATTTAATGTTTATTTCTGTAAAAGATTATATCTATGTTTATTCCGTTTTGTTATTGATTTAATGCTTGACATAATTTGCCCTGTCCCTTTTTATAAAATTAGATTAATTCATAAAATGTTTTAAATCTTCTCAGAGCTATAAAAACAGCAGATCAAAGCCACGTTTTGAGTCACGGAATGTAGAATCTTCGAAACTAAAATAAATGTAGCATTTATTTATATTTTACATTAAAATTGTTTCGAACAATGTCCCTTTCATCACACTCACTTTTATTAATAGTAGAAGTTGTAGTGTTAGTCATAGTTGATAAAAAAAACGTAATATAGAGCAATAAAATTTAAATGTATATTTATATAAAGGTAAGGTATAGTATGTAGAAAATGAACTGTATTTGTGTTTTTATGGACAATATTTTCGGCAAAAGAAGTGTTTCTTCTATTAACTCGAAAATACATGGTTAACAAAAAGTATTGCCGGGATAAAAAAAAAATATTGCACGAAAAGTAGGATGCTGATAACTATATATTTTTTTTTTGAAAAATGAAGGTGAACTAATTAAGAACACCAATTCGGTTAAAAAATTTCAGCCTAGTCAATTAATCAATATAATAGTTTCTGCACAATATTTTTTTTATTCATACTAGAGTTTTTTTGCTCACCCTGTATAATAAAATTGCAGAATAGTTATGCTCATAGTCTCTCCATTAAAAAAAAAAAGTAAGGATGTGTGCCACTGTTTCCTTAAAAAATTTAAGTACAATTGCATATTATAAAAGGAAGATCTTCAAATGTCTTACATTTAAAACAAACTCTCTTAGCATAGCTACCTAAGATATAATCAGACTTTTAATTATTTCCAATCAATTTCTGATCTTTTAATAAATGTTAAAAATAGAATGAGCGTGATCCAAACCTTTTTACCGAGTTCATTATCTGAACCAGAAGGCAGAAACCGTCTTTTCCAATTACTTCCAAAAGCGATCCAAAGCACAGGAAGCATGCTACCTTGACGACAATAAATAGTGGGTAAGCGGGTCGGTCCATATATCCGAGGTTTCTGTTCCTACAACCAAAGCTAGGACGTTGGAAATCACGATTCTGCCAGAACAATGAACGTGTAAGGCAGCGAACCATAGACAGAGTATGGAGCTTGGCAATAACGTTTAACAGTTGGCTATTTTCTTTGTTTGATTACCTTTTTCTTTTGCGTGGTGGGTGTTGGGGCAAGCACTATTTCCGTTCTCCATCGTTGTGTAACTATAAAAATCCGGGTAGGGAACGCGTGCAGTTCTCGAAAATCCCTATTTGTTGAATTAAATGCTATGCTTGACTTAATTCGTGAATAGTGTGATAACTCATCTAAAAGAAATCAATATTGCAGGCCTACCATCAAAAATAATATGTTCTTGTCTAGAAATTTAAATTGTTACAATGAAAGAAGCAAAGTATATTGCTTACATTTGCAGGTCTATCCCTCCTACCTCACAGATCTAATGCTTCATTTTATCTGCAACAATATCTAAAAAGTATTGTTTTAAAACATGCGAATTTTTATTACTTGTATAATAACAGAATTAAAAGACCATTTACAAAATTTGAAAATAAAATAAGTTTTTGTTTTGTATTACACTTTGAAAAGCTTTTTTTTTTAGCTGGCTAAACTTTAAATTAACAATAAAAAAACTTTGCTTATTTTGCTATAAAATGTTTTGAAAGTGACCGAATTTTTTAAAAGGATATCCGTCATTTTCTCAACATTAATTTTTATTCCTAGGGGAAAAAAAAAAAAAAAAAAAAATCTTTTGGATGGGTAAAAAAACTAGTTCGAAATGAGTCAAACGTAAACACAAATTTTAATTAACAAAGAAAAAAAATCGGATGAATGTTTAAGTGAAGATAACATGTTTATTTATAGAATCGTTCTAAGCTAGTTTAAAACTTAGAAATTCAATAATTTCAAGGAAAAGGTCAAAGAACTTAATATGGTTAAATGTGATCACCAAATAGCCAAAAGCGGAATATTGATACGAGTGTGGGGGCAATTCCCCTCCCTACACTACCTTTTTTTTAATTAATTCTTTCTCAGTCAACCATCAATTTTTGGGAAGATTCTTCAAAACAGTGAACCATTATTTTCTTTTCATCCTAGACAAGTGTTCCCCTCAATCAGTGAGCACTCATGCATAGCCCAAAAAGAAAAACGTGCATCTTCTGTGGGAACAGATTCGCTTCGTAGTTTTACAAATTATTTCATTTGTTTCAAATTGGTCTTTCTTTTAGTCACTCGTTTTCCAAGTGGAATCTCTATTCAAACTAACGAGTTAAGAAGTGTTCGATTCAATTGAAACTGTTGGATACACACACAGTTGCAGTTTGAGATTAAGTCCTCTTAAAGTTTTTTTTTTTTTGCTTTTGATAGATAAAGTAATTACGTTGTATTTTATCCACGGATTTAAATGTAGAGTGACGCGGATTAAAAACTAATTTTGATTCCTAAAACTTGAGAATAAGAATACTCGAGTCTGTGATTTCTATCCTTGACATTCGGTGTCGTAAAATTTTTCTTCTGTAATTCTTTTAGACACACTTGTTTCAAGCTGTTTAATATATTTAGAAGGAATTTAATTTTGCAATTAGAGCTAATGAGGTATTAATACAAATTTTGAAAAGACAGTTGAAAGTGTTACTACTCATACTTTTGTAAAACTATAGCGTAATCTTAAAAAAAATTATTCAACTTGAGACAAATTCGAGAAAATAGCTTTCTCATTGATTTCAGAGGACCTGTATAAAAATTACTTTGTCGTATAAAATTAAGTCACTCTATTCTTGTTAAGAAGTATAATACGCTTATGCATTCCAAATGATAGATGTATAACAGGTAGTACTCATATAATTACCTATTCCTACCATCATCAAGTCAAAAACATCTCATGTGACAAACATTTCTCTGCCACAGAGTATATTGCAACGAACAATTGTGAATAGTGGCAGCGTTATTATTTGCATTTACTCCGGATATTAATAGAAAACTTAAAACAGTCAACTCTCTCTCTAACTTTCACTTGGACAAAATGTATTACTTTCGAGGCTGTATGATTCGTGCCAAGTAGATTGTATTGCTTAAGTACTCTTTAATGTTAGATTATCTCCCATTTCATTTTCTAAGTTTATCAATTGCTAGGGCCTCTTAACACCGTTCATGAAAGTGATTTTCCAGTCATTGTGTCATTTCATCGTGTCAACTGACACGATGAGATGAACCATAATGAACCATAACCACGAAGCGTTTTTCTCGTGCAGCAGCACGAGAACACCATTGTCCAGAAGGACAATTCCAAATTGAAAAAGTTACCTCTTCTAAATATACAATTCTTTGACAGACAAGCTGTCGCTGTGATGCAGACTCTGGAACGATAACCATGTCTAATCTAATTGGAAACAGGTTCTTCGAATTGTTCAGCGAATTCTTGTATCTTGCCGATAACATACCGTATTAGTTGCCTAATAGTTCCTCTACCGATAGCCAATTCTAGAATAGTCCTATAATTTAGTTCAAACCGATTCATCATTGTTTCGTAAGAATTCAAGACATACAATGACTTTAAGATAAGTGCAATCCTTATATCTTGGAATTAGTTTAAACAAATAATTTAATATATTCAATAGCCGAGGGCTTGAGAAATTAATTAGATGTGTAGGTTATCTACGACTTATCTCAATCTGTTCGCATTGGCTAACCATTAAAGTTTAGTCAATCCTGTTAATTATATAATGACCATCAATTATCAGTTAAAGTATAGTTTTTTTTTATTTAAGGTTATAGACTTACAATTCAAGTTCCCGGATGTATTTATTTATAAAAATATCTTAATTTTGTACGAACGTTTTGTAAACTTTGATTTGTAATGTAACAGGGTAAAAAAAGAGTACTTGTGCTTTATACCGAGTTCGGAATTTCTGTTGAAATTTCTCCCTGGACTTAATCACCTCCTTCCCCTAAAATTTGAAAAGCCCAACAGTCCACACGTTATTTCACCTCTACAATACCACATAGCTCTTGGACTAGAACAACCTACCGTCACAGACATTGAGTCATTAAATAATTAAATGTGAATAGCTTGTTATTTAAATAAAAACATATTTAAAAAAAAATTAAACTAGACTTTAAAAATCTGAATACAAGTATGGTTCTTCATCAACTACAAGAGTATTTGATTATACTGAATTAAAACAACTTTAGAGTTCTTTTTATTTATCAAATTCAGTGGTTATCTTTTTTAAAATTTTGCGATACATTAAAACAAGTTATCTTAGTTACAAAAAATAAATAAAAAGTTCCAATTCCAACTGGTTTTCCTTCCTATTTTTATTATTGTAATCTGAAGCAATCTCGATTCGTTTGTTATTTTCATTTTTAATTCACTTTAATAAGTAAAAGTTAGTAATTTCACAAATTAGTGATTCTAAGGTGTGCATTATACTCTTCTGTTCTATTCACGTATGCAAGTGTTCTGTTATATAAAATCAATACATTTCAGCTGTTCGTTATTCAAATCGGAGA
This sequence comes from Linyphia triangularis, assembly GCA_963978545.1. Classification (NCBI taxonomy): domain Eukaryota; kingdom Metazoa; phylum Arthropoda; class Arachnida; order Araneae; family Linyphiidae; genus Linyphia; species Linyphia triangularis. The sequence goes on along the minus strand of OZ021727.1, from coordinate 36,641,886 downwards.
ACATCTACCTTTTACTGGCGAATGTTGATTCAGTAGCTACTTGACGAATGATATTCTCTTGCACTTGGCATTAAATAAAATAGGTCAAGATCAACAACACAGTAGTTGCTCAAAATTCGTATTTTAAATAAATTAACATCACTATCCACGCTCATTGTTCATCAACAAATATCCAATTGTTCATTGAAGCAAAGAAATGAACAAGTGATAAAAAAAGCACTTTAAACTTGACAAATTCAAAACTTTGGTAAAGTTTATTTTGGTGAAAAAGAGAGGACAAGCTGTAATGATTTGCTTGGAATTTGAAATTTATTTTATCATTGCTAGATAATTACGTTCGTTATTCTTATCGATAAAATTGTTTATTCATGTTTGTTAGGATGCTTGATATCAAACGGATATGATTAAGGGATTTTATTTGGAGAATTTTATATCCTAAAGTTTTTATTTTATTACTTAAGAGGTACAGTTTAGAAGAGATTTAAAATTGATAGTTTAACGTCTCTAGCAACAAAGGGATTTTAAGCGAATGCTAAAATAATAAATATGAATATTTATCCAACATGCAAGACTTTTATTAAGTATTCTTGCTATTTCTAATGTTGTATTTATTACTTTAACTCACGATGTATCAATACATACAGTTGATTCCTAGATATTTTAGAAATCAAGTGGCCGTTTCCCTCAAAAATTATTTTACAGCAAGTCAAAAAGATAACTCAAATTAATTGTATATTTACAGGTTCTTTGGCACCTGGACGCCTTTAGAAGGAGTTTTCGAGAGCTCTCTGGTCATTCGTGCATGGCAGAGTCGTGTATATTCTGCGCTTTAAAGGTAAGTTTTTAATATTTTAATTTCGCATTTTGTTTCAAAACATTTTGGCTGTCTTATTGAAATACGATCTCTCACGCTTTTGTAGATTAACATATTTTTTAATTAAAAAAAAAAAAAAAAAAAAAAAAAAAAAGAAAAAGATAGAATGTGAATTGAATGTTAATTATCTTGAGGATTGGTGCCAGTGTTGATCTTATTTAAGAAATTCTTTCTCAACGTTAAAGCTTTTCTATAAATCAACTGAAAATACTAAACTTCCCCATAATGCTCACTGGATGTTTTGGTATATTTCTTGTATGTTTTTTTAATTGAGAAATATTTAATAACTTCTGCTTCTCCAATTTTCACAGCACAAATCGTCAAGGCCACATGCTAATGACTATTATGTAGCTTGTCTCATGGGAACCTTTCGATGTAAAATGGTTCTTCAAGGGCACAAAAATGACACACATAACTGTCAATTACTGTTTTTTATAAGTATAAACATTTGGATAAAAGTAACTTAACTGATTTTGTTTTTTAAATCTAGGGGTAAATGCGAGCCAATAAATATAATTATACCATGAGATATTTATTATGATTTTTTATAGAAGAATGTATTTTTACTTGTAGAAAAATATCTTGTTAATACCATTATTTTGTATTTAGTACTAATATCAATTCGACAGTTTAATAGGGAAATGAGGAAGGGAGGTGTGGGGGGGGGAGGGACCCGAAGGCAGTCTGTCTTGAGACTTACATTAGCATAGAAGATTTGGGCGGATGTAAGTAGGCGGCTATAGTTTTTTCAAACGTTATTTTTTCAAAATTGTAATTTGAATATCATAATGAAATTGGCAATTTTAAATCAATATTAAACAGCACATGGCTTCTGTTTTTTTGTTAATATTTTTTTTACTGTTTTCCTTCACTTTTAATTTTCAAAAGTTATGGAGTGCAAGTGCATCCCTTTGCACCTTACGAAAGACACCCTTCACCCTTGCGTGCGAGGAAGACAATCAAGACCAAAAGTTGGAAGATTCCCCCCGACTAAAGGTCTAAAATATGAATCCAACTATTAGGGTTGCGTGGAGAATTTTCCAAAAGCATCACTTGTATCTTTTAAACTATAAAAATTAGTAATTTAATATAATATCATCAAGTGCGATTTATTAATATCAATGTTTTAAAGTTTCTACGTAGGTGGTCAAAAAGTGGGTCGGCTATAACTTCAGTCCCTGACTATACTGTCAAACGTTGAAGCTATTGTTGGGTAACCATTCGTTAAATCAACTAAATGTAACTTATGTCATTCTCTTCACTATGCCATGAACTTACAGTTGACCGATGTCCATTTTTCACATCACCTATTCTCATAGTAGAAGTGGCCTCGAAATATTGGACCTTGGACGAACGATTGCTCGAGTTTGTTGGGTTCCGTATAATCTATTGTTTAGATTATGAATTATAACGAAATGATCATGGTAAAAGTCAATGAAACCAAACTAAATCATCTTTTGTTGTATTTGACTTTCACTACTAGTTAGTTGGTGATAATTTATTCTGTTTAAAATGAAATTTTGTGCTGATCATCTATGGCTTTGTTCCTATTGTTGGTTTTCGTTTCATGCCGTTGATATATGGGGGTGAATGCAAGGCCATATGCTTAGGTTGCCATGGGAACCATGGTGGTCATTTGAAAACACGTGGAAAAGGATGGAAGTGAATGAAATGAAGCAAGGTCTGTTTTCTATTATGTAAGCGCCATATGTAATATTGAATTCATAAGGTTAGATAGGTCCCCTTTTGTTTCATGGGTCATTCTCAGTATTATTTCGCCTATTGGAATCTAAAGTTCTTATAGAAATTAATATCTTATTAAAACCTTAGTCAACAAGAGAAATAGAATGATCATAGAAACAGATGAATTCTGATGTTTGTTTATTTTTATTTGGTCTAAGTGATTTGGGGAGTATTTTTGTATTCCATTATGTTATTTGTTCTCCGATTTGAATTGTTTTTTTCCTGTTACAGGAATTGTTTACGCAGTTTCAGTACAGTCAAGAATCTGCCCTGCCACCCGATGCCTTAAGACATGCTCTGGCTAAAACATTCTGCGACCAGAGGAGATTTCAGCTGGGTTTTATGGATGACGCAGCCGAGTGCTTCGTAAGTTTTACCAACTCTTTGTAATGTAGATTTTAATCGTTTTAAAACACGCCTTCAATTTTTAATTTCTAAATCGGGGTTAAGTATTTATTTTTAAACCTTTTTTAATTGTTGTTTTTGTTTTGTAGTATTCAATTACCAATCACATTCGGAAAGTAACTGGCAATAAGAATTAATGAACAGTTATTAAATATAAATATTTAAATGACTTCGTAAAAAGTGCAATTTTTTGTTAATTTCAACATACTTATCGCACCACTTTGCTTAAATTCTTAAATTTTACTAAAGTTTTAATTTTGATCTCCAATACAAATAAATACTGTGTTTAATGATAAAAAAAAAAGCATAATTTTTTTTTAATGTAAAATTTCATGCTTACTTCCGTAGGAAAACATCCTTCTCAGAATTCACGTTCACATAGCAAATCAGGAAGTTGATGACATGTGTGGAAATGCATTCTGCATCCCTCATCAAAAATTCGCTATGACTCTAGTTGAACAGGTATAGATATCTCTTTGACATGAGTAACAGTAAGCATGGTTTGAAAGAAGAAAACTGCAGATTTTGAACTTGATTTATCTTTTGTTATAGCGCATGTGCCAGAATTGTTCAGCTTCATCTGAACCTCTACCCTTTACCCAGATGGTACATTATGTTACTACTTCAGCTTTATGGTAAGTATTTCAAGAAAAAATCATGTAAAATATAAATAAAATTAATGATAAGAAATAGTTCAATAAGATTAACTGAGTGTTAGGTATATTAAGGATGAATTAGTAACTGAAAATTTGCATTTTCAGCGCCAAGGCTATGGATATCCAAAAGCAAGAGCCTAATTGCACAGCTGCCAATTCCTTTGGAAGGCTTCTGAGGTTGGCTGGTGAGATGGGAGAGGTCAGAGAGTGTCCAGTAAGTTACTTTTTATTGAATAGTTATGCAATTTAAGGCAATTAGAAAAGTTCTTAAGACATAAGCTTTTTACACAATGTTTTTTGTTTTATTTTCATCTTTCTCTTTGTTATGACTTTTAAAATGATTTGACGCACATGAATGTGTAGAATTACTGATGCATTTTTTAAAAAAATTTAATAGAGTGGCTGTGGTGAAAAAATTCAAGCAAAGAAGACTTTAATGAACTATCCTGAAGTTGGTAAGAAAACATTTTTTATGCCAAGATTTTAAAGTGTAAAATAGGAGACTTAATGTGTAAATAGGAGGCTGTACTATAGATCTGAAAAGCTTATTTTCATATTATAAATTATTAGAGGGACTTATGTAATAAGATTTAAGTTTTATATAATTGTTTTCCATTTTTTAAATATGTTTAAAACCTGAACTCATTTTGAAAATTATTTTACGAGTTGAAAGTAAGCACTCTTTTTAGTAACACAGATTCGTGTTTCATGAAAGAAAAATAAGTTTGGGATAAAAAAATAAAGAAAAATTGTGATTTAAACATAAAATAAAATTGTACCTATGTGACCTAATGAATAAATGATGCTAGATTAGATCTTTAACATATTTAATTTTCTATTTTAGTGAGCATTGGACTAGTTTGGGATTCAGAATCTCCAACATTGCAACACATCACAGATGTTTTCCACAGTATTGGGATGTATTTACAGCTACAAGATGTAAGAAATACCATAACTTACTTTTAGAGTAGAGATTATGTTAACACTAACAATATTTTATTATGAAATAAAATCTAAAAGTTTAAAGGAAAAATCATAACACCATTGTATTCATCATAAATCTTTATGATTGGAATACACTTGTGGGGTAATGAAAAGCAAGACATGGCTATATGTTCTGTATTTCAATGTTTGACAAGTATTAGAAAGGAATTAATTTAAACTGCTTCCATTAAGCAGTATACTTATTGATTCAATATATCTATTAATAATATATTCAACGTACTTGGTATGTTTTTAAAATTTCTAAAAACCTATAAAAATAGAAACCGATTTTTTGTGTTTCTAATATTTTAAATTCAATCTACTTATTAATAAAGCTTTTGTAACTTCATTTGTATTTTTTCAATATATTTCAAAATTAATAGAGCAGTTTGCGAATTTTTAGTAGATTGAGATTTTAAGTGGAATTAAATAAGTCTAGATATATATGGACAAAAAAAGTAAAATATCTTATTAGTAAATTAATCGCTGCTGAGTATTTTGTTTGTGCATTTTCAATTTGTTTGATTCTAATGCTTTTTTCCTACAGATGTTTCATGATGTATGCGATGTCAAATGGGCTAACACAACAGTACATCAATTAGTTGGTGTGGTGACATATTACGGAAAGCATTATTCAACTTTCTTTTATCATACAAAATTAAGAGTCTGGATCTACTTTGATGATGCTACTGTTCAGGAGGTAATTATAACAAATAAAATTGAATAGTTGAATTATAAGAGTAGTGTGACTTGCTGTATTAAATACACATTTTGATTTTTAATGGAACTGGAAATATAAAAATGAAAAAATTACTTTTTAGATTGGACCTAGTTGGGAACAGGTGGTAGAAAAATGTCAAAGAGGACGTTTTCAACCACTTTTGCTTCTATTTGCAAGTCCTGAAACACCTTCCAACATTTCTTTAAACAGAGGTATTGAATTTGCATCATTAGAAAGAATATAAATTATCATCTGATCAATCTTTGCAACAATTAAATTATTAAGAACAAACCATTGCACAGTCAAATATCAATACAAAATTATTTTGCTAGAGTATAGTTTTTGGTGCAATAATGAAAGGGATATTTTAAGTACAGTTTATTTCACTGAAGCTTTTCTTATCACTGGATTGGTCAAAAACAGTTTGAATCAGATTTGGAAGAAGTGGTTTAATGTTCTACTCCATTAAATGGAGTAAACTGAAATCAGTAAGAATGGTTTAAAAATATAGTACGAGGCTTGACTGTAGTTTCATGGTTGTCTGTCAGCGTGCATAAATACAATTCAATTTTAGAATTTCCTCTATTGCTAGTTTTCTTTTGTTTCAAATAGCACATCCATTTAATAATAATTTAAATTTTTCAGATAATGCTTTCAACATTGCACAATCAAATGACCCAACGAACAAATCCACATCAGTGAACCAAAGACAATCTGTGATAAATCAATACCTAAAGTTCCAAAACTCTAAAAAAATGATGAGCACAAAACCTTCTTATGGACTCACAATAAGAAGCTCAGACTTGTACAACAACATCATACGTGATCCATATGCATACAACGCTCATCCAAGTTCTCCTTCATACAACTTGGGATACTCCTCAAATACCATGTATCCGTACAATCAAGAACCATCTTTCAAACCAAGCCAGTGCCAACCTCTACCAGTATACAGCAACCTACAATATCTAAACTCAACAATGAACAACAAAGACCAAGCAGAAATGTCCAAACTGAATGATGTATCTTTGGCTCCACCACAGATAAGGTCCAAGACTCCCATTCAGGAGTTGAAATCGTTTGAACTACAACAGAACAGCAAGGAGAAGGCAGATTTTGATGCAGCCAAAGACAGCGACTCTGCTTACACTGAGGAAGATCCAGAATGCAGTGATATGTATATTAGCAGGAAGGCAGTGGAGAGCGTTCTGAAGTATCAGCAGAAGAGGCAGATGTCGTTGTGCAGATCGTACAGCCAGAGTTCTGTTGGGAATCGAAACAGCAGCAGTAGTTTGGAGTCTTTTGATAATGCTCATAATGGGAAGGTAGGTTTGGTGAAGAGTGTTCCTCCAGAAAATGCAGTGTGTAGGAGGGATTCTGGATCATGGAGCAGCGACCGGAACAGTTCTTCCAGTAATAATTCAGTGGAGAATCCTTTTTTGACAGTCGTTGCATCCAAAAGGTAAATTTAAAATTAAATGTCTTTTATTCACTTTCATGGAAAATAGTTACATATCAAATAAAAACCTCTGAATGTTCAGTGGTGGTTATAAAACTTTGTAAAAATAATTATATTTGAATGCCAAATTAGAATTTACTTATGAAATTAAATGGCCGGAAATCAAGTAGTTTAAACACAAGTGTAACATTTGATTAAAAAGCATTTCCATGAAGAATATTTTTTCTACTTACAATTTGTGATTCATTGAAAAGGTTTTCTATCTCATCTTATTTTTTTTACTTATCCCACAACGACTAATTAAACCAAATCGACTATACATAATCTTCAGACCGATAATGTAAAATTTAATTAAAAAGAAACTGAGAGAAGTAAGCAATTTACTAAAATAATTTTAAACTTCCAGATTATTACTTGGACTGAATAAAAAAAGTCAAGTTCCTGATTCAAATACTTCAGACCACGGATACGACTCCTTTTCTGTATCGAGTTCTGATAGCTATCCATCAGTAAATGGATCCCCAGTGAAACTAGAACCAAGATTGACACAAATACCTGAGGATTGGCAGCCAGAAGAGGTGACAGACTTAGATAAAAAATTGAAGCTAATAACAGAAGACACTGCAGGTAAGACTAAATATGCTGATCAATTAAATTGATTTCTTTAAGTATTAATTTGAATAATCTCTATTATAGTTATACTTTTATTTAATCATAAGCAACAAAACTAAAAAATATAGTACCAGTGTATAAATATTTTTTTGTTACAGGACCCCCAGACTGTGATAAATTATGTGCAGAAGCGGATCTTCTATTAGCAAAATCTCATGAAAAGGAAAAAGATGGAGATTTGGTTATGGCTGCTTTACTTAGTGATTCAGCAGCTGGTAAGCCATTGAAACATATGTTTTTATAATACAAATTTTGAATCTTATAGTTTGTGTGTAAATACAAAAACAGTATCCTATAACTTAAACAAATTAAGAAACTGTTTAGAAAATACATGTCTTTAGAGATAAGCTTACTGCAAAAATAATAATTTTTGCATGAAACATGTTTTAAAAAGCTAAGTTACAGTGTTACCTTCTCCACATTTATGTACAAATACCATCTTTATATTATCTACTGTAAAATCTTCTATAGCTAGATTGATCTTAATACAATTTTACATGAATTAATGGTGAACAATCTGTTTAATTGATGCTTTTATAGACAAAAAAGTTTCATTAAAAACTGCCAATACAAATTGCATGTGCAGCTACGTTTTAGTCTTACAGTGTCAATTTCTAATTGTTATGTGTAATTTGCAGCTCGAGCCAGAGCGGCAATGGAAGCTCCATACAACAACTCCAGGTCTTTAGTGAGCGCAAAGATGAAGCACAGCACATGTGTCATGAGATCTTCCAATCTGTACCGAAGGTTGAAGGACCACGAAATGGATGAGAGGAGGAAACAAAAAAGCCTTACTGGACATCACAGCAGACAGTCCAGTCGAGATAGTACGCATTCCAGGCACAGCCGCCAGAACAGCAAAGACAGCACACACTCTAAGGCCGGGAGCAAAGATAGCAACCCAAATTCGGATGACACTGAGAATTTTGGCAAAAATATTGAGATATATGGGACTTTGCCCAAAAAAGGAAGTCGAAAGAAGAATGCTTCTACAGGTTCGCTGAAAGTGAAAGATGATCAGGTATATAAGGACTTCTTGGATATGCAGAGGAAGAATACTAGTCTCTCGAATGCTTTGAATGAGACCATGCTGAAGAATGTGGATTTGCCGAAGGGAAGATCTGATTACAGTCCCAAGAGGAAAAGTGTAGAAAAGAATGGTAAGAGCATTGAAGTGATTGTGGCTAAGTCCCCAACAAGGAAGAAAGACACCCCGCCAAAACCAGATGTGGAGGTTTTGCGCAAAAGATTGCCGAAGCCATCGTCTCAAGTGCCTACTGCAGGTGATAGGAACAAAAGTGTGGACTTTAATAGCAGGGATCTTCTTTCACCCATCCCATCCCCAGACAAAAAGCCCCACAAGATTAAGAGGAAGTTGATGGGAGGATTCATGAAGCGCAAAAACAGGAGCCTTCCTGATCTTAGGGAAGACCAAACATCCACAAACCCAATGGACTGCTTTCTGGACGATGCCATCATCCCAGCCCCATCGATGATCCTGCCAAATGGTAAGACAAAGAAGGTTGAAGCAGATGGTGGCATGGGGAATCTGTCCAGAGGATTCCACCAGCCACATCATGCTTTTGTGAAAAAAGACTTGACCCAGAGACCTCTGCTAGTAAAAGTGAACCCACCAAACATTCATCCGGTCATTCCAAAAACAAAACTTATTCATACATTGCCAGCATTAGGTAAAAAGATATCTGAAACAAATAAACCAGAAATCAGTGCCAAACCTTCTAAAATACCATTTATGACCAAAAGTGAATCCAACCTTCCACCTATACCACCTTTTCGTTCAGTTGATACAAAATGTTCAACGAAACCATGCATACCCCAGAAAACATCAGCCATTCCTGTTTTGACACCACAAGTTTCTTTATCCCCCATAAAAGCATCACACAATCTAAGAGAAAGCATAGAATCACCTCTTCCAAATCCGATTCAAACTATTCCTGAACAATCAAGTGATAAAGAAGAGCTACCATTGCCCCTAAATCCATTTTTGGCTGAGATACAGGCTAAGAGGAAGCAAGTTCTTAATAAATCTCTGCAAAAGAGTACACCACCATCCGATGCAGGGACATGCCAAAATGCATTTCATCAACCAAATGAGAGTAAGGAGCTAACAATGCTTCCAAAGTTAGCACTGCAAGGAGAAGGAACTTCATGGCTGAAGGAACTACAAAGCAAGCAACAGCAGTTTTTAAGTAAACCAGATATTGTTGTGCCGAATGGATTGCCAAAGCCAGTAAATGTTCCAGAACAGATTCCAATGAAATCGAGCAATTTTAAAGGTAATTATACAATAAAAATTGTGAATATTTAAGATAACTTTTGAGACTATCATGTGATTTTGAATAATGCTAGATGTGTTAACTTACACAAATCTTAAGAACATTTAAAGTACCAAAACAAAAAAGAATACTGTGAGGGTGAGGGCTGCATTGCACTATAATAAAACTTTTTACAAAGGTGCCATGACTGAAAATATGCTATTTTCTTTGAGATTTAGGGAAAATAAATATATCAGCTGTGTTAAGAATAAAACTTAAAATTTCGAATTGGGGCGTAATAAAAATGCTTAAGGTTAACTTTCTTGCATTTTACTTTTTGATAGTGATACTTTTAAATTTAGGATGTTATAAGTTTATATTACTTAAGTAATTGCTCAGATTAATTTCTTCTTGTAACATTATTATTTAGGAAAAGTAACAATATAATATACAAGTATGTTAATAAAATATTTTAAATACTGATTTAGTCTAATATAATTTGTTATCTAATTGTGCAAATCTGATCAAAATGTTGTAAACTCATTATAGTTTTTTTTTATTACAGTTCCTGAAACTATCAAAGAACCAAATAAGACAAGTGCAATGAACTGGAAGGTAATTATTTATAAAAATATTTAAATAAAAATTAATTTTTATTTAAGATAAGTGTATCATCATCCAAAACATTATTTTAAGTGGGTAATTTTTTTTTGTTAATTAAAACAGATTGAAGTAGTGTAAATAAGAAAACACAAATTGATTGGAATGCTTAGAGTGTTATACACTGGGAAAGATACTATAAGTTACAAAGTTGAATTTAGTTTACAGTGTTTTTAAATAAATATTGAACAGCAAATTATCACTGCAAACAACTTTTTTTAGGGTAAATAAGTTTAAATAAATAATACTGCATTTCTCTAATACCAACCCAGATCTCACTCGTTTAAGTTGAAAGTAAACTCAAACAATAAGATATATATATAAGTAAAGTTAAACATTTATGTTCTTTTACATGGAAGTTAAACACAATTTAAGTTTCAATAATTTTACAAAAATAAATTTCTCCAAATTAGAAGTTCTTTCATACAAAATATGCCTTTTTTCAGAATTTTTTTTTGTTCATTGCATTGATATTTATTTCAATTTACAAATCTGTATTAGTAAAGTGTTAGTTTTTTTTTTAATCGAAATCAATTTGTTAATCTCAATTAATAAAAACATTGTCACTAATTTTCTCTCTTGTTTCTATTGCTACTTAAAGAGGTTAACAAACAAAAGGTAAGTCACACACAAAATATACTTGTAAAAAGTAAAACAAATATTGATAATTAGTAGAATTTTTGAATTAGAGAGAGTAGGAAACTTTAGAGAGCTGATTCAAACTAAGAAAGCCTGCTTGAAATATTTCATATAATTGTAATTACAACTTAAAAGTATGATTTTCTTTGCAGCTTCACTCGGAAAATACTTCGGAAGTAGCAAGTTCTCCAGGCATTGGCTCTCCAAGCAAGGGCAAAACTTCAAGCAGTGTGAGAGATCTAGCGTCTAGGTTTGAAAACGTCCTCATCAAGCCTAAAGATACTTCTCCTTTGGTGCAATCGGTTGGGAACAACGAGATAGAAACAAGCTTTCCACAAACAAATACCCAAACTCCTAGCATTCCCCACCAACCTCAAGGGGACATTGAATGCCGAACACTTTCAAGACAAGGAGACATAGAAAGCAGAACACTTTCAAGACAAGGGGACTTAGAAAGCAGAACCCTTTCAAGACAAGGGGACATTGAAAGCAGAACACTTTCAAATACACAAATTCAGTTTAGAGGATCTGTTTCAAGTAATGAGGATTCCAATACCACCCTTACTTTAAAGTCGGCTTTAAAAACGAGGTTGGATTATGGTAGAGATTCAGCGACCGAATCTCAGCCACCAAACAGAAGTGTTGTTGGGTTTATAGATAACTCTAACAAGGTGATAAAATCCGCTTTAAAACAAACAGTACCACATAGCCCAACTTCTTTACAATCACCTGGTCTTCCAAATGTTGCAAACGGTGCATCTAGGCCAACACAGCCACCTGATTATGCAACGGCAATGCAGAGGTTGGAACTGATTAGGACATCGAACAGTGATGGAAATTTCCAACAGTTAGAGCAAGAACCGAGTGAAGTGGACTCTCCAAGAAAAAGGTCGGGATCGAAAAAGACAGTAACGTTTTCTGATGAAGTCGTGCTAGTTGCATGCGCAGAATACGATGAAATCGACTTCTCATCAAATCCGTTGTTTGAAAGAGTGTACCAGCAGCATGTTGAAGCAGGAAAGGGCGAAATATCGATTTTAAGCAACAACTTTGGGAATTTTCAGAGCCAAGATAGGAGCCAGGAAGAGAATGCAGTGTCTGAAAATTCTCATATGTCTTCTACTTGTAATTTGTGTCACAGTAAGCAGGCGACATCAGCAAATAATTATTGCACTGATTGCGAGTTTTATTTGTCGCGATTTAAGGCATGATGTGTTTGACCTTACTTTATATTAAAGTAACTACAAAGCTGTGATACATAGTATAAAAGAGCATGTACTGAGCGCACAAAAGTGGTTTCAAATTACTGAACCTTTTAACTGTGACGTTAACAGAGTATGTGAAATAGTTTTGTAGCTCTTTTGATTCTGTGTAAATATAAATTTTTATATAAGTATTATTACGAATTTCAGCAGTTGGCTTTGAAATATGTGATGAAAGTGCTTTTTTGTTCATATATTGTTAAATTTAGACAAATAATTGAGCTTTTGTTTGATCTCACTTTGTTTAAAAGAGCACAATCATTGTAAAGGAAAGGCTGTTGTCTTATTCCAAACCGATTCCATACATACATTCCAACAATGTACAGTTTTAACAACAACTTTTTATAACTTTTCATTGTAAATATTGAAGCATCATCTGAAGAGGTGCCAAAGAAATTCAGATGTTTTTAAATTGTTAAGTATGTTTTTATTGTCCTGTTTGAAAGTGCCTTTCTGCTGTTATCTGTATTTTGTAATTTATTTTAAAGACGAAAAAGTAAAATTTGATTTTTTTTTGTATATTTGCTTATTTACTTATTCCTTCAAACATATTATAAAAGTCAAAAAGCATACTTTATGAAAAATAAGTTTATTGATAGGTAAAAAACAAGTAATAAATACTCTTTGAGTTTATATACACATAGGAATCATGTAATTTGTATAAATAACAGATAGAAATGAAAAGAAATTAAACATTTCAAATTAAAAAAAATCAAATACTCAATCTTTACATAAGTAAAAATCCATCAGTTGTTAATGTCCTCTATTCTTTTCTTTCAGTTTTGCAACAAGGATTTCATTTTTCCTACATTCCTATATTAAAATAAAATTACAAAAGTTTAAGTTCAAAACTAAAAAAGTATATTGCAAATTATTAATTAATTTGAAGAAAATGGTATTATAATTTAATTATGTTTAAGTTTTAAATCAATAGAAGTTACTTTATTCACTCTCTAATAAATAGATTTGAAATATTTTAATGAGTTTCAAAATTTTTAGTGTTTCATCAATTTTTTTTAACAATCCAATACAAAAATAAGACCACATTTTAAGAAGTGTCTGAAAAATAATTATTTGCTAATAATATTTACATGTAATACTAAGCACAAAGCATAAGTTTATATGAAAATTCAGTATTTATACCACTTCTAGTCATTAAATTATGCAAAATTCATAACATAGTAAATGCAAGGTGTAATATATAAGTAAACACAAATATTTACTTCTTTAAAATCCTTTACAGTTTTGAAATATAATCGTTGCTTATCTATAAGGTCTAGCAAATTGTCATTGAGCAAATCACGTTGTTTCTTTTCTTCAAGCTTTTTCTTTTCAACCTGCAATGTAATTAGAAATTAGCTATAAATATTACTCTAAAATACCACAATCTGCATAATATCATAAGAGCTTTTATTATTAGTGGAGGCATATCTGTTTAATAAATGCTTGTTCTTGTTTGAGAAAAATTTATCTTATAAATGCTGCTTGGAAAGAAAACTCCAAACAACTGATATCTTTGTGTTTGAAAGGTGTAATGTATTAAAAAAAAATATTTTAAACAGCAGATGATTCCCTTGAAGTATTAAAAATAAATTGCAAACTACAATAATTGTACAGTAAAAGTTATGGAATTCACTCGATAGTATTTCACCAGTCATTTTAATGTGATTTCTAAAATCAGAACACATCTCAAACTACCACAACAGATCATGTCTGTGATATTTAGCTACATGTTTATCCATAGATTTTTATCCAGTGAATTGGTCTTCATAAGCAGAGTACAATGCAATTACACATCCTTACTAAAAAAGCTGAACATTTAAAAAATTTCTTTAAAATCAATATATTTTATAAAGTTAGTCATAAATATTGGGTAATCTATTAGCACAATAAAAAAAAAATAGCTGAGGCATATGGTGTACCTATGCATATTAAAATTCTGTTTAAAATTTTTTTGAATAGATAATTTTGTAATGAATTGAAAACAAGAAAGCGTGGTAAAATATTAATTATAAAGGCTACTTACTCTTCCTTTATTTTGTAATATTCTATCCACAATTTGCTCTAATTGAGCTAGAAATTCTCCTTTAGATGCCGAGGTAGTCATTGCACTATTCAAATACATCACATGTTAATATTGAAACTTTTTACAAAAATAAAAATCACTGACTAATACAATTTAGGTACTTACTCAGTGAAATTCTCCTGAATTGAATTCAGCAAATCGACCTAAAGTGAAAAATAATTAAGTGTTAGACTTGAGACTGTTTATCATATTTAGCCATATTTTGTAATAGACCAAGCAAAAACATACACACATATGCACTGATCTTTAAAAAAAAAAAAAAAAATATATCCAGTAGTATTCTAATTCTGTAAGAAAAAAGATATGAATGAAAATCTTTGTGTAGATGGTCTACATATAGAATTAAAAAATAGATACCTTGTTACAATTATACAGAAACTCACGAATAAGACTAATGAAAAGTATTTTGCTACATCTCATAACATAGGGTGTTCCAAGATCCTGTATTCCCAAAATCACTGTCCATGTGCTTTTTTATGTATTGATTTTATTGAATTTTATTATTTGGCAACATAAATATCCACATGATGAAATACTGAGTAAGATCACTTTGTAGGATAGACTCGAGGAAAGACAAACACAGGAGTGAACGGCCAAAAGTTGTTACATGAGACTTTTTGCAAGAAACTTGGTGAAGGATGTTTCCTCATAAGTGAGGTGTTTCGCACAACAAATGGAAACATCAAGTGGATCAACAAATGAGTCTTTAAAAACTCCAGTGAAGATTATTGGTATTAACAAGATGGTGGAACATGCCATGCAAGTAGTGAAAGTCTGGTCTTGCTTTATTTATTGTTTGGCAATGGACTTATTTCAAGAAATCTTTGGCCACCTTGTTTTCCTCATCTGATCATCTCTGACTTTTTTTCTGAGGCGAAGATTAAATAATAGAGTTTATAAAGATAATATCCAAATAGATGATCTGAAAATGCCATTATTCAAAGTATATAATAAGGGCCCAGCATTTTTAAACACGATTATAAAAATATGCATAAACTTTGAAAAAGGTAGTTCATTTGAATATTTATTGCAGATAAAAGTTCAAATTTCGTCCTACATAACGAAAAAGTGCATTTCACCATTAGCATAAAAGCAATGGTTTTAAAGTTTATTGTTTTGAGTACAATAAATTCACGAATCACCAGCCTGGAAATTTTTAGGACACCTTTTAGATATAAGATTATTAGAAATAACAATAAAATAAAAAAGGATAAATGCTCATACTTTTGAATAGTTTTACCAAAATCATAGAAAAACATGCAACTTCTAAACAAATACAGTCAACTCGTGATAACTCGAAGTCTCATAAGTCGAATATTCGTTTATCTCGAAGTTTTCCTTAGGTCCCAAGACAATTTAATGTTTTTCAACACTAAGTTATCTCCATAGCTCAAAATGTACATCTTTTAAGTCAAAGTTTTGTAAAAATTCTATTATCATAACATACAAAAAACCACACAAAATACCAATAAAAAAAAAACCGATTTTTATTTTTCCTCTTTACATCATGTTTTATAATTTAACTTGTTAGCAGGAAAAACCCGTTTGCATTGACGCGTACAGAAAGTAAACAGGCTTTTGCCTTTACATTTCATTCCATATTTAAAATGTGAGTCAATGGTGTTGGTTTACGTTGGCTTTGACTAATGTTAAAACATAAGTTGAATATGCTTAGTCTAACTCAAAAAGTTAAATTGATTAATGAAACTGAACATAATCTGAGATGTAAGAAGAAAGACGTTGCTATAAAGTACATAATTCTTCCGAATACTCTTTCAACCACTTTGAAAAACAAAGACGATTTTAAGGAGACATGTATCGAAACACGATCCATCGTGTAAATGAGTGAAGGTATGTGCCTTTCTTGGTGTCGAAACTGCTCTATTAAAATGGTTTGAGATATATCGAAATCAGAATTCTAAAATCCCTCTTAGTGGGATGATGTTAAAAGAAAAGGCGAAGGACTTTGCTCGTTTACTAAAAGTTGAAAGATTTATAGCAAGTGCAGGATGGCTAGAAAAGTTTAAAGCAAGACACAATATTGTCTTCCGGACTCCACAAGAACAAGCAAAAAATGTCTGATGAAATATGCCATGAATAAAAAATAACTTCTATTCATAACTAATAAGAATTTAACCAGTCCCTTGAACTTCCGAGTTATCGCGAGTTGACTGCAATTGCCATTTTGGAGAAATATGCACTACAACACTTCTTAACTGGCCAAAAGTAAAACCCAATTCTTTTACAATAATTTTTTTTTTCTAGATTTTCAAAATATAAAATATATACTGTTGAATTGAAACTGTCTGAAAACATCTGTTTTATTTAAACAAATTACCTTGAACTTATAAATGTAACCTGATGAAATAAGTGGTTGTTATGTGAAAATAAAACAACATATTTAAATGTCAATGCAGGAATTTCCTTCAATGATCTTTAAAGATACTGCTATGACAAGTACTCTGAATGGCTACACTAGACATTAAGAAAACAAAAACATTATTTTAGAGTCTGGTAGTTGGTTCTCAGAAATTCTCCACTTTCAAGCATGCTAACTTGAAATAAAATATTGTATTAAAATGATTGCAAAAATCTACTGACCGTGTAAGAGTTCAATGAACATGTTGTGGACTTTTTATTAAATTAAGTATGAAATGCTAGTCTGTCTCAAAAGTTATGTTTTAATACATATTCATTTCATCCACTTAGTCCTTTATAAAGATATAAACAAACTAAAATTTACAAGCATTATCGTAGAAGTACAGAAATAATATTAGTAACAATTTAGGTTGAAATAAAACATTGAAATTCACAGCAGTTTATTTAAAGTCCTTAATAAATATACTAACCTCTTTCATTATGTACATACGTGAATCCTCTAGAGTGTTGTACAAGGTATAAAATTGTTTAGTCTCCTTATGTTTTGCAGCAACTAAAAATAAATTTTAAACTTTTAATTATTATCTATTTATAGAAATACAGTTTAAAGATGTAAAATAAAAAGTAATTTGTATGAATAATAATTTCAAACAAATATAGTGCTAATATCCAGTAACATCTATATTTAATAAGGAAATTATTTGAAATTAATAACAGTAGGTACATA
The DNA here is from genome assembly GCA_963978545.1 of Linyphia triangularis. Taxonomy (NCBI): domain Eukaryota; kingdom Metazoa; phylum Arthropoda; class Arachnida; order Araneae; family Linyphiidae; genus Linyphia; species Linyphia triangularis. Next base: position 36,624,343 of record OZ021727.1, on the reverse strand, counting down.
TTCAATGACAATAGCAGGCTAAATATAAATTTAAGAGTATATGTTTGTATAAATGTAAGTTTTTATTAACTAATTAATGGTTCTACTTACATTAGAAAAACATACTTTTCAAAAAAAAAACCTCATACAAATACTTCATAGCCTAGACTGAATGGTTTTATAGACATTATCAACTGAGGGTTTTACAGACATTTATCAAGAAATGTACATAGGAAAACTTTACGTGTAGAATTCATTTTAGAAGAAAGGGGGAAAAAAACAAACAAAAAAAGAACATACAAATTCAAAAAATGCATATGAAACTAACTTAGTTACATGAATGGAAAAGATAAAGCTTTTTAATGAGTTTATTATTCAATGAACTCCCAAAAATTAACATTTAAAACTTATGTAGTTAAATTGAGAGGAGAATTAAAGTAGTAGTATTTTAATTAATTCAAGTATACAATCTAGGACAACATTTCTCAAAGTGTGGATTGTGATCCATTGGTAGGTTATTAGTAAATTTTTGGTGCATTGGGAATAATTTTTAAATGTGTACGATTTTTAAATAAAAATTAGAAACCCTAAAAATACTAAATGGGAGAGAAAATGGAAAACATTAATAATCAGCTGCCTAAGAAGCCATTTGATGAGACACAGCAGATACAATACTAAAATGTATTTTCAAAGTTTTGAAATGTATAAACTAAAAATCCTTTATAATTTGCTTTTGGATTGTACACATTCTCAAAGCATTTAATAAAAGTAAATTATTTTTAAGAACTTGAGATACATTTAGTAATTTTTTATTACAATTTGATAAGTTTTTTTTTTATGGTTGATCAAAAGTAATAATGAAAACCATTAAAAACATTTGCTTAGTGATGGGGAGAGGTGGTGTAATAGAAGCAGTGGGTTGCTGTTGATCAACTTTCTAAAAAGGTGTGCCCCAACCTTTGAAAGTTTGGGAACCTCTGATTTAGAATATTAAGGGGTAATAAAGACCCTCTGATTTCAAACTAAAATTATAATGGTTGTGATATAAATGAAAAACACATGATTACTAGTTCAATATATCCACTATAAGTTTTTATTGAATATTTTATATTTTAAGATTATTACTTCCAATTTGTATATAACATGGTCAAAGAAGGTAATTCAGCCATTTTTCTATTCTTCTCAATAAATCCCTTTGTGAGTTTTACATCATTTAGTCAAAAAGAGCAATGACAAAGATACAACTAAATTTTTTTTATCACCGGAACTGCATTTTTGAATAAATTGTAAATAAAAGTATACAAAAATTAAATACTACCAAAATGCTAATTAAAAATCAAATGGTCAAAACAGTTAAAAAAATTTCAAATAAAAGTATTATGACTGTTTGGAATTTACAGTCAGGCTAAATAAAAATAAATGGTCTTGAGTCGCTTTATAAGCTTCAAGCATACTAGTCTGATTTAATTTCTAAGCATTTTTGAGATTCATGAATCATAAATGAATGAAATCATAAATGATTTTTTTTTAAAAAAGAAAACCTCCACATATCAATGAAGAGCATATAAAGACCTAAAAGATTCAATAGTATACAATATTTTTCCAATTCAATAACAATACAATAAAAAATAAACTTATTAGATCAAAATATCCCTTAGTAAATCAATCAACAAAAATAACTTTATCTGCTAGAAAGTTTAATCAATAAGTCTTGTTTGGTATGAAGCTACAACTTATTTTAAACTTTTCTTTTAAAATAGTTAAACCATTTTTTTTGGCAAAAGTTTATATCAAAACTGACATTGTCAAGAGACCATATTGCTAAATAAAAATAGTACAATTTTATTCATTTCCATTAAAAAAAAAAAAAAAAAAAAAAAAAAAAAAAAAAAAAACTAGAGCTGGTTGACTAATTATAATTTGCAATTCATTTCTCAAAATTTAAACAGTTACAAAATCCATACCTTGATTATATAATTCAACAAAACGTTTTTGATATTGACTAAGCTCAGCTCTAGAAGGTACTTCATCAAATTTTCTTTGAAGAGATGCTATTTCTCGATTTTTCTTTGCCTGAATGAGAAATATTAGCAGAACATTTTCAAACATCTAAACGTACATCATCCATTTCTTTTTTATAAATATTATCCAGAAATTTGATTTTGAAAATAATAAATTTGAAATCAAATAAAATAATAAAACATAGGTAACTGTTGTAGTTAATTGCATGCTTTGCATTGCTTTGTCATTATTATCATTGTCATTATTAAGCTTCATATGTAATAATACATAGTATAGTAAATTCCCTATTAATTTTTTTTGGTAACAGATATCTTGTGAAATAATAGAGCAATTTTAAATGAAAAAAAGAAAATACAATGATTTTTCTATTTTAATATCAGCTTCTTAACTTTTTATGATTTTTCTAGTAAATAATTAAAACTAGTCATAACAAGTCAATGATAATAAAGTAAAAAGAACCACTAATCAAAAGTCTAACAGGAAAAATATGAATAATTAATTTCTAAATTGGAACCAATAATATCTAATTGAATGAGTAATAAATAAATTTCTAGATGTGAAGTTATCATGAAAATCATTAAACTTCAAACAATGGAAGATTACAGGAAAAGGCAAAAGATGAATTATAAATATCAAGAAATGTAAGAACTTTTTTACTAGGTAATCAAATTTTATAAACTTTATTATTCCAAAGAAAAATTCAGATGGGAAAAATTGATTGAGATACTTATTTTCTATATCCAAAAGATTCTTACCAACAGCATTCTAATTTTTTGAAGCTTTTCCTTGTCTGAAGTGTACTGCTTCTCAACTATTTCTCTATGCTCCTACAATAAGAATACATTTTACACAGTTAATTAAAATAATGAAATAAGTAGCAAATTATTAAAAAAAATAATTTCAGTAAATTATAACATAATTGCAATATACAGATTTTCTCTTACATAAAACTAGAATCGAAACTTAAATAATGGAATTTTAATTAAATTATCATACAGCATTGAAATAAAAAAAAAAAAAAAAAAAAAAAAAAAAAAAAACATTTACTTTTTAGACATTTATTTAGAACTCAAGAACTTAGCTAAAAAAAATAATGTTGATATAACATTATAAAACATAAACTTTTATAAGGTTTTATCAACATTATCTCAAATTTGAATTAAACTTTCTATTCTATATTCTTCAAACTTGACAAATATTATAATTTAAGGTCGAGCTTCACTGTTTGATCACTCAAGTGTGGCAAATTACACTTTTATGTTTTTACTTTTTTTCCTTTAAAAAATTACACATTGAGAGTTCAGATACTTTATTTGCATATTTTTTTTTTTTTTAATTTCAAAATATCTTGTGACCAAAATTATAACTTTAACAACTGGTAAAAAAAAGTGCCAGTGTTTGGTCAATTTATATTTCAGTCCCAGTAATCAGCATTCCAAATGCTCCATTGCGCAGCCACTTGTTTATATTGTTATAAAAAAACCAAAATGTATAAACATGTTTATCTTTTTACAAAAAGGACTTATAAATTATGTATCAATATGAATATTAATAATTTTTCTATAGAAAAATAATTTTGGAGGGAAATGCTGCATTTTTTATGTTTAGAATTGTTTTCCTTATAAGAACATAAATTGTTTTTATCATTAGATACATAGTAGCTGAAATAAGGACACTTTTCTATTTATTTTTCAGAAATATACAGTTAAGTAAACAGGCTTTTAGCAAATATTTTTAACACTTAAACAAATATCAGAGCTTCCATAACACTGAATATTCAGACTATATGATCAACAATAAGTACTATAATTAAATTATGTTTCTAGTAAAACATACATGTTTTCAGACACCACCAAACTGAATGCTGTTAGACTTATTTCTAGGAAAAGTAGGGAAGCAAAATGACAGTCAAATAAAGGGAAGAATGCCTGTTACAATGTAAAATATCAATTAAAAAATTATCTAAGCAAAACTTACAATATCTTCAGAAGACCCTTCATTGGAAGAAATTTTCAGTTCATCAATTTGTGCTGTCAACCTGGCAACCTCTTCTTTGCAGTGATTTCTAAATTCTTGCTCTTGTTTTTTCAAAGTTTCATTTGTTGCTACAAGGGAACGAAGCGTTTCTAACAAGCTGAAACATAAAAAAAAAGTTATGGTTTTAAAGGATTGATAAAATTTTTGTTAAGAAAATTTATCAAAAAATAACTTGAATGAAAAGTTACTGGTAGACATAACTTTCTTTTATTGCGGTTAAAATATCTAAAATTCGGACCTTTTGTTGTCATCATTTTCTGCTTGTTCCAGGACTTCCATTTCCTTCATCATATCTTTGTAGGTATTTTGCAACTAGGGAATAAAATATTCAGGTAGCTAAATGTACGATTGCGAAAATAATTAAAAAAAATATTGGAATTATATACAATACACAACCATCATCCACAAATGAAATAAATCCATAATTATTTCATTAAATGGGGGCTGTCTGAATGGGAACATGTAAAACTGTCCAAATTTGCATCCTGATTGAAAGAAAAATCCAAAAATTATCATTACTCAACTTGACAATTGATATAAGACTATTTGGTAAAACCAGCACTGTGTCTACTCGTTTTTGAAATCAATGATTGCAGTGTGCCAGATGGACTAGATCACGAGACTTCTGATTCTGATCAGGGCATTGCCATTTCGTAAACTTGTGAACATAACTTTACAAGCAAACCAAAATAAGATAGAAGAATTTTTAAAATAAAGACAGAACTTTTAATAAAATATTAAACGTTAAACTTACATTACGAAGTCTGGAATGGGATTCTTGATATGATTTCTTCAAGTTCGAATTTGCATTTTCAACCTGCGGTATAGAATTTCAAATAAATAAGTGAAAGATAAACTAAGAAGAAATTATAATCACAGTTTTTATTTGATTTAAAAGAATACCTCAGCTAGTTTTTCCTCCTTCTCTTTGATCTGCCGTGTGAGGGAAGCTACAGTACGTTTGTGATACTGTATTCCACTCAAACCACGTTCTCCCAATTCCTCACTTGCAAGTTCTGCTTGCTAAAAAAATGAAAAAATACATAATTTATGTATAGTAGTTATATATTATGGAATATACATAAAGAGTATTTTAGAAATTTAATAAAATAATAGAATGATAACAGAAATTATACAGATTTAAGTTCAATTAATGATACAAAAACATACCTTTTCAGCAAATTCAGAAGCTATTTGTTGGATTTCTCCAGATTGTAGTCCAACAATGGAGCCAACTTGACTTGCAGTAAGCTTACCCTATAAGTAATCCAACAATTTACTTTAAAAGTAAAATAAAATAAAGTTACGTTGTTATACAGAATGCCAATGAAGCTTCTTCTAAAATTAAAAAGAATAATAGATTGAGATATAAATTTATGGTTTGTAACATAAAGCCCAGAATGTGTCATCAATATAAAAAAATTCAAATTAATCCAGTATGCATTCTTTAATTTGTACATAACACACTTTCAAGTTCTGAAGTGTGGAAGCTAAAAGCAATTTTGCAACAACAGCTGTAATATTATTATTTACTTTCAAAGGTTATTCAAATATTTTTTTCAACTCTTGCGTTTCCAGTATCCATATTTAAAAAAAAAATATAAAAAATTTGGTAGTTTATTTAAACAACTTGAATTCATTAGAATTAAATCAATTCACTCAATAATTAAGTTGAAATAAATTATCGTAAAATATAAAATAAGATCTTTTTGAAATACAAGTAATTATACCCTCTATATGACTTGCATTAATTTAAATAGTCATCCCAAAGTAACAGACACTTTTTCAAAAAAATCTTCAGAATTTTTTTTTTCTTAAAAAAAAAAAAAAAAAAAAAATTATATATATATATATATATATATATATTGACAGATACTTTACATAATACCTTAATTACTAGCTGCCTACAACCCACTGAAATTACATTGGACATTAGTTCATAGATACAGGCAGCTCCATTTGTTGATATATATAAAATTCGATATTTAATATCTTTTAAAATGTCCTGTTAGTTTTGGATCAACCTATGTATTCTTATTTCAATTAAATTTAAATGAAACTCTTCTTGCACATGATTTAGTTTAATTTCTTTCATGCTATGTAAACAACACAGGTATTTTAAAAGCAATGCAACAAATATAGAATATTATAGCAGGATGCAACATTGAACTAATTAGAATATGCCAACACTTCTAAATTATTACGTCATCAATATAAACATTTTACTAACCTCATGCTCATTTGTAACTGACATGCTTTTCATCAAATTTTGTATCCGACTCTAGAAAAAGCAGCATGCAAGGTATAACAAACACATCATTGTTAATTTAAACATTCAATAAAAATATTTTTTTTTTAAAGTGGAATAAGATTTGAAAGTAAAGCAGAGACTTCATTATCAAGCAATTAATTGGACATGAAGCAATTAATTGGATGATTTTATTACAAATTATCCATCATAAAAAAAAGTGTTAAAACTTATCAAGTCCATACTAAATATACATGAATAATTTTGGCTCTAATACAGAAGTATATAAAGATAAAAATAATTAAGCAAGCTGCTAAGAAAGGTATAGTAAGAAGCAAATAAGATTTTATGAAGAAAATAATCATAATGCAGAAATTAGAAGTAAATGTGTGTATTTTTTTTTTTTTTTTGTAATCCATTTTGATATATATATATTTTTCATTGCATACATTTTTGGAAGCTTACATAATTACATTAATTGGAATATTTGAATAAAAAGTTAGACATAATTATATATATATATATATATATATATATATATATGTAAGGAAATTTGTCAACTATTTTCTAATATCGGTGAATTTAAAAAAAATTAAAAAAATCCATTAGATCTATGAATATATTTTTCGTTACATCCATTTTTGGAAGCTTATATAATTAAATTAACTAGTACGTTAATTGTAATATTTGAGTAAAAAGTTAGACATAGTTGTATTAATTGAATAACCAGAAAATCTTCATAGCTCATTGAAAAAACAATAACATAACCACATATATGTAATGAAATTTGTCAATCATTTCTTATCTCAGGGAATTTAGGAAAAATTACACTGTTGAAATATTAGAGCCACACAGGGAGAAAAAAAAAATAACCTCCTCTTCTGATGCTTTTTGGATACTAGCTTCAGTTTCATTTGATTCCTCTCCTTCCTAGAAAATAATCAAGTATAAATGACTATTTAGGCAAAAGAGTATAAAATATATATTTAATAATTGCTACTGATTCTGTTTAATTATATCTATCAATAAATAGCTTATAAATTTTTTTTTAATCTTGAACTTCTATGAATTCATTGATTTTGAAATTCAATATTAATATTTTTAAAAATTTGAATGTAAAATTAGTTAACATATTAACAAGGTCCTTTTTTTTCTTCAAAATTTCAAGTAAGCAATATAACTAAAATAAAATGATAACATTTAAAAATGTATACTGGTAACACATTTATGAACTAACTTTGCTTTCTGTAACTTTTGCACTGCCGAGTTTCCTAGAAATAAAATGAATACCTTAGTAAACAAATCATTGCAAATAGTAATTTATAGAGAACCAAAGAATATTTGGTAAGCATGTAAAACAAGAATGAAAAATGTAGTTATAACAATACATTGAGAACTAATCTGAAACTAGCTTTGCAATGAAAATAATAAAAATGTCAAACAAAACTCAGCTACATTTTATGAGCTTAATAGAAGGACTACATTTGCTTAATTTTACTTTAAAAAATGTAGTTATGTGATTTTTTAATTTTTTTTCTTCTTACTGTTAAAATATTTAAGATATTAACCTCAAACAAAATACTAAAATAAATACATTTAATCTCTTCTAACAATGTCCTTTTTTTTTTTTGTAGTAACTATTTTAAAAGTAAATTAGTATAGCATCTAAAATTCTATTTATACATTTTTTAACGCAAATTAGATTGAAGAAACTACCAAAATTCGATGACAACTAGTTATATTTCCTGTAAGAATATCCACAAATATGTCAAAGAAACATACATTAAAATATTATTGCAGAGAAAATGTTTAAAATAGTCTTATATCATAATGTTTAAAAGTTTTCATTAAATTATACAGAAATATGAAAAATGTCCTCACTTTCCATATTCTAATAAAGTAGTTTGCACTCTCACTTCCTCATCTTTCAATTTATGAGGTGCATGGTAACGGAAGAGACGCTGAGGTCGGTAGACTTCCTATGAAAATGACTACAGAGTCAATTGCTCATTTATTATGCAGATTGAGAGCACATTACACATGTTATTAAATTAGAAAACAATTTAGATAACTAACTTTATGTTTGCAACTGCCAAGGTGTGAAGAAAACATAAATGGTTAAATAAGTAAAATTGTGTAGTAAAACATCCAAGAGGTTAAGTTTAGTTACAATAATAACAAAATAAACATATAAAGAATTAAAAAAAAAAAAAAAAAAAAAGTTTACAAGATTCAGAAACAAAACTTGTCTAACGAATAATGTTCTATTAAGTTCTTGGAAGCAAATTTTTGCTAATGTACAGGATGGATATAATGTATTTATAATGCATTAATTTTTTTTAAAGTGCCTTTAGAGGCATCTTCCTTTGCGAACATTTCTATATAAAATGCAATACAGATACCGAGGAAATAGTAAGTAAAGCAAAAAAAATCTTAGTTAAAACTTTTGTCAAAATGGAAATACAGCACTTTAAAAACTGATATGTAATTAAACTAGATAAAAAATTATAAATGAAGTTTAAAAGATGAAGGAAAAAAGCTCGAATAAGAGTTTAGAAATATGTCATGTAATTGCCTTTCTTGAAGCATCATTTCTAAAAAGTCTTTTTTCCACGGTTTCAGTAATATATATATTGAACATTTTATGAAAATTTTTAATTACTAAAGACTTCAGACAGCTCTAAGCAGATGTATTTGAACTATAACCACCCTGCATAAGGTGAAGAGTAATGTGAAAGAGTCGTAGTAAGTAGGAATTAGCCAAATAAAGGTTAAGAAGTTAAACTATCTAAAGGTTTAATTTCTAAAAAATACTATAGCTTTCATTTAAGTGTATGAAGTTAAAAGAAAAAACTATTGCTAAAAATGTAATCGAATAACAATACTAAAAGTTCTAAATATCCTGTAATTAAATATACTGTAAAGAGATATTAATTAAAGGATAAAGGTATTAATAAAAGGCCAAATCAATAATTATAGAATAAAGTGTTTGAAGTTGATAATTATCTTAAAAATATATCAGAAATGATATAGTATTAGTAAGCTATTACAAAATTATGATTATTAAAAAAAAAGTACTTACTTTAATTTCTTCATATGTCACAGCCATCTTTTCTTTTATTACTTTTGAAGCAACATCCTATGAAAGAAAAACTTTCAAACATCGAATAAAAGGTTACTATCAAGAATAAAAAAAAAATGAAAATAAAATAGTGCAGCAATTAAACTAATCCTACATCAACCACTTTTTGCATTTTTTCCCCCGGATAATTGTACATTTAAATTTTTTCAAAAAGTGGTTATTTTAAATATCTATTCTTATAAAACATCACTATTTCAATATTTTTTTAGAAAGACAATGCTAATCAACAATAAATAAAATTATATTAATAAATTAAATGAATATTCATATTGGTATATTTTGTTAACTACAATTGCATTTTGTTGGCTTATATAAGCATACAAAATATCAACTTATTCAATCTGATTTGGTTAACCACAGTGAAAAGAGAAATTTATACTTACTTCAGGCAATTCATAATTCTTATGAAATTGTGATATAGAAAAAGCTCTAATGTAATCACCGGTTTCTTCTCTAGTTTCAATTGCCTTTTTCACTAGCCACTATAACAGAATGAATAAAAATTAATAATTACAGCAAAAACACATAGATTTAATGCTCAATTGCAAACTAAAAATAGAATGATAGGGTTTTTAATGAAATTATTTAAGGGTGATTGGAAGTCTCTTTCTTCCCCAATACTGTTTTCTTACACACAATATCTGACAAAATAACTGATTAAAAACAAACATGACAACAGTAATAAAAGTTCATTATTAAAATGTAAAGAAAAATAACATTTAGTTCTAAGTATTTAAAAACTTTATGTTTTGAAAAATCTGCATTAAGTAAGACAGATCAAAATTAATCTTTAAAATCAGGTGCACTCCAAATGTAAGGAGAAATTAGTTACATTAAATGCAGGTTAAGTTAAAATGTCATTTATAAAATAAAAAAAAAATATCAAAAGCAAGAAAACTTATATTTTATAACATTAACACTGAAAACTTTATTTTTTTCTTAAAATAAGCGCATAGTTAATTGCCAAAACAAAGGCAAATTCATAAAAAAAAAAAAAAAAAAAAAAAAAAAAAAAGGAGGAAAATAACTTTAGTTAGTGGCACCATTTATTGAATATTCAAAACCTAGTATTATGCTGAATTTATCATAGAAATAAATGTATAGTAATTTAATATGTTATTTGTCTTTAAATGTAACACAAACTGTTTATATGATAAAAAAATATGTGAGTGTTTAGGAGAAATAGTTAGATACAGTGACCTGAAGAATATAGCACCACAATAGTTTAGGGATTAGTGATAATGATTATTCTAAATTAAATGATTTACTTATTTCTCTGATTAAACAAGAAAAACTAGACACGTTGATATATAATATTGCTGCATGTACACCACATTCAGAACACATAGTTCATACACTTGAAGGAGGAGAAAATTCAAGGACTTTTAAAAAATGCATTAAGTTTAAATCGAATAAATACAAATGCTTTTATAGTTATACAATTTAAAAACTTAAAATTTTTTATTTACATTTTTCCTTGCAAAACTTAAATCAATTTGGAACTAAATAGTTCTGGATTGATTTAAATTTTGAGAGGAAAAATGAAGCTACAGATAATTGCTTAACCATGCTGTTCTCATGATTGCTAATAGGCCAAACTAAATTTGAAGGATTTTGTTCATTGTTTGTTGACCAAAATTTTTTAAGATGTTATATTTTTAGAAAATAAAATAAAATTCAAGCACTATAAACATATTTTTAACAAATTCAAGGTTTTCAAGCACTTGAAAATGAAAGTTTTTTTTCAAGCACTTTTCAAGGTTTTTTTAACTCTTTAGTTCCCATTGCAGTTATCTGGAATATCCTTTAGGGACCGGGTTCCCGCCTGAGAAGAAAAACCATTTTTACCCCTCCAAGTGGAGTAATTAGAGAGACAGGGAATAGACCCCTGCCAAACTAAGGGTGATTTATCTCTCTTCACTGTCTGGTTTCCAGGCAGAGGTTGACAACTCGTATATCCTCAAGGCGTTTTCTTTTCTTTAACAGTACAAAGTATTTGTATTTCTGACTTTCACCTGTTACCCCCTGCTGTGACGAGAGTCGTAAAAATCACCCCCCACAGCTGTGAAGAGAGTCCTCTGTTGCATTGTAGTGTGCTGCTAATGGTATTGGACCTCCAAGGTCCAGTCAAGAAAGGGGAGAAAGAACTATGAGTGAAGAGACATGGCCGGCCGGAATGGGACTCAGCCGACTGGGGTGGTTGGGCCGGAACGAGGACAAGAGAGTTAAAAATGTATGAACCATGAAACATAAATTAGTTGTAAGCCTAATTTCAAGTTATAAAGCAATGTCTAAAGTCATGCTTTTTAAGGGTAAGATAAATATTTCTTGACAATCTCAGACATAAAAAAAAAAGTATAGTTCCCCCCCCCCCCTTTTTCCTGTTATAATGAGATAAAGAGGAAAAGCAGCTATGCATTTGAGTCTTAAGATGAAGAATATCCAGAAATCTCCCAGCATTCAAAAGGCAAGGCTTTTAAATGAAAACTGAAATCTAAAGGAAATAAGAAAGTGAAGATTAAAAATAGAAAGGGTAATGTTATCTTTCTTAATGGACTTGGTATATTGATTATAATATTCCGGAAACCTTCAGTTTTGGATGTTCAAAACAGTAGAATATGTGTTTCAAATTTGCAATAGATTGTGTAGATCGAGAACAGACTAGAAAGATTTAAAATGTGATAGGTGAATTCAACTGCCTTCCTATAAAGTGTCTCCTGAACTTAAAAATGTTAGTGAATGATCTGTGAACTATTATTAGTCAACAAAAAATAATATATTACCTGAATTACTGGAAATATGTGAATGAAATCCAAACCCTGAATTTGATGAGGTTCAATTCGATGAGGGCATTTCATTCGAGGAAGAACTGCTACAATTTTTTCAGTAAGAGCACTAAAGAGAAAAATAATTGAATTAATGTGTAAATTGAATGCATTAGCTTCTTATCATATTTATATTCATCAAAAACTATTTTTTCAGGGTGGCCACAAAATTCAGGAAAAAAAGTTCCCTGATAATTCCCTGACATATTTCTAAGAAATTCCCTGATTTTAGGGTAAACTTTTTTTCAAATTTCCCAATTTTCTTAGGTTTTCCAGACACCCTGATCAAATAGAACATGTATGCTAAAGACATAATATGCAATTTTTTAAAAATAGTTTTGCTGGTATTGAAAAGTTTAAATTATTCCGTAACATTAAACTTCTAATGACTTACCACTACAAATCTCCATGTAAATAGCGCCAAAATACGGATGAACGTGCCTTAAACAATACAAAATTTCCCTGATTTTCATGACATTTTAAAAAGTTCCTTGACATTTCCCTGATTTTTTCCAGAATCAGAAAGCTCCCTCACATTTTCCTGATTTCCAGGTTTTCCCGGTTGAGTGGCCACTCTGTTTTTGTATAAATATTTAGGTCAATATCAAAAACCTAAAAATAACTTATAAAGTTGATGATCAATTGATAAAATAAAAACAATACAAATATTTAAAAGTCAAAATTAAATATTTAATACAGAATTGTTGTTTTGAGATGCATTAAGTGATTACAGAGTTATTACGCAGGAGGAAATTTGGGTTCTTTTAAGGACCCTTAACAAAATTCTATAATCAACAGAAGAATCCTTCACAAAAATCCATGTAAAAAAAAAAAAGAAACCTTCATAATATTTCCAGTTTGAAAATGGACCAATTACAAAATCACAAAGTTTGTTTTATATAAAGTTTGTTTTATGCCGAAAGGAGAAAACAGCCCGCTTGCCCACATGTTGGTTTTAAGGAAGTGACGTCATGGGTACAAAACCATATGTTCAAAATATATAAATTTGGAAATTTTTCACAAACTTAAATATTTTTTATCACAAAAGTAGAAACCAGTAAAAAAAATCTGGATCGACACTTGTATTAAATAGAAAAACAGTCTATTTAAAACTTACATTTTTTGCCCAATAGTAAGGTTCTCTTGAAATAAAAGGTCAATATCAATGTCAACATTGCATACTTCAATACACCAAGTCATACCACCAACAACCTATAGGAGAAGCAATAGTAATTAACATAGTGTTTGAAAACACAAAATGGAAAAATAAACTGATTTTATTTATATTGTGAAGAAAATAAAACTTTCGTTCAACTGCAACAAATGCTATATTTAATATTAAAACATAGATATGCTGCTCAATTAAATAATTTACATTCTATATTAATGCTACACAATCATAGCAAATATATTTACAACTTATTTGAGAGTATATTTGACTTGGAATAAAAAGAAAAGATTTTGTGAATTCAGCAATTGCAACCGTATTAAGTGTATAACTTTATATAATACTTCTCGGTTGTGGTTGGTAATGCATTTATCTGAACTTTGAAGTAAAAAATTATTTTTGGAAAGCTTTTGCTAGTTTCACTGAGAAGTGAATGTGTGACATATACTAAAAAAAAAAAAAAAAAAAAAAAAAAAAAAAAAAAAAAAAAACCAATAGTAGTTTGTGGAAAAAATAGTACATTATTTTCATTAGATTTATCAATTACAGTTGATTAAAATAAATAATTCTTTTCTGCTGTTTATATATTTGTTATGATTGGTATTTTTCATAAAAAATATGCCATATTCTCATATGAGAATATACAAGCAAAATTTAAGATTATAACTGAATAAATATAGTTTGGCACTAAGCAGAAATTTTTTAAGGTTTGTTTACAGGTTAATGGAAAAGGTCTTTATAATTTCTAAGAAGAGTAATTCCCAGTTCAAAAACGAAAGCACAAAATGCAGCACTGAACCAAAATACAGCATTTAGACTATAGAGTGTAATAAGAGACGAAATTTTCTTGAATTAACTTTAAAGAGGACTCGTTCAGTGTTATATTTGTTAATCAGAGATATCTTAAAATGCTAGTTTCAAACAACTTTATAGACCCCTCCACAGACTAACCAGTTTGTTTTTGGCTGGCTGAAGCCAAAAGGCAGATTTTTTAAACAACCTTTGGCACTATGTATTATCTCATCAATGGCAAAAAAATTTGACCCTTGGAAGTCCGATAGGTCCAGCGACAGGGTATTCTTGTGGAATGCTTTAGCTGTAAGGTGGACCAGGCATCCACTTAGGGTAATCCACTTACTTAGAGAATCTGTTTGGCTAACTTTTGCCTTGCCAGTGGTCGAGAGGTAGATTAAATTAGATTGAAAAGAGATTGGCAAAGCCATGTTTACTAGGCCTGTTGGTCCATTGTACCTCTTTAAAATCTTACTAGTATTAAGAAGACTGCCTATGGCATGTTAAAATGGTCGAGAGGTAAATATGGAAGCACACAACTTTTTGAAGTGTGATAGGGTTCCTACTCTCATTAAAGAAAAAAATTCAAGGACTTTCAAGGACGTTTTAAGAAAATTCAAGGACCTTTTAGCGAAAATTTAAGGACCATAAATTACATACTTTAGACATAAAAATACAAAACGGAGGCAGAAAAGAATGGAGATGAAGATTATCGGTGGTCGCAAAAACATTCAAAGACTTTCAAGGACCTCATCTTTTTTTCAAGGACAAAATTTCATCAAAAAAATTTCAAAGACTTTCAATGACCGTGGGAACCCTGTGTGAGTAAAGCTAATATTTCACCTGGATTTGATAACTTTCTTTCTGAGAAATAACTCTTCTTTGCACCCAGTGATTTCATTTTTACATTTCTAGGTGAATTTTTTTTTTCACTGTGTAAAATGTATTGCAATACTGGCACTAAGGTTACCACTTAAATGAAATAACATCACACAACAATTTCCTTTGAATTTTTATTAAAAGTCCAAGTGACAAATGATCAAAAAACCTTTGTCAGGTTGTTAAAAAGGTTTTTAAAATTATCCGTCATATTACAGTCACATTAAAGGAAGTACTTCAGTGACATTTGTTTTATAGGATAGAAAATTCAGGCAAATTCTAGTGAGATAATTTTCTAAACCACTCACTTTATCAAAGGGTGAAAGTCCTTTGATTCTCGCACGAAAATAACCGGCAGCAAGGAGGAGTTCAATAATTTCTTGAAATTTTCTTTCCTGTTCCTCATCTTCTCGCACTTCAACCTAAAATAAAAAAAAACCTTAAAAGTTTACAATAAATGTCATATGCATTAAGAATGCTTTATGTTCTCCAGGGCACGACAGTAAACAATGACTGTACATTAATTCATAGCAAATAAAAAATGGAAACTATTTAATAATTATTCGTGTCTTCAGCATTACTCAGATAGTTATGTGCTCATATTTATAAAACACAATCTCTATATTTTATGTAGAATATGCATACACAAGTAACAAGTTGTGTTCATCTACCACATTCCACGATTATTCTGCACGTAAGTAGTAGAGCTTTACTTATTTTTTTCATTTTTAGTAAGATTAAATTTAAAGAATAAACTTGTGAAATATGAACAAAAACTTCTGACTTTTTCTTTAAGTAAGGGAATAGCTGTTGAATAATTTTTGAAGATTGAGAGAATAGATGTTCCCGAAAAGGCGGAACTTTTAAAGATTCATAAAAAAATTTACCTTGAAATATATTAATTAAAAGAAAATTTAAATTATTAAAGTGGGATTCAAACGTTCTATGTTTTTATTTTCTATTGTGTCATGTGATGGAACAATTCATTACAAAATAAAACCAGGACATAAATTATTAATTGTTCATGGTCTTACTTACTTTGTTAGATTTGTTGAAACTTTCAAAATCAGGAACAGGAGGTGGTCTTGATGAAGAACTTCTTGAACGAAGACCTCCCACCCTGGAAGCAGCCATGGTCATCACAATTCCGGCATTTAATTTTATTCTGTTTATTTATCTAGTTAACTTCTAGTTTCTTCCGATAATCGTTGCCAAAAATTATTTTAGTCGCAGAAAGTTATTAATAAGACGTCAGACGTCATTGTCAAACTAGTAGGGATAAAACGTCATCATTTGAAATTTTATGTTTTCTAAGAATTTCTTCCTGAGTTAATATTTTAATATATTGATTGATATTTTTCTGATATTGTGTTTTAAAACTACATTTCAATCAATACTATATATATATAATTGAATTTTATGGACGAAATTATGCGGTTGTTCTATTAAATCCACTCTAATTAATCACTATTTGAAAATACATTAATTTTATGTGAATCACAAACGCATGTACCATTTTCCCCGTGGATGGAAAATAATTGTCTGTGAAGTACATTATAAAGTGGCGATATTGGGATTTGATAAAACAGTAGGGAATTCGGAAATTTTCTTTCTCAAGAGTTTCCCGAGCGTGAAAATGTGTAGAAACATTTTTTGAGCTATTGGTTCTGGAAAACAGATAACAGTCTTAGTTGACTAGCTAAAACACCTTCTGAGAGGTCTCTCAAGGAGGAGCTATCTAGAATTACCTTTTCGAAAAAAAGTGCATGTGAGAAAGGGCTTAGAAACCAACACGAGGCTATCTATCATAATCACGGTCTATATATACCCACTTCGGAAAAAAAAAAAAAAAAAAAAAAAAAAGAGAAGAAAACTGCAGAAAGTGAAAGCTATTCGGTTGATCAATCTTTGGAGAGTTCTGGTATGTTAGTCAATCTAAAGTATGATGAGTATGCACAGTGTTACATACAATTCAATGCTAACAATGCAAAATATACAATACATTACTTTAAAAGGCTTTGTATAACATTGGAATTCATTGCTTTGTAACTAACGAACTTCTTTACCTACAATGCATTGTATATAATTCATTCCAAACAATTCATTTCATACAACCATTTGATACCATACATAACATATAATATATCGCATATCGTATAAGTTACTATTTATGTAATGCATAGTTGAAGTACATCCTATATGAGCTTGAATGCAACTCTATATGTAATGTGTATGTGTCGTTGGGATGATAAGGACGGAGTTTTTTTCAAATTCTTAAGGTAGATGATCAATTCACGGAAGATGTTAAAATTAAAACTCTGTGGAGTGATTTCCCTATAGAAAGTAAGTGATTTGATCAACCTTAACTGTTTAAGTGAAAAGATTAAATAATATTGTTTAGTTATTAAAAGTATTTATTTATTATGTATTTTTGTGCATTCATTTTTAAATGTGAAGTTGATAAAACAACAAAATAGTCACTAAAATACAAATTATTTATTCGAAACTAATTAAAAAAATAAATACTTAAGCTGTTATTTTTAAAAGCAAAAAGGATATTTTTGGCGAATTTTTTTTTTTTGTGAATTTAATTTATAAATAATAATGTTCATTCATTTTTATTAAAACACGTTGTTGATTTGTGGTACAAAGTACGTTACTTTTTTTACAGGCAAATTTCTTTTTTATTTTTTACATTGTATTTTAGATTGCTCCCAGGAACACTTCTTTAATCTTTGACCTCCAAATAAGGATAATTTTTCTGCAATCTCAAGCAGACTTAGGTTAGTTTGTGGAACTGTTTCAGTAAATGTTGTAGTAGCTATTTGAAGAGCATTACTAGGTAGTCAATCTTTTTTCATTAATTCCAACTGAGGTTCCAATTTGGTTTAAATTATTTTTTTATATCTAATACGATCCTCACAATGTTATTTTCATCTAATGGATTGGAGGTCAGAGGGGAGCGATGAAGTATTTGATCAAATCACTTACTTTCTTTAGGGAAATCAATTCACAGAGTTGAAATTTTAACATCTTCCGTGAATTGATCATCTACCTTAGGGATTTGATCAAATCTCCTTTTACATCATTTCCCTGCGACATACGCATGAGCATGAGCATTAGGATGTTCCTTATTTTTTGTTTTTCAAATTTCTTTTTTCTCACCCACCAATTTTTTCCTTTGGCTATAAAAACATTATGATGACCAAAATATTTAAAATTAAAAATGATTAACCCGTGCCGCGACGAGCTTGAAGTTCGTTTCATGTAGCTATATTTTGCTGTATTGAGCAGGGTGGTCTTTATTTTTCAACTTATATATATTTTTAATTTTTACCACCCAATTTTTTTTTATTCTTACCACCCAATTTTTTCTTCTTTGACTATAAAAAGATTATTAAGGCAATTTTTAAAAAAATTAAATGCAGCCACGAGCTTGTAATTCGCATTCTGAAGCCGCATTTTACTGTATTGCGCTGTGTCCCTTACCATTTCACTTGTACGTTACATAAACACGGTCAGCTGTCAAATACTTAGAAATTATTGCAGAATAGCATAACTCCACTCAGAAATCGGTATTAAGGGGATGCAATTTTAGTACACTTCTGCAAGGTGAAGGAGAGTGGTAAAAATCTAGTATCTCTCGACTTCCCACATTTAATTCAGTGTAGATTTCAATTTGAAGCTGTTGTTATTCTTTGTTTAAAATATGGTGCGTAGTTTAAGAAATAATATCTGTAACATTTATTTAATTAGTAAAGTTCATCACCAGGTAATAGGCAACAAATTACATGTTAATCAACAGGTTTCGTCAGTTTTTATTTACATCAAACTAGACATGAAACTGACTATAGGTGAAAGTCTTATTAAAATTAGTTGCACAAGAGTGCTTAATATTTTGCCGTTTCCATAGTATTTATTACTGACTGATTGCTATTCACCTAGAACAACTAGCTGGAAAAAAAAATATGTTGTATTTCCATTGTAGAGTTATTACATAAGTTAAAGGTACTTAAAAATGAACTAGCTCAAGTCACAAGCAGTCCATACATCAAGTATTAAAACACTTAGGATAAAAGAGAAATATATTCATAAGAAGAATTTTCAGGGTGTGGAAAGATATTACACGAGTCTTCCAAAAACAAAGAATTTGAAGAAATGGCTATTATATTTTGAAATAACAAGAGAAAATCAAAATAACTCTAAAAAGTATTTTTGGGAACTCATTGGATTCTGCACAATATTTTTAGGGATAAATGTTAACTCAAAAATAAAACCAAATAAATCCACAAACCACGAGGAAAACATGCTATGTGATATTTTCCCTCAAGTTCTAAAATAATTCAGTTCACTTTCAAAGCTCAGATAGATTATAACTAAATGAAAGAAAATATCACGGTGTGAGTTTTCATATGCACCAATTGTTTCAAACAGTTATGGCTGATTAAAATCACCTTATTCTATATTGGTCTATAGTAGAGGTATTTTTTCTAAACCATATCCAACTCAATTGAGTTTAGAGATGGTCTTTATTTTATACCTGTAATGTTTTTAAATACAGTATTTGTGATGTACATTACGATTGCTTTGAAAATAAGATATTTAACTATTATGAAGAAAATGATTTGAAAGTGAGACATATTTGTAAATTTAATCTTGTTATAAATAAAATACTTAAATAGATTTTTAAGAAGATAAAAAATCTACATCATATGATTAATATTTAATATATTTATCGTTTTAGATTACAAAATTGTCGTTTGTATTAGTCAAAAGTTTTAATCCATTTGAGGAACTTAAATGGGATTTTTAAATGTATGAAAGAAAACATTTCTTATAAACATGTCAAACATAAATTTAAATAAATCTTCCTGTTGTAAATTACACTAGAAAGAGGACTAAAGTAACTAAAAAAATTTAAATTATTCTTTAATTAAAAAAAAAAAAAAGAGCTTTTTGCCACTTGTGGACGGTCAATGTAAAAAGTACGCGAAATACGCAAAAAATATCACTGAAAACACCAAATTTTTGTTGTATGAGCATTATATTACTTTAATTTTTTTTTTATTGTATCGATATTTTTCACCTTAATTTTTTTTTTTAAGTGAATAAAAATGTTGAACTATTTTTGTTCATTTTTGCCAATTCTGGGTCCATTTTTAGCATTTTCAATATCAGTGTGGCCGGGGTTAATATTAACTTAATATATTAAAACTTAATACATTGTCAAAATTGGTCATTGAAACAAATTCTGGTGTCAGTAATCGAATCCGAAAAAATTTAATTGTTTCAAAAGATTTAGATTTTTGTCATCTAGTTAACAAATTCAGAGTCGTTGCGGCACGGGTTAATATTAATTTATCGGAATAAAATTTGGCATACTGTCAAAATAGATCATAAAGAAAATAAAAAAAAAAAAAAAATAAAAAAAAAAATAAAAAAATGTTGGGGTGAGAGTTAAAATCGGATGAAATTTCATATATGGACTACCCCATATAAGGACTAATTGAGCATGTTTGCATGCGTATCTATGGCATGCGATTGCATTACATAAATAGGCATATATTGTATTTTGGTATACAATGCATTATGTAATGTATTGTATGCATAATATTGCATACAACTCAACACATGCAATATATTGTATACAATTCAAAGTTAACAATACAAGTCATACAATGCTTGAACTCAATATTTTGAATTTCTTGAACTGGTGTAAGCACAATGCATTGTATATAACTCATTCTATACCATTCCTTTCTGGAACTCATTTCATACATTGCGTAGAACATAGACAGTAGATTGTGTATAATGCATCGCAAATATGTATTTCATTCAATTCAACAGAGACAATACATTTTTTACATCGATTGAATATTACTTTACAAAGTATGCGAAATTACTTTGCACTAAATAATTACTTTTAAAAATTATTCGCGCCTTTTAAAGTAATACCATTTACGCGTTGATTCCAAAGAGAAAATTATTAATTTCAGAAAAGAAATATTCATATTCTTTAATCCGCATCCTAGCTGTGTGCTTGACTTTGACCAAAGACGCATACAAGGTTCATTATAAACAAAAACAATTTCTTTTATAGTGCATCATTTAAAATGTTATCTAAATTCTTTTTTGAATAATTATCACTCAGCTTTAGTGTTTGACTGGCACTTGAGATGATAAAAAAAAAAAAAAAAAAAAAAAAAAAATATTCCCAACGTAGCTTTACAATTTGTTTGATAGGCAAAATCCAAACAGCAATTGTAAGAAATATAGAAACTCAAATAATCAACCCCATAGAAAATAATTTTTAGCTGTGCATGAAAAGTTCGAGTTATAAAGGTATTGCAATTTATCAAATGTTTATAAAAGAGACGATCCTTGCCTTCTATTTATTGTGCTACACTATAGAATATCACACACTATGTTCTCATTTTTTCTGCAATTTTGCAAACCATTGGATTGGATACAAAAATATCCTTTCCCCCTAAAAAAGTAATATTTATACAGTTCTGATATTTTCGTTTTTTGAAAAAGTTCAGATGGACTTTTGTTCGTCTGCCAGGGACTTGAAGGAGCTACAATTTATGAGACTTTTCATTAAATTCTTCTGCTTCTAAAAGGATGTGAGGAGTCTGTGTTATTTTCTTTATTTCATTTTAGAGCTGTTTTCGTTTGTTTTTCATTAGAAGAAAAATAAATTTGAAATATAATTTGACTGTCAGTTTAAGTCTTTGTCATTTTAGGATTTTAGTGAAAGTTCAATAAATTTTTCCTTATCTAGCAATGTGGTACCTGCGGGCCCAGTTACGCGACTTAAAAAAAAAAGAAGTGATCGCCTGTGCTTGTTAGACATACGTGTTTCAAAGTTATATTTTTCTAAAACACATTGGAATGCGATTCTTGGTCTCATAATAAATGCAGTCTAACCCAAACGTTGCAACTTTTAGGAATTAAATATAATAAACAAATAATTTTTAATAATAATAATTCATTTACATACAAATGTTGGAAGAGGCAGTTTTTTACAGAAATGATCAGAAAAAATGTGGATTTTTACAATAAACATAATTAGTTTTTTCATTAACGGATGGTGTAACATATATCTGTGATCCCCTGCTATTTAAGTGGATTAAGTTGGCGACTATTTTCTAAGCAAGTCCACAACCCTTCTGTGTACTGTTGTAAAAGTCCTGCTTAACTCTATACACGTAACAAGTTTTGTTCCCTCATCCTGCATTATAAGAGCTGCGGGCAGTAGGGTGGTTCGAAATTTTTTTATTTTTTTATTTGGGGAAACGCATGAGGTGAAAAAAGATTTTGCAAATCTTGATAAAAAAACTGTATAAAAAAAAAAAAAAAAAATATATATATATATATATATATATATATATATATATATATATATATATATATATATATATCTTCCGATCGCACATTCACCTCAAAGTTTGGAGAAAATACAAAAAATAACTATTTTTCCTAAATTTGTTTAAATTTCTAAACGTTATGTATTTGCAAAGCAATTATTTGCAATGTGTAGTGAAAGGGTGGTATAGCACAGTAAAACACTATTCTATGCATTTTAAAAATATTTGTTAATAATTAAAAATACTCAAAAGTAAAATGTTTTGCAAAAAATAATGATTTTTCTGTAAAATGGGTAATAACGTTATTTCTGACATTTTTTTTTTTTTTTTTTTAAATATGCTTTTTTCATTTGGTTAACTTTTTCTCGAGCTTTCCATCCCAGTGATGCACTTTAATGGAAACTTTTGTAGAAAAGTCCGGCATTATGGATCTTAAAAAAAAAAAAAAAAGTTGTTGTCCTAACGTCTTTGGCATCAGCTCCCCCCCCCCCCCGCTTTTTGTTCTTCGCACTACACAAGCATTCCACAGCTTGTGAGTGACAAGGAAACGAGTTGAAGTCTGATTCCAGTGGTCTCCGTAGCACAGAAACGCTGGCTAATTTTGCCAGACAATCCCGATGTGGAAAGTTGTGAATCAGTCGTTGGAAACAATATTAGTCAATGCGTATTTTTGAACTATACTCAGCCGGATTTAGCCAATCTTCTAGTGCTCCCCTGTTTCCTCCAATACTATACTGTTCGAATGCGTCTCTACTAACAAATGTTCGTTTGTTACTTTCCTTGACAAAGGAGGAGTCCAATTACAAGCATTCCAATTAATTATGTCCACGTAATCAGTGGCAATAAAGTTAAGTTTTGTTACTTTGCAATGCCTGATTGTCTTTCTGTAGGAAAGTTCTCGAGATTTCAGAACCCGACGCCCCAGTTCTTTTACACTTCTCCTTTCGTACCAAATCATTGCCGAAATCAATTTTGCTTGGGTGAGAGACGGGAGCATTTCGTTCAATAACCGATTTTAAAACTTGCAATAAATATTCAGGGAGGTATAGAGACAAATCGAATTTTCCTCATATATAATCTTAGGACCTTCAGAAAATTAACGAATTCGAAATCAATAAGGCAGGTAACAATTTAAAATAAAGAATTCTACTTGCTTGAGTTCATCCGATGGTTTACATTTACTCGCATAAAGTCTAAGTACTCTGTTTTCTGTTTTTAGCCGTCTGGAGTGTGAAAGGGGATTGGATATGCTAGTTGCCAAGTTATTGGCCTGATTTAATCACTGCAAAAATATCAAGAAGATATAACGAGTCTGTGCTCAGTACTTTCATCTCAACTTGAGGAATTGAACATTTAACACATAAAAAATCAGCCAGGGGAATTTTTTTTCAGTTCTTCAATTTTATATCTATGTTCCCATTGAAAGGTATTGTTCCTGTTGTAGTACTGTCTACGTGTTTAAATAGGCGTCTGAATGGTAGTTCATTGAAATATAGGAGGCATATAACCCATTGTAGTGGTCTCCCAACGTGCAATTCAATCTGTCAGATTATTTCCAGCCAGTATTAATGGCAGTCCTAATCACAGCCACGTGCCCTATGATTCAATGACTAAGCAAGTTAGTTTATGAGCTTCAAAAGAAGAGAAGTCGCCACGAGGAAGGCTACCCAGTTTGAATCCAGTCAAAACACAGTTTTTATCTATGTTTCAAAGGATATTCGTGAACGATTATTATTGAATAATTACTACTTTGATTTTTTTCCAAGTTCTATCTACTTCATTTAACACAATACAAACTAACGTACCTCGATAATTTAGTGATTGGTGTATTCTACAAATCGACGAAAAAAAGGTACTTTTTGTATTTGTTCAACACTTTCAAGCGAATGCTTGAAGTAAATAAAACAATTTTAACAAAAATATGTAAGAAATAACGTTAGTATCCATTTTATAGAAAAATAACTTTTTTTTAAACAAAAAAATGTATTTTTGAATATTTTAATTATTGATATATGTTTTAAAATGCATAGAATAGTGTTTTCCTGTGTTCTACCACCCTTTCACTACACATTGCAAACTATTACCATTTAAATATATAACGTTTAGATATTTAAAAAAAATTTAGGAAAAATAGTTATTTTTTGTATTTTCTCCAAACTTTGAGGTGAATTTGCAAGCGGAAGGTATTATTTTTTTTTTCGAATTTTTTTTTACAGTTTTTATTATCAAGATATGTAACAACTTTTTCACCTCATGCGTTTCAAAAATAAAAAAATATTTTTTTTGAACCACCCAACAGCGGGGGTCACTTCAAAACACCACAACTTCTCTCGGGCATGAACAGTCACTTTTGTTGGTTGGTCATATTTTAGGAGTAGAATGACGGATGCTTTGTATACGATTGATATCTAAACCAATAGCCCTTACATAAATACATGGAAGCACTCAATTTAATCAATACGGGATATTTTTTATAATTTTATATCTGTAATAATAAAACAAGCAGTCTGTCTGTGAGTCTGCGTATCTGTCTGTCTGTGGATCTATAGAAAGCTACTGATTTTGCAGTAGAGCTCTGAAATATTCGACATAAGTAGTTTTGACCTTCTAATTGTACCTATGACAAACAGAATGTTAGAATTTTAATTAGTTCTTTTTTAATTTTTTTTATAAAATGACTTCAAATAGGGCTACAGCTCTGAAATTTTTAACATAAGTAGTGTTGGCCTTCTAATTTGACTTTTGAGAAAAAGAATGTTGAAATTTCAATTTGTTTTATAATTAACTTTTTTAAAGAATATTTTCACAAAAAACCGACATCAAATAGGCCTAGAACTATGAAAGTTCCCCAAAAAGTAGTTTTGGCCTTTTAATTTTTCTTTTCACAAACACGTGTTAAAATATTCTTAAAGGGGTGTTGTATTATTGCATTAATGGGGAATTTTTTTTTTGTTACTCGACAGGGAAGGGGCTTCTAATATTAAGGGTTTACGTAGCAATTAGTTTTTAGTGAGTGAAGCGAGCTTATGCTCACGCAGCAGTGGATCGTTCAGCGAGCGAACCGAGCCCATACTTGCGGTACATTTTGCTGCTTAGTGAAGTCACCATAGCCAAGACTTTACTTTTTGTTTGGGGTGCCACTTTTAACTGCCTCCCAGCCAAGTCCAAACTTTAGTTCTGAAGTCTTTGAAAAGGGAATAAAGAAAATCGAAAAAACACATGAACTACATAACGATAATCAAAAAACTAGAAATGTTTGAAAATATCGATATATCAAAGACTTTTATCTATATTTTTTATATCGATATTTAAAAAAAAAAAAAAAAAAAAAAAAAAAAAAAAATATCGATAAAAATATTGTCGTATCGATGTATCGCCGACCTCTAGTTTGGAGGAAGATCATTTTGATTAGAAGCATTTTTTTTTCTCGTGAATTATTTAGGCAAGAAGATTGCCGTTTATCGCATTTTTTTTTTACTACTCTTGGATCTTCATGTTAGAAAACTGTAAAATATCTAATTTTAGTTTTGAACTAATAAATGTAGATGCAGCCCGGCTGTAATGGCTGTAGTGCACAAGTCGCCACTAGTATCAGCGTAGGCACTGCCTAAGGTTATTAAAATGAATCGCGATTAACTAATCAGCAATATTTTTATGTTAAGTGTTGTTTGTTGATAAAAAAAAGCAATCTAGTTTTCTTATGGGGGGGGGGGGGGTTAAAAAAAAACTCAATTTTTTGAGACTTACTCCAACAATTTCGTTATCTTGCTCCTAATTATCGATATTTTAAAATAGTTTTGCTTTTTAGACACGTCCCCCTTTATTTCAAAGATAACGTGGTGTTAAAAAAAAACCCGAGAGAAAATGCTTTTGTTATATTGAGATTTTTTTTTTTTTGGAATGATGACCTAACGGATTAAAAGGTAACCGGGATTCTCAGGTGATTCTATATGGAAAACTATGTTCGTTAACTCTTTGACTGAAATTTGAAAGTTGTTTCGAGTAGTTATTTAATGTTTCGTATCATTTGGAGCATGTTTAAAAACAGTCACACACACCTTTAAAAACAAATTCCGATTTTCACATTCTATTAGCCAATCACAATGTGCATTTAATTTTCCCGATTAATATAGCAGTTGACAATAACATATATCCGTGATATAATCTTTATAACTTCATAATACTTTTTTTTAAATGTAAGATTAGAAATTACTTTTAGTTTCCAATCAATATTATATAATTGTTGAATGATTGTTGCGTTAGGCTATTATTAGTGCAATAATAGAAAATACTAGGTTCTCTCATTGTTATAGTTAAAATTACATAAACATGAATTCATAAAATACCTTTTAAACCATATACATTATCTACTACTAATTTAACTAATTTTCGAGCAAATTTCCCTTTATAGTCTTTAAATGCAAGAACCAATTTTACAATTAATAAAATACTTTGGAATACCATTTTTGTTCATCACTATTATAGCAATTGCTATTTACAGTTATTGTAGCATTAAGTAGGTATCATATCAAGTATGGTATTTTAAATTTAATTGTTTTTAAAATATGCTCATAGCTGCAATTTTTTTTTTCAAATATAATTTTCATTAATTTGAAAAAAATTGTTTGAAATAATCTTAATTATATTTTAGGATATTTTTCTTTTTATATCAATGCATGTATTCATGTGGTAGGTAAAAAAAAAAAAAAAAAAAAAAAAAAAAAGGCCGTTTATTATGAGAATAAGTAATCGTGTATCTAATTTAATTCATAGATTGGTTGTCAGCTCGTTGTACGGTGAGATAAAAAATATCCGAGGACTTGTTATTTCCCCCCTTCTAATTGATGAAATAAGAATAAAGTTTTTATTTCACATGTGGGGCCTATATACGTCTTAGAACAGAATCAAACTTTAAATAAACTTATTTATAAACTTAAAATAACTTTTAATACTATAATATTATTCCATCTTTAGATTGAGTATCCAGAAAAGAAAAACACTTTGCAACATTAAGTTTCATAAATTTTCAATTATTGGTTTGACTTCAATGGGATAACAATAAATAACTGACTTAAGGCTAAAGTTAAAACTAAACATTAGTATTTGATGGACGTTTAAAATAAAAATATTGGTCTTAACGATAGTCTGTTAAGGTGGGATGATAAGGGGTAAACATAAACAACTTAAAATTCTTGTTTGAATTTCAATTGTAAATAATTAGTTAATAAACAATTAAAGATTCAATGGATAGAAATATATACTTTCAATGCATTAGATTTCATTTCCAATATCAAGCTGACGTTTTTCCCACTCGAACATTTTGAAATTCTGCTTTTCTTAGTACTTTTAAAACATGGCTTATTTTAAATTTTGAAGTACAATTGATAGATCACCCCCCGGGGACAAAAATCTCAATAAATGTACTGTGTTCCAAGTGTATAGTGAAAAGTTGCATATCTAAGAAATTCGAATATGACACTAACATCTGGTAACACTGTCCAGGAGTTTAATTTTCCCTCAAGATAGTTTTTTCATTAAAATATCAAGATATACACATAAAATTAGTAACTTAAAGACTGTCGGAATTTTCAAAACGTAATTTTACGTCTCAGAAAAACTATCAAGCAAACTCATTAATGAAAATACTTTCAAAGTAGTACCTTGTAGATACAGTATAAGCAGTCTTGAATTTACCTTCTAACGAAAAACATAGTTTTTAAAGATCCATAATGGGAAATAATAACAGCCAAATAACTTTTAAATTGCTCCAACATTCAAGTGGAATTTAGTTGCCTGAAGGCTTTCAATTGAGCAATCCTTCACTCTTTTTGACATTAAGTACATTAAACAACCGTAAAGTACATTACACAGCCGTCGAATTTGAAATGCGCAAAAAAAAAAGCAAAAAAAAAAAAAAAAAAAAAAGCACATACTTCAGCCGCATTCGAAATACTAAGATGCACATCTAGCTTTGAAAGTATCCTTAAAGATAACGAAATATTCTGTTATCTTCGAGATGCAGCTATAAGGTTAAAGAGGGGCAAGTTTCACTTTAACTGTAATACTTTACGCAATGCTCCAAATTTTGATTTGCGAGTGGAAAATATGCCGTTTATTTCAAACGATTATCATTAAGCGGTTTTTCTCATTAGAACATGGGAAAAAAAAAAAAAAAAAAAAAGATTTATATCCTCTAAAAACAACGAGACGTTGTAAAAATATTCTCCAAGTAAAATTGTCAGCCAAAAAAAGTTACGAAATCTTATTTTTGCTGCGTTAAGTTTCTTTGAGGTACTTGTACACAATGAACTAAATTGAGATTATTGTTAGAAATCCCCATAGGCAATCAGTACTTGGCAGGCTTGTGTGTTTATAAAATTTATCTTAATTCAGAGCAATGGGTACAAAGTAGTTGGAACTTTTAGGTGGAGGCTGGAACAAACAAGCATGGAACTTTTTATCATGGCAGACTATTTGACTTGGTGTTTTTTTTTTGCAACGTCTTATTGTGTTTTGGAGGATGTTTTTTAGCCCATACAAAAAATTTCGTTACATTTAATTACATAAAATTTAATGTTGTTGGGATCTACAGAGATAATTTTATATACAGCTATTTCAACATAAAACAAGTAAATTTTTTTTTGTTAATATAAATTATTGGAGCCACGTAATTTCTTTAACTTGGAAGTACAAAGGATATTTTGGGGTTATATATGCCAAAAAAAAAAAAAAAAGTTCTTATTATGTTGGTCCGTTATTGTTATAAGCCATATGAATGAACCGAATTTTTTAGAAGTAGAAAAGTAAGGAAAAATTCCAGCAATTTGAAAAAAAGAAAAATAAACAGGAAATCAGCCGGAAGATTGAATGAACTGACTTCAAACCACGTTGTTTTGGAAATATCACTAGACAAGCAGGTAGCTCCAATGCCATCAAGTGAGTATTCAAGTTCCGAAGATTCCTCCGAGTGTAATAACCTTACAGTGTACTGTATGAAGTCATCAGAAAACTCATCATTGCTTGCTAGACAAGTTCTAGGAAGAAGTGAAATCGAAAATAATGTTTTCAACCGTTACTTACGAACAAGAAGCTGCACTAGAATTCAGTGTATAGAAAATTTCACTCAAACGGAAGCACTGGAAAAAGACGTTGCAGTACAAGCTAAAATTTTATCAAAGACCAACTACAACACACCGCATATAAACATATTAGAAGAAGCTAATTTTCTTCACCCAAGAGAATATTCAAATTCTTATCAAAATAGTGACTTTACAGCAGACAAGATTGATGAACATGTGTATTACACACCTCCTTTTCAGACAAGCCCAGTAAATAATGTAGAAGAACTGGAAGAAAGAGCTTATAGAATTTCTAATTGGTTGAAGGAACGTGAACAGATCTCAAAATCGAAAAGCCTCAGAGAAATTTCAGAAAAGTATGTGCAGATCGAGTTTCCACTGCACTATCTTTACAGTGAAGAGTCTCTTCCAGTAAAGATCAAGGACAGTTCTCCGACTAACAAGTATTCCAATGAGTTTGAAAAATTAGAAAGAGGGAACAATATGACGTGCATGAATAAGACAAACCAGAGCCAACCAAGTAAACCTGATGGTAAACAAGCTATGAAAACTGGGAGGTATAAAAATGGTCGCTTTGCTGAATCGAATAAAGATTTGTATGGGGAGTTGAAGGATAAATGGCTGATGGTCACTGGGAGAAAGGATGGCACATCGAGTATTATAGATAATAAATCATTGAGGAAATCGTATGAAAAAAAGAAGGATTTTGTATGCTCAGAATCGGAAAAAGACCTGATTAGAGGAAGGTGCAAAAAATGGTTGAAAGACACTCCGTTGCGAACAACAGACTGTGAAACATCAATGGCATCAGAGGAAGTCAGTAATTTTATGATTTCTGAATCGAGAGAAGACGTATATGGAATAAGGTATGAAGGAGAGTGGAAGGATGACATAAAAGGCAAAATCATACCCAGAAAAACTAACCAAGAAAAATTTCTCGAAGAAAAAGAATGCACGAATTGTAGAATTGCAGAAATAAAGGAAAGGCTGCTCACTGGAAGACTTAAAGACCAGTCAGGGAAGACACAAAGGAAAATCTCAATGAATAAATCAGATGAATTGATTCCTTTGGGAAAAAGTAAGAAAGCTGGAAATTTAGATTTGAGGGAAGAAAGTCCGAATGATGAAAATGAAAAGAAAATTCCTAATGCAATTCACCAAAACGTTAGGAAGCCGAAAGCGACTTCCTTTGAACCGGTTGCCAGAGAATTAGAAGGGGAGAATAACAGGATTCATAAATTGAAAATGGAATTGTATGGCTCCAAGCATAAAGAAATGAAACACGGTTCAAATTGGCTGGAAAAATATTCAAAAATCTATGAGGATGACCAATGTATTGAAGCAGGAGATAGGAAGGGTATAAAAAGTTATCAAATAAGAAAAGATTTATATGGTGAAATGAATGAAGAAGGGCCTGTGAGTAAAAGACGGAAATCAGATTGTCCAGCCCGAAAAATGAACAATAGGCAGAATAGAAAAATAATGGAATGCCAAAACCATAATGTTTCTAAGCTGGAAAATAAACATAAGTCAATAAAAAATACGTACGTTAAAGATTCGACAAAGAAAATGATAAAATCAGATGAATCAAAGCAAAAGTATTCAAATAATAAGAAGCAAAAAGAGAATGACACCATACTAAAGCCTTCTCAAGAAAAGAAACAAGTGTCTAATTTCCTAAAAGGGCAATACTACAACCTGGACAAAGACACCCCCAAGAACAGTTTAAAAATGGTACAGGAATTAAAAGAAGTTTTGGAAAAGAGAGGAATTTCAAATTAAAATGATCTAGTAAGGATTTCGTCATTCCTGAAGTATAAATTAACTTCTCATTCGTATTTTGAAAAAATTGAATATACTGCATGCAATGTGTACATGAATAATATTTAATAAAGTAATCTTTTAAAAATTTAGTTTTGTGTGCTTCATGAAGTGGTGAAGTAAGTTTTTAAATATGATTCATTCATTCAATTCATTACTTAATTTTTAATTATAAAATTAAGATTTGAAACTTAATTTTTTTTTCATGAGATTTTTTTGTATACAACAAGATTTTTTAGAAATTTCTGAAGGGTATAACACTTAAATATTTATAATTGGAATTCGGTTAACATATTTAATTTTTAAAAAGCAATCTTTGATTTATATCTTTTTCATTAAAATATGGACAAGATTTCAAAAAATTAATCACAAATAAATTGCAGAAATTTTTGTTGATTTTACAAATTTGTAGAAAGATGCCGGAATGCACCAGTTAGGAAAGTTAAATGAAGTACAATGTAAGTTCCCTACACACTCGATGACTACAAAGTTTTGTCAGAATTTGATATGTATTTTTTTTATACACGTATAAAATATTAGCGTCGGGAGAGACTCCGAACCTTCTCGTCCTAAATTATATTAATAGGATAAAAATAACAAAAAACTTTCGGCGAGATTTTTACAATATATAATTAAAAAAAAATAAAAAATTCTTCGACTTGGAAATCTTAGTAAAAAAATTGTTCTCAATTTTTAGTTTTGGCTTTGAATGTTTACCTTGTACATGGCAGATAAGTGGACATAGCTTTATGATAAATGGACAGGTCTCTTTTAGGTTATCTCTTTTTTACCAAAAATAAGAATAAAATTTTAGCATTTCATATCCATTTTTTAAAATTATTTTCTCTAGCCAATGTCATAGCAACCATATTTTGTCACCATGTTTAAAGAAATCAAAATTTTGATTTCTTATTTTTTCGTCGATAAAATTTGATAGATTTTTTTTTTTTAACATACTCTTTTTTTGTACCTGAACGTTTTATGAAACACTTTGTAGGAAATGAATAGAAAAGTAAGTACATTTTCTTTGATATAAAGTTTGTAATAATCTTATATTATTTTGGTAATATGAAGTACTGAAATAATTTTGTAGGGTTGCGAATGCTTTAAAATATATATATTTTATTTATTTCCTGTTCAAAATGGATATTTTCAAATAAAATCATAAGTCATTATGATTTAGTCATTCATGTTGAAGTTATTGACAAAACAGCGGCCGGAGAAGGTTTTTAAGATGAAGTCAATTTTTTTTCCTGCATTTTGACTTCGATTTTATCATGTAATTTGTTCTCATCTATTGCTATTCGTGTTTTGCCTGATTGTTCTTGGTGAGTGTTCTGAAGTATAATATGTGAAATGGAAGGACAGAAAACAGACACAGGGAGTGTAATAGTTGCATAGGTCTCTTTATTTTACAGAACATTTTTGAGAACCAAGTGGGATGAAGCTTTTATGATTCGTTAACAAAATAGATGTAGGGTCTGCAACAGAAACAGTCCGCTAACATTGAAAGGAAGGCCACGGCGTTAGCATAGCAGCGAAAGCCTCATTCTGCTTCACAAGGCTCGCTGACTCGACATTTTTTTTTCTTCTATGCACCATTAGTCTAACCCTCTGTTGTAAAATATGTAACAATTTATATAAAAATGGAGCTTTTTATCTCTTAGTACGTAACGAACGTATGTACAAGATGGGTGAGATTATTATATATAGTATTAGTTATTAAGTATAAGGAAGCAGGCAGGAGTGCAAAGTTAAAGGTTTGCATCAAGTTGCAGCGCATGCACTGGAAGGCCCCTAGGTGTGACCTGTGCAATGGCCCAGTTCAAAGCGAGTTGGTCCCCCTCCTCGGGGAGAGTCGAGAATAAAGTCAAGCTAATATACTAAAATTATTATTATTAAGATTTCCTTCTTAATTTCCTTTTCGATTAGTAATTTCTCAGAATGTGCATGTAAAAAAGATGGCCGTTTATCGTTATATATATAAGTGTGTGTAGAGAAATTTGAGTTGATTAAGAGATGTTTTCTACGTACGGTAATGAATTCGCCTTCAATACCAAGATTTATTATTTTTTTTGCTCGTTTTCGGTGAGAAATGGATTGAAAGCGTTTGGAATCGCTATGGTAAATAGCAATGAGGAAACTTTTTTTTTTTTAATATTTTGTATCGTATTGCACCCAGCATTTTAAGAAGCCATGAGAAGATGTTTATGAGATATGCGTGGGGCAACACCTGTGCTCTACACGTGCCTACTTATCTATAGTCTCTGTTTTCGCTAAAAGTATTGCACCCACGCTGCGGCCAGCACCTAATTAGTGGACTATATACGTGTGTGTACGTATACTGCTTGTATACGTACACGCACGTATATTCATAAATATATTTTTATGTGTGTATATTAGTATATATACATTTCGAGAGCAGTTCAGTCAATCGGTCCGTCCACTCTTGCTTAGCAGGAGCGTAGGAAGAAAAATCACAGCTTTGTAAGCATTCCAGCCTTCAGTAGCACCCCACTAAGAGGACCACACGTAACTTTATCACAGACCGTGGACTAGAGAGAAATTGTGACTCGTCCTGATATGGGGTTTGTTCTTCAGACTCCCTGAGAGTGAATAAATCCACCATCTTTTGTCATCATTCCTTGCACTTTTTGTTGTCTTTCCAAGACAGACCCGGTCCAGCTCTCGCGAAAGTTATTGTTACTATTGGTTTCTTTTACTGTTATTGATTCTGTTGATGTCAAGGCAACCTGGAACTGAACGAGGGGGGATTGTATATAGTTTAGGATGGGGGGAGAGAGAGATGAGAGGAACTGAAGGTCGACTCGATTCCCTTTGTTATTATTGTTGTACTCGGTGGCGTAGCTATTGCGGGTGCAGGCGGTGTACATCTGCGTGTGTAATATACCAGAGCCCACTCTGTGTGCATATATAGTGGCGTGTCGGGCCCCAACACCCATTTAAGAAAGCACCGAGGGCCCACCCCTCCATTTCCGACCTAGCTACGCCACCGGTTCACACTTTTGGTTCCTGTTCCTCAGGAGTCTTCAGGCACTGTCTCTACACACGAGGCTCTGGCAGTAGAAAAATAAAAACCCAACAAACGAAATCTGCTTTACACTATTTACACGTCGGATGAGTGTGGGCCAGCAGCAGCTCTTTTGGACACGTCGTCCCAGGAGGTTGTTTTCCTGGTGTCTGTCTTGTGCAAGGAATGCAGGGCCGACGTGGATGTGGAGGTGACGTGGACTGCCGAGGACGTGGTCGGAAGGGTTCCTTGCTGTAGTTGCACGGCAGTCGTCCCTCCCACCACGTCGCCCGGCGGATCCCACTCCTGAGAGGAGGGATCGCCTGGTTCTGCGGACAGGTGCCGGTTCAGGCGGACCATCCGGAGCCTTGGACGCTGTAAATCAAGAACGACATGTGAGGAAAAAGCATAAGAAAATTATCCTAAAAGTGTTGCGATTTAAACAGAAAAATACATCGAAAGGAAAAGCAATAACTAGTTGAACTCTCCAATTTACAAAATGTGTGAAAGATCCAAAGTTATTACGCTTACAAACGGGATTACCCCGTAGCATGTTAATTTTATAACCCTTTTATAACATATGCATGGTATATTTTAATTAGTACTCAGTGCGGTTATGGTCATCTTCATGGTTTACTTTGTATGTCTATTAATGGTTTTTCTCATGTTCTTAATGCAGCAAGTATATAAGGATTTTTTACTTTTGATGTGGGTTATTGGAATTTAACAATTCATAAGGATTGATTGTGAACTGTAGAATTTGGTGATACGGTGCAAGGAACATAGGTGATTAAACCGCTCCTTTATTGGAATTAGGGTATGAAATTAAATGAGGATCATGATGCTATTAACTTGGTGGAAGAGTTTAAGAATAGGATCACAGATATAATATATAAACTCTCGGAAATGCATAATGAAGCTAGAATTCAGGTTATAAAAATGCACTGTTTAGACACTACGAGATAAAAGGGTAGATAATTAGACACTACTAGATAAAAGATTGTTCATACTCTAAATTAAACACATATGACGATATACGGAGTTAAATTATTATATGTGATAAAGTAAGAATATATTGAGAACTATGATTGTTAAAAATAAATGACCCACATCAAAGATGTTTAGAACCTTAATAGTGGTTACTGGTTGGTGTGATCCATAAAAATATTGTATCCGCAATAAAATTGTAAGGTACAGCAGTTGAATTGAAGAGTTCTAAATCAGATTTCTTTCTTCGCGTTCCAAAACCAGCAAGATTGGAATAAAATGTCCAGTCTTTTCTGTTATGTCATTTAGAAGTTTCAACAGACTATATTATACCATTTGAAGAAATACTATTTAGGCGAGAGCATAATCCACTCAGTAACTTATTAATTGTTCGCCGCAATTCAACAGTATATTAAGAATTTACAAATATGTCTGAGGCGTGTCTCCATTATAAGAAGATGAAACACATTAATAGCCAATTAGATATCAAAATAGAGGATCCTATATTCTAAGAAAGTAACAAAGTACCTTGACCTTGGAAGTACAACAAGCATCTAATACAGGAAGTACTCCTCAAGAAAGGTACATCAAACTAATATATTTAGTTACTGATGAGGTAATATTTATTGCCGACTTGGCTCTCTTTTAAAAGATGAATGTATTTGGCACCATATAAGTCAACTAATCTGTACCTTTAGTTTAAAAAGTAGTGGATTACCAAATAAAAAAAGAATGTTAATTAATTGTCAAGTTATGACATATTTAACTATTGCAATTACACTCATGGCCATAAATTCAGGATAATTCAGTTTTTCCCAAATAACTTCTCAGTGGAGCAGCATAAATACATGAAATTCACATAAAAGTGACATCTTTATGTAACATATCTATAAGTAAAACAACTCAGTAGCAAATTGAAATGCAAAGTTTACTGTGGGGACATAGAATGGAATACCATTAGTGTGCAATAGTACAGATGAATTTACTTTAAAAATCACGCAACTCATGGAGTTGACTTTTAGCGTGAGGTATGATCTTCCTTGTCATCAGTGTTTACTTGGCACCGTATTCTCATACTTAACATGAATTTCTTGATGAATTCTAGTATTTACATTGTTCTTCCCGCCTTTTGAACTGTTTCAAAGTGAGTGAAAGTTACCAATACATAAAATCTTTACATCATTCATACCGTAGAAGCGTCCCACACATGCTTGATGAAATTTGGATTAAAAGAGTGATCTGGCTTACTTATAGCTGCGATATTCACATTTTTAATAATTTATCCAAGGCAAAAGTGGAATAAAATTTGCCTTAAGTATCAATAAACACGATATAGAAACCGATATTTCCCCATTAAAGACTTGTCTAGATCAAGTTTACATAATTACAGTGAAAAAGTCGAATTTAATTATCTTTTGAGCTCTTGGAGAGCTTATTAAACCAATTCATCAAGTTTTAACAATACCAGGGGAGCCTACATAGTATGAAACAAATATTAGGTTGAATTCTTTTGCAAAAGCTACATTAAGAATAGATACAGTAACTACAATTTTTCAAACATAAGTTTTGAAAGATTAATACCTCTAGTGGTTGTGAGGCACACCTTGTTGGCTGTTCATACAGCCTCTCGCTGGCAGGTGTTGCAGGCACTGTCATGGGATGCTTGGAGGTTTCAGTTTGTTCGTCCAGCTCTGAGTCATGAACAGTCGACAAGGGCTCTTGCTCTTGACTCCTGTTAAACAAGAAAACAATTGAAGACAAATCTTTCTTCTAAAGTTCACCTGCAATTAACGTTTGTAAAATTTCTATGTGTGGATTACTCCAGCAAATTTTTTTCATTTGGTATCTTGTCAACTAACTTTGTAATATATCTACTAGCCATTTCCTTAAGAAAGTAATTCCGAGTAATCAGGCATGACTACTTTTCATATAAGTTTTTGTGATAGAAATGCGCGTATAATTAGTTAAGAGAAATTAAAGAATTATTCTTTATGAACAGAAACTATTGCCTCATTCACTTTAATGAGAAAATGAAATTTTTAATTTGTTTACTCAGTGCGACTTCTACTTTCTATTTATTGCTAAAAGAAGCGGTACTTTGAAAGTCAATTCAATGAATTTACATACATCAATTGCTAAAAAATTTCAAATGTATGTTTAAATCTATGGCAAAATAGTTTTTATTTTTTTTTATTTTGAAATAATCTATTTTAAATGAAGCAATTTCAAGAAGTTTATTTGAGAAGAAAAATCAGATTAGCAATAGTATTTTAGGGGATGGAAAAAAAAAACAAAAAAAAAAAAAAAAACAGATTGAAGATTAAAGCTAAAAATAAAACACTTTTTTAGATCAGGGAGAATTATAATATTTTTTTTTTTGTGGCTTAAACAGTAAAAGACATGTATAATTGAAACGAATGTGAACGATGTATTTCTGAATGTGATGTTCTTAGACTAGTATGGAAGGATTTTCATGATTTGAGATTTAATGATTATCGAGTATAAATGTAATTGCGGAAGGTGGCATTTTTTATACTTGATGCTGAATTGTATTGGGATATTTTAACTATAATTATTTAAGAATCGTAAAGATTTTAACTTCATTTTAAAGCTAAATTTTTTGCTACCTTTGTATTAATTAAGTGTTGTGAAATTTACAATTTTTCGAAACCAAGAAGCTTTTTTATGCTACTGGTTTAATTTAGCAAGCAACAGACTAATGAGGATATTTTATAAGTAAATTTATGCTTAAAAGTTTCCTGCGGGATAAAAAGTATTTCGCGTCAGTTTGTACAAGTCGAGAATAATTTGGTATTGTGTTAATCAAAAACCAGATTGA
Organism: Linyphia triangularis; assembly: GCA_963978545.1. Lineage (NCBI taxonomy): Eukaryota > Metazoa > Arthropoda > Arachnida > Araneae > Linyphiidae > Linyphia > Linyphia triangularis. Next base: position 36,586,124 of record OZ021727.1, on the reverse strand, counting down.
ACCCCAGATGCGTTTAGTTATAGCTACATCGGAAATACTGGTCAAAAAACGTCGTTTTATAAAAAGATACTCACGCAGATGATTAGAAATGTGTTTTAAATAAGTTAAATTATTATGTAATTTATACAATATATTGTTTTACATGTATATTAAAAAAAATCTCCATTCCGCAAAGAAGGGAATTAGCAGTCTGGTCCAGAGCCAATTTTAGAAATTTTTATGCTTTGAATACAAGAACTGTTGATTCTTTACAATCAAGATTGTTAGTTACGTTATATCCAGTAACGAAAAAAGCGGGCAAATATCAAAATGCGTATAAGTATGTGGTGAGTTAAGGGGAATGCATACTTCAGACATTATCACTGATTTAGACAATAACTGCTGAGTAACTGCTTTTTCTAACTCTCCCTCCTAATCGCTATCACTAGTTATGTTATCACTAGTTACTAGTCAACACAAGATATCTGGTGACTTTGACTGGCTATAATGTTTCCGTCTCAACCATATAGTCTATAAACATCAGTCTCGTCACCTATTAAACAATGGAGAAGGTCGAAGCATGGACTAGAGATAACCTTATAGCATATTTTTCTTTCTTGGTCACTCACCTGGGCAAGTCGAGGCTCCTGCACATGTACCTGAGCGACACCCCATCCGGCGTAATAGCGGCCAGACTGCCTTGCAGGCTGACCGCCCTCCTGTACTGACGACCTCCTCCTACGCCCCTTGGAGGTTTGCCTCCCCTGTGCTGCTGGGTGCTGGGGTCTTCGGGGGTGAGGTCGGAGGACAGGAGGTCTTTGGACACAGTGGTGGTCGTGTTGCCCAGTAGAGAGCCGTGCGACACGATGTGGGTTAGGAGTTGCATGATAGTCTGGATGTCTGTGCTCAGGCGCGTCTCTATCGTGCGAACTTGTCTGAATGAAAGGAAGAAATGTGATTGTACGAATATTGTAAATTGTATTAAATGAAAAGTACTTGTTATATTGCAAGATATTGAAATAACTTATTTTAATTATAAAAAATTAATTAGAAATGGATCATGATCAGATAGGAAGTACAAAATATAAGTAGTTCCTGTCTGGTCATGAGCTTCTGAACACATATACTGCTACAGAAGTCATTCACGGATAAGTGCATCTTTTACTGCGATCAAAGCTGCCACTTTCTAGGAGAGCCATCTTATCAAAGTTTGAACTGTTTTGATTTTATTACCATGCTATTCTTACGATAGATGTGAAGCTAGGTCTAGCACAGAAGTAGCTTACACCCGACACTCCAGTTCATTAGAATTCGAGTAGCACAACAACGCTGGCCAATATCGCTCAATATTGGCCAATTCCGTGGACCGTTGTATACTGAAAGTTGTTATCAATATTGGTCAATCTCGCCCAATTCTGGGTAAAATATACGGAAAGTTTTGAAATGTTGTTGTACAGTTTTAAAATTGAAATATTTTATTTACAAGAAAGGTCGCAGGGCAAAAGTTATATTTTGTGATGTTTTAACAAGTTTATTTAAAAAAAAAAAAAAAAGTATTTTGGGACGATAATTGAGTTTTGACCAAGATTGGCCAATCTTTCAGAAGCTCTGTTTCTGACATTGGCCAATACTGGAAAGGAGCTGAATGGCATTATACGTTTTTGATCTGGGAAAGTCTTTATCTGCTGATTTGATTGACTCCTACTTCAGAGTTTTTCATGGTATTAAAATATAGTTACGAATATTCTTCTCAAAAGCTTGATGGCACTGGGTAATAAAAATAAATCCCTTTATTTTTCACAAATAATCATACAACTCTTTTAATAGCAGCAGCAAAGCGAATTCAAGTTGAAAGCAGAGCTTTCAGTTGTCCCGACGCAACAGTATTCCGCCACGAATATCAATTTATTGAAATTCCTATCTAATGGTGGATGGTCAACTTTATGTGTTGGACAAAAGTATAGCCATTCTACGGAAAATCAGGAATTTAATCAAAATTAAAATTAAAAAAAAAAAAAAAAAAAAAAAAAAGAAGGTGGAATCCAGTTTTGAAACATTTACGTAGATCATATTTATTAGAGATTTCGAATTTCCTAAATTTCAACTTCAAAGCATTTTAAATCAAATATGCAAAAATAAAGAAAAGGTGCTAGTAATTTATTAGTTTATTGTTTTAAAATTCTTTTCTATTACATTAGGCTGTTTATATGATCAGGAATATCAGCAAAAGTAATGTACCATTCTTTTCACCTGTGGACAACGAATTCTCGGATGGAACAAAACGATAGTATTTTTTGCATCTGATGAATTCTCTTTTAGATTTTATTTCATGATATTTGTTAAACAAAGCTATTTCTTCATATATTACAGATTCCAAGAATTATTCAAAAAATTTAATTAATAATTTAAATTCTATTAAGTCCCACAGATGTGACATACTTTGCTCGTCTCAACATTTTCTCTATCAAGTTCAATAACTTGACAAAATCATTCATAAATAACTTAGTCGATAGCTTGTTTTTTTCATCTGAACAAATCATATGCTTAACACCTGACTTCTTTATTAAAACATTATATTGCTATCAACTGCAAGGCACTGCAATGACACTTTTTTGGGTGTCCATAGATGTATTGCCCTGGATACAGGCATAAAACTTGAAATAAAATTAACATAAAATTTTAACTTGACTAATAAGTGTTAGAAATGTGTTCTAGAGCATTTTCAAAGAATTTTAAGTGTGTGTAATCCCTTACCCGACACAGGCGCATATATACAACATGCTAAGCCAATGCGTTAATTGCCCCGGGCGCGTATACAGATTGCAGAAGTGTACCATGTCTTATGCTGTGGATGAGAGTAAGAATGCTACGGTTTGGATACTTACGAAATCAATAAAGCTTTTGAAGAATTCGCAGTAAACATCAATTCGAAAGACTATACAAAAATCTAAAGATTGAAGTCGCACATCCATTATTGTACCCTGAGTTGCTTCTGTTTCAGATTAAAGAGACATCAATATTAGAGGGTCCTCATACTCCTCAATGGTAATATCATCTTTAATAAACGAGGAAGGCTTCTCTTCTTTTATCATGAAGTATGACCTGTCTTTTAAGCTTGTAATGTTTTTAAAAAGTTACTGTTTATCATGAACGTCAACGTATTCGCCGTTAAACTGCTTGCTGAAGAATTAAAAACCCAATTTGTAGTTTCAAAGACGGTTGTTTGACAATTCCAATTCAACATAAAAAAAAGAAAGAGAAAAAAAAAAAAGCTAGGTTGTTTAGCGGCACTAGTTTGTTCTTTGCAAGACGGAAGTACTAAGCTTCTTGGCATGCCTAAGTAATTGTCTGGAACTGGCAAAGCAGCAGATGATGCTGTTTTCAAGCTCTTACAATCGTGAAAGTCTGAATTCCAATTAATTGGTGTGCATTTCACTACAACCACAGTAAATAGTACATTATTTAATGGAGCACGTAGGTTTCTTGAGCAAAAAATATAAAAAACCTTTTGTGGATGGCATGTCGGCAAAACATGTTTGAGGTTTTACTTTTCGATGCATTCAGTATGAGTTTTGAGAAATCTATTTGGCATGGAAGCATTTTTATTTAAGAGTTTCCAAGAGAATTAGTTCGAGTTCAACCACCATGAACTAAAAACGTAAACAATACTCATAATATTATAGGCATCAGGCAGTTTAAAAACTTTCATTTCTGATCCAGCTGAAAATTGCTATAAAATTACCTAGGAATAATTACAGAAAGCTTATCTGGCATCATTAATGATTGGATTAGATTTTACATTTACTATTTGGAAACCAGGTGCTCTTCATCAAACTTGCTAGATGGCAAAAACCATTTACTCCTCTTAAAAAATTGAATTTTTGTTTACTGATAAATAAGCCACAATGACATTAATTGCAGGAAAATTTCAAGGTATGCAACGATTTAATAAGATCCTTGTGTGTGAATATCTGCAGACTTGGTTTATTTGCCTATCTGCTGTAGATACTCCTCCTAATGATGCTTTACTAATTCAAAGATTGAAAAGAATATTATGATAAATAATTAATAATTAAAGATGATTTTACGTCATTCCCTGCACTTAAGTGAACTTGTAGCACTTAGCTTGTTTTCAGATTTTGTTTCTAACAAGCAAAAATCAAAGCTAGTTTTGAGAATGGGAAAGGAAATGAGTTCGAGTTCACAGCTATAAAAAATACTTCCTCTAAAATGGGATTTGTGTATTTCTTGTAATTTCTTTGAAACAGCTGAAATGAAGACAGTTCCCTTAGTGTACCAGGTAAAGGTTGGCCCGAAACGCCAACCTCAAACAGCGTAAATTTTTATGGGAGTGGAACTTAAATTTTAAAAGTAAACTAAGTTAGCATGTATATTCTTAAATGAGACACAGCCGAGAGCTATGTGATTTATATAATAGCTTTTTCTGATCAGTGTCTTTGTAGCTACAACTTTTCTTCATGCTTGTAATTTTTTTTTATTGCGCGAAAGTTTTTTGTGTTTTTGTGGTTAGCGGCCATTTCTACTTTTCAAATGTATTTTTGGGGGATTTTCAGTATTCTTTACAAATCTAGTCTAACTTTTAATGCAATTTTCAGATTTCTGTAAATTCTTGCGAGACAAACATAACTAATATTTTTTACTATTCGAATGACATTGGGGCGAAATATAATAATTTTTATTTCAAAATTAAAAAATGCTTTCAAATCATTAAAATTATGTAGCATTCTTTTTGTTATAAATTCATAGAAGGCTATAAGAAGGCTCTATTTCATGGCTATGTAGATCATGATTAACAAAAGGAACTTTTGGAGTGTTAATAAAGAGAAACGGTCGATAATAAATAGTGGTCATTTAACCATTCATAATATTGAATTCTATAAAGCGATACCCGAGGTGTTTTTTGGTTACATTTAATCAATTTTTTTCAAAAAGTTTTAATCGATTTTTGAAACTTTTGAGTTAATATTTAAAAATTACAGCTGTTTGTCTTCCAGTCCATAAGATATGAAATTATGGTATTTCGGTTATAGGTGTAACTTTCCCATTGCTTTGGAGTCATTGACAAGAATATCACTTATCAAATATCTTATCTAAAATACAACTGGATATTACATCGCGCAGCTCTGTCATATTTTATATAGGCATTTTTTTCTTCCAGGTATGCTCGCATTACCAATAAATACCTTATTTTTTTACAGGTGTTGGGAAGGTTTTAGTAACCCATTTTAAAATTCATGGATCTTCTTAATACGTGTCTGGAACTTGGTTAGGAACCACTCAAAACATTTTTGAATGCTGTTTTACAGATTATTTCATTTTAACTAGGTAAATCGTAGTCCATAATGCAAAACGGTTCGTTGGTTGATTAGATTTCTGGCGCAAGGGCTTCACGAGGGCCATACTGCGCCGAACAATTTGATTGCTGTCAACCAATGTTAAAATAAGTTAATAAAAACAAGACGATTCATAAAAGGTAAAGATGACAAATCAACGTACTTAAATCAAATGATAAAAACCAATTTCAAATAAGAAGTTAAAAAGATTTGTATGAGGGGGTGAAGATAAAAGAGATGATAATGGAGGATAGTCCATATTAAAATATCTAAATCTGATTGTATTAAAAGACGGACATTCAGTTAAAACATGTACAACAGAAAAAATAAGTCCACAGGAATTGCATGTGGGGGCATCTTCTGCCAGCAAAAGATGCACATGGGTAAAACGAGTGTGGCCTATCCTAAGACGAGTTAGGAGCACTTCCCTTTTCCGGGATTGCTGTATAGGCTCGAATCCAGAAATTGAGGGCTGGAACGAACACAGCTTGTTAGCTGTCTGTGCATCCCACATGGCCTGCTAAGTGAGAGACAGAGCAGTGTCACAAGCTTTATTTGCGTCGTCAGGGCAGAGCCAAGTGCTCCTAGGTCCACTTGCAGTTCGAGCTATTGTGTCTGCGCGCTCGTTACCCATGATCCCCACATGACCTGGGATCCAACAGAAAAGAACTTGGATATTTCTCTCTAAAAGTATTTCCGAGTATTTAAAATGTCTAGTATGAAAGGATGGGTCTGGCTCAGTGGATTATTCAGAGCATCCAAACAGCTCTTAGAGTCTGTGTAAATAATCCACTGGTCGTGCACTTGCTGTAGGATGTATTGCAAGGCCATAAGAATCGCCAGGGACTCAGCAGAAAAAACGGAGCTGCTACTGTGCAGTTCGAGGGACATGATGATATTGTCATGAACTGCAGCAGCTCCGACATGCCCCTGGCTTTTCGACCCATCGGTATATATTAATTTAAAATGAGAAAAATTAGTTCTATGAAAATGAAAAAGAGTAGTAAAAACAATGTCAGGAGTGTCACTTTTTTTAAAATGACTAAAAATATTTAAAATTATGATTTTATGATCATGCCAGGGAGGAATATTAAAAATAACAGGACGAACTCTGAAGTTGTCCAAACCATAAAATAAAAGAACTTGATGAATTCGTAATGAAAATGATGGTATGCAAGATGGTCGCGCGTTAAAAAGTCTGATATGTAATGGGTCATAAATATTTTGAGCGACAGGATGAGATGGATGACTTTTAATTTTAAAATAAAATTTTAAAGACAGCTTGTCTCGTCTCAGTTTCAAAGATCGTTCCAAACATACGTTAAGTACACTTGGGATTGGTGATGTACGGAAGGCTCCAGACGCGATTCTGTCACCTTAGTGGTGAACAGGGTCAAGGAGCTTTAACGCCGATTTTCTGGCAGATCCGTACACCACAGAACCATAATCAAGTTTGGAACGAATAAGGCATCTGTATATTTTCAACATGGAGGTGGTATCAGCACCCCAGGAAGTGTTAGAAAGCACTTTCAGGAGATTCAGAGCTTTAGTACACTTTAGTCTCAGATGTTTTATATGAGGCAGGAAGGTGAGCTTCGAGTCGAAAATGACTCCAAGGAATTTTGTTTCAGATACAATAGGTATCTGCACCCTATTTAAGTAAAGCTCGGGGTCGTTATGAAGCCCACGTTTCCTGCAAAAGTGCACGGCCACGGTCTTTTGGGCATTAAATGTAAATCCATTATGGTTGGTCCAGTCTGAAATTCTCCTGATGGCGAGTTGGATTTGTCTTTCAATAATAGACAAATTTACTGAGGCGCACGATATCTGAAAGTCGTCGACAAAAAGCGAACCAGGCACTGCAGGTGGTAGGCAGGTCATAATGTCGTTGACCTTAATGATAAACAGTGCGCAACTCAATACACTTCCCTGGGGAACGCCTTGCTCCTGAATATATTCATCGGATAAGATGGTGTTGACGCGTACTTGGAAGACTCTTCGAGAAAGAAAATTCTCAATGAAGAGTGGTAAATTTCCTCTGAGACCTAAATTATGTAGGTCTCTAAGGATACCATATCTCCAAGTACGGTCATAGGCTTTCTCCATGTCAAAAAATACAGAGACCAAATGGTTCCACTTGACAAAAGCCTCCCGAATAGATGTTTCAAGAAGCAGGAGGTTGTCAAGTGTACAACGACCACGCCGGAAACCACTTTGAAACTGAGAGAGACAATTGTTTTGCTCCAAATAAAAAAGAAGACGAGTGTTGACTAGTTTTTCGAGAAGTTTGCACAGGCAACTAGTCAATGCAATAGGCCTGTAGCTGGAAGGACTCTTAGGGTCTTTATCTGGCTTGACTATTGGAATCACAAGAGCACGTTGCCATGCTGACGGAAATTTATTTTCCCGCCAGATCCTATTATACAGCTTGAGAATAAACTTCAGTTGGAGAGGTTCGAGATGTTTCAGCATACTATAATGGATTTCATCGTGACCAACAGCCGAGCCGCGAGTGTTGGAAAGAGCTCGCATTAGCTCGGCCATGGTGAAATCAGCATTATAGTCTTCCAACGAAGTAGATGTGAAATTCAATTTAGTCTTCTCAGCTTTGCGTTTAATAGAGGCAAACGGCTCTTGATAATTCGAGTTGCTGGAAACTTTTGCAAAGGAGTCAGCCAGAGTGTCAGCAATACCTTTAGGATCTGAAACTATTCCTAGATTAGTCACCAAGATAGAAATAGAGTGTCTAGGATATTGGCCCTTGATTTTATTAACTTTGTTCCAGACCCTTTTAGAAGAGGTATTCGATGTTATAGTGCTGACGTAACGCATCCAAGAGTCCCTCTGGCTACGCCGGCGGATCCTACGAGCTTCAGCTTGAGCGCATTTAAAAGCTATGAGGTTGGCTTCAGTGGGGTATCGGCGAAAGATACCCCAGGCCTTCCTCTGCTTTTTGTGAACAATTTTACAGTCGTTGTTCCACCACGGTTTTGGAATCTTCGGTAGATTGGTAGATGTCACAGGTATGGAAAAACGAGCAGCTTCCAATATGGCCTGGGTGACAGAATTTACTGCAGCATCGATGTCATCTTGGTTCACCATCTCGTCAGAGAACTGGACGAGGGAAGAAAACTGTTCCCAATCTGCGGACTCAATTTTAAAGCGAGGGATACGAGCAGGGGGAACAGTACCGACTCCCAACATCTTCAGACGGACGGGGAAATGATCACTGTTGAAGAGATCCCGTCCGACATGAAAAGACCATAGATGTAGGAGAGATGGCGAACACAAGACAAGATCAATGGCGTGAAACGTCCTCGATGGGGCGTGGAAGTATGTATGTTGCCCATCATTGAGAAGACAGAGATTCTGGTCATCCATACATTTCTCAATCAGTCTTCCACGGTTGTTAATGTCTGGGCTACCCCAAAGAGGATTGTGACCATTGAAATCCCCCATTAAAATAATAGGGGGTGGAAGCTGGTCACAAAGCCTGTCTAGTTCTGTTTGTCGGATGTTACGATTAGGGGGGAGATAGATAGAGCAAACTGTTACCAATACATTTTTCACAGCTACTCTAACGGCAACAGCTTGTAAGGTAGTCGTGAGCGATAGCGGGGTGGAGGGATTGTTATTAGATGTAAATACAGCAACATCACCGCTAGCTCTGCCGCCGCTGACTAAGTTCTTGCGTAGAGGACTATATCCCCTAACAAGAGAGCTCTGGAAAGGCTTCAAGAGCGTCTCTTGTAAACAGAAACAGACAGGTTTGTGTAAATCTACAAGATGTTTTATATCTACCGAATTGTGGTGGAAACCGCGACAATTCCAAGATAACATATTGAATGTTACTTGGATAGATTAGCGATCCGCCGGTCGAGTGACCCGCTTCTTGGTTGAAGAAGCTTAGGGGTCTCGAGGCCTGGGTCGACCTCCATGTCACCTGGGTCAAGACCCGAAATGAAATCAGTTTCGTCATCAGTTGATGCTCCCGATGACTCTGATTTCTCTCCCTTTATTTTAATTTTCTGTTGCGTATTATGTTTGATTTTGGATTTCAATTTACTTTTTAGAATTTCACCAGGTTTATTTGAAAGCTTTAGTTCAGGTTGTTTTTTATTATTTTTTTTGGGTTTGACAGAAGTTTTTGGTGGAATTTCTGTTTGTTTTGAAGTACCAGGAATTGGGTTTGTTTGGGAAGAAAAGGTACTGTGTTTGGCGGGCAAGGACAAGCATTTAAGCAATTGTTCGGGTGACATTGGGGTATGTGGTATGTGAATATCTGTTTGAGTGGCCGTAGCCTTAACTTGGGTTGGTTTGGAGGCAGTTGCATTAGCTATTGTTTTGGCCATAGAGTTTTCTATTGTAGTTTCATATATAGTTCGGGCTTCCGGATACGAGATGTTATTGTGGGACTTAATTTCCTGAATTCTCTTTTCTTTAATGTATGTTTTGCACGTTCTGGAAAAAGATGGATGGTTTCCAGAGCAGTTTACGCAGGTGGGCTCAGCCTTGCAGCCTTCGCTTAGATGTTCAATGCTGCCACACACAGCGCAAACTTCGTGGTCACCACGACAAGTGTTCTTGGAATGCCCGAACTTTTGACATTTGAAGCATCGCAATGGGTTAGGGATGAATGGTCTTACAGGGCAGATTAAGTAGCCAGCTGTGATCTTATTAGGTAGTGTAGGAGAGTTAAATGTTAATATTATGTGCTTGGTTTTTAGTATATTGTTATTCCTTTTAATTGTTATTCGGCGAACATCTGTAACCCCTTGGGGAGTAAGTTCTTTTAGGGTTTCGGAATCTTCAACGTGTTGAAGATCCGATTCCGAGATGACGCCTTTGCTTGAATTAAGACCTTTATGAGGGGTTACTTTGATTGTGATGTTTCCCATTGTCGATGCAGCTAATAGATATTGCGATTGTCTTTGGTCTTTGGTTTGGACAAGGAAGTCACCCGACTTTAGCTTTTTTATGCTTTTCGGCTCGTTGCCACAAATACCTTTTATCCCCTTTTGGATGAAAAACGGGGACATTTTCCCCAATTCACCGGATTCAGATTGGACTATTAAAAATGAAGGCAAATTAAGAGATGGAGCTTGTTTTTTCACTGTGGTAATGTCATCGGTACCATTTTGTCTTTTAGTTGGCGGATTTTGGGGATTTAGGCCTCCCGTGGGGCTGGAGAGAGAATAAGAAGCCATCATAAAATAAATAAATAGAAATTCGGACACTAGAATCCCACCCACCATGGAGTCCTCGATATCAGGGATAGTGCACACCGGCAAGCATCAAAAACCAAGAAAAGAAAAAAATAGTAACTGAACTGTTACGCACGGCATAACACTATCTATCTAGTGTCTATACGCGACCGGCTCGTCCCTGTAGATGTCTCCACCCTTAACGAGATTCCCAGTAGACGAGCCGGTCGCTTGATCCCAAGCCGCCGACGAAGTCGGACGACCAGCCGATTGATGCACATGGGACCAATGTACACCTCCCGTTTATCTGAAGCAAGGGCCAAAGTAGTGTATTGGGACAGTATGTCGTCCCTCAACTACCAGGATCCCCCTTTCCAGGGACACGGGTCTCCACGCACGGCAAACACGTGGGTGATATAATCCCCGTGAGAAGCTGATAGCAACAGAGCGGCACAAAGCTTCTCAAGGGGAGCCCTCACCTCTGAAGAGATAATCACAATGAGGGAAAGAAGAGAAAACAAACGATAAATATAAAAACCAAAATGAGAAGGTACAAACAGACGAAGGGTTAGATCACTGGGGCACCTCGGGGTTGTGACGCCCGTGTTTACTTAAAGAAAGTAAACCCCCTGAGGGGCATAATGCAAAACGATTTTCTTGATTGAAGTGTTAAGCTTCAGAACGGATTATCCAACAATTTGATTTTTACTGCTTCTACCACGTTTTTTTTTTTTATTTTTTTATTTATTTTTTATTTTTTTAAATCATCCATGATAGATTGAACCAAATGTGATTGATATAAACTAAATTTTGCATTAGGTAAACTACATTTGGTCCTTTCTCGCATGAAAGGTTTTTTTTAAAAATGGGGTAGAAGTTCTAAAAAAAAAAATAAAAAAAAAAATAATAATAATAATTGGGGGATGATCCGTTTTGACGCTCAACGTTTCAATTCTGCAGATAGGTTCCTTCTTATGTGTCACCATCTGCTTTTCCATTCGAATAATCTCCTTGCGTAGTCGCTGTATTCATTACTTTATGTTATATCCTTAACGTATTTGTATTTTGAAATTGAATAAGTGCCTAAATCTCGGTTGAACACCTCAAGTTCTAACACCTTAGGGTTGGTCAAAAAGTCTAAGTTAAAAAAAAATAAGCGACGAAAACAACTGACCTGCTAAGGTTGTCAAGCTTGTTCTCCAGCATCTGTGTGTTGGATCTGGAGTTAGCTATGGGGAAAGGCTGGTGGTGCGGTGAAGTGAGGTCATCTCCGGGGCTGTGCCCGTTGACGGAACTGCCTGTGAGGGGAATGGTGACGCTGGAACTGGACCGGGCGCCTCCACTGCTGGAGGTGCCCCCTCCCCCAGCGCCCAGGCGCCCGGGCCCAGAGCAAGGGCGTCTCTGCTGGTCCATTAGGCCGTTCTCCAGGGTGCTCCTGAGGCTGGAGGAGAGGTGCTGCTGGTGCTGCTGCTGGGATGTCTGGAACATGTTTTGTGGACTGAGGACATTCCCCGTAGACCCCGGAGTGGAGTCGATGGAGGCTGTCTGGGATGCTGGGAGGAGGGATAAAAAGTAATGTTTAATCAAAAGATGACAATGGATGCTAAAATAAGTTATAGCATTAATATTTAAGTGATTGGTAGCCTGAAGAAGGGATATATTTTTCGATACTAAACAGTAGTTATGATATTGATATTTAAGAGCTTGATAGCCATAAGTAAGGTATGGTTGATATTACAGTATTATTCGAGCCTATCTGGAATTTTGATCATAGCATGCTGTCCCAAAATTATATTAATTCTAAGTGAAATCGAATAAGATTAACAAAGAAGTTTTCCCCCCAAGTTTTTATTAAATCTTGTTCGATTAAAGATGCATAACAGGATGTTGAAGTGCAAAAAATAGTAACTCTTCAGAAGAAGTTGGAATAGCTTGGTTAATAGAGGTACAATGCTCTATTCCTTTTGAGTCCCAGTTTTTGAGTCGAAAAGAAAAGTCGACCATATATATTCTCAATTGGAGGCCTAATTCAAATCTTAAATAATACTTCTCTGTTAAGAATACACATCGTATATGCTATTCTAAAAAGGAACTCATTACTTCAGTTGTACTTCTTTGTACTATTTTGCCTCTTATGAAATGTTCAATTCTTATCTTTTAATATTCAGAGCTAATTTAAGCTTAAAATTCGATCTACCTACACTGCACGATCCGAATTTTAATTGAAAAAACATCACTAGATTCTACAGTTATGACATATATACTCAACAGGGCAGACAATACATTCGATTACAATTATATACTAAGTTCCCATTTCCAGCAAAAGGGATATATTCGTACTAGGTTCGATGGCATCCAGAAGCGGTGTTTTTTCCTTCGCCTGCTGCATTTCTGTTTGTGTGGCTGGTTGTGGCATGGTGAGGCTCGGAGGGCGGGGTACTGCGGGTTGGTCGTTTGGAGACACCACCACGGAGGACAGGGGTCCGGTCGCCAAAGTGGTCACTGTAGCTATGGCGCCTGCTGGAAAAAGAGAGACCAAGAAGAATGAATTCAAGAGATATATATCTCGATTGTGACTGGAAGAAAATAAGAGGTTCTAAAAATCAGTTAGAATGTGACATAGGGCATTGGAACGTCATATTGTAAGTATGCCAGAAAAGTATTTTTTTAAGGTCAAGAGCTACTCTTTTACTGTGACATTGTCATTAAAACTATGAGTAAGAGCGGATAGTCATCCTTTTTCTAATCTTTAGTTGTATGCAGAAATGAATTGAAATTGCGTTTTCTGGAATAGTATTATACCTAAAACGTGTTACTTTGTTAAACCCGATGGTATTTACGAAGTCACATTTTTGCTGGCAATCATATAACTGTTTTCAATGAATCGGTAGGCATTTTAACTAAGTTTTGAAATATAACTTTCTCACCAAGCAGCAAAGATCAACATTTAACATTTCAGTAGAAAGGGTTTACATGATATCAGAAATAGTCGAAGGATAAAACAATGCTTTTTGATATGCACCCGATAATTCGAAATTGTGGAGCTGTAGAAAGCCCCTAAAACTTTATTAAATATACATGAGAAATTTTATTTTTCTTAACAATTCAGTGATCCTAATTTTTAGAAAGTGATGCTTGGAAAGTTAGAAACAATTACTGCTTAAATTCTCTTACATAGTTTTTGTATGTTTTCAAAGTTTTCTCTTTCTTTACCTCACATTTGATGTATAAGCAATCAATTAAAAATTGAAATTATTAATTGATACACAATTAGTTTGTTGTTAATAATATAAACTTTTTTTTTGTAATTTGGGATCATGGAATAATGTTCCCAATTATTAACGAAGGTGTCCCTAGTAGCAATTAGTTGGACGATAGTCGGCCTTTCATCATTCTCAGATGACACGATCAGTGGCCGATCATCGACCTCTCGCACTAAACTTATCAACTCATTCGTCAACGGGCCTAAATGTCCGCTTGGTTGATAATCCACTGATCATCTTTAGCCGATGAATTGTTCTCAGAATTCAAGGAAAATATGATCAAATACCGACGTATTCGAAGGGAATAGATGAAAACAATTGTATTAATTAATGAAAATTAGGATTTTTATCATTATAGCCATATACTTTTAACCAATAAAAGATAACTTAATATGCAATGCATTTATTGTATCTTGAATATATTGAGACCGTCACCAGCTTCCATTATTGCACACACCTACTACAACCTTCCGATTAGGAGCTGAAAGCTATTATTCACCAAGCTACCAACGCTTTGCTGCTATTTTTTGCGATTGGGTTGGTTGTTTTCAGATTATCTGGCGCCGTCAGCAACACGAGGGCTATAATGCGCCGAAACATTCGCCATTAGCCAAGCCTACATACATTTACAAACACCCATGCCTAACACGGGACTCGAACCCGCAACTTCGCGGTCTAAAAGCTAGCACACTAACCACTATATCGTTTTTTTGCGATTGTGATTTATGAATGACCACGCTTGGGAACTTTTGCTGATTTTCTGATGTTGTACTGCTGGATTCGAAAACTCGCCTTTGAAAACTAACTTTTGTGTGGTACTTCTCAATCAATTTACTATCATTGACAGGTGATGGAAGTAAGTTCAAATACCAATACCGAACTGCAGTTAGCAATTGGTGACCGCAATTCGTTATCGAAAACTAATCGGTGAAAGTTGATTTTGATATGTCTTTCTCGATTAATTAATTTTAATCTGCAGAAGATGGGAATAAGTTTAGTTATTGATACCGAACTGTTGTCACCGATGAGTTCGGATGATTTTCGATTATTGGACAAGGAATCGTCATTTAGTGATTGCTACTAGGGTTGGTCATTCCCTATCCCTATAAAAAAATGCTCCAACTAATAATATTTTAAAAGATGAATAAAAAAAACAACCAATCTTAGGTCATTTTACCCAACTTTATGGCATAAGAAGACATCAAAACATTTTATTCACTATTATAGTCCTAATAGGTAACAGTTTTGCTTGCACGGAAAATTTGCGACAAGGTGTGAACATTCATCTACATGTCACAAAGAGAAAGCATAGTACAGTATGAAGCACATTATCTTCAGCCAATTTTAACATGCAGTTTGTATGTGAATTGTCTTGAAATATGGAATCAATAACTTTCGTATATGTATTTTCTGTAATACATAAATCTGTATAAAAACGCTATATCACATTTTTTTATTTTTCTATACTAAACTGTTCCAATTAATATTGAAATTAAACTATTCTAAGAAAAAAAGAAAAAAAAAAAAAAAAAAAAAAAACCCACTTTTCAATCGCTTTCCGATTTTTTATTGTATATTTGAGTGCGTAATAAGTGTATTATTATTTTTAACTTCTGATTAAACTGAATTATATGGGTAATATTCATAAAGTTAAAAAAAAAAAAAAAAAAAAAAAAAAAAACTCGTTAAACTCTTCTCTACTTTGACTACGTTATGGCACATATTTATAAAGTAGTTTTGATTTAGTCATCTAAGAAATGAAATAGTTCGCTGAATAAAGTATAATTTTTCGTTCTGGAATGACTTAAGTTTCAGAATAATTGTAGAATACTCTATCATTTCAAACCAATTACTATTTATATGAATAGATTAAAAATATTTCTAGGTAAATATAGTATTAAAAATTATTGCTTTAAATGAAACCTCACACTATTATTTTGACGAAGTTTTATATTATTTTTTTCTATTTGAAAGTAATGGAAATTTGTTTTTAAATAGTTTTACAATTTACGATCGCCGGTAAAACGCATGCAGGTATAAATAATTTTAATACAACTTTTCATGAAAGCCAAATCAAAAGTCAATTGATATATTAATAGTTAAATGGTTTTAAAACTTCACGCTTTTTAAGTGTGTAAAAGCACTAAAATTCGAATTGTGATGGATTTTAACAAACATCGCGAATCTCTCGTATGGTTTGAACTGTGAAAATATTGGGTTTAAACAATTTATAAATGATAAAAACTAAAATTTACATTTTGCAACTTTTTGCTTTTACCGGCGATACGTTTTATAACTGAGAAAGTTACTAACTGAATGTAACAGGTTTAATGAATATACAAGTATACTCATCCTTTTCGAAGGCTATTGCACATATTGTGGATGGCATGATTCCGTCAACTTGGTGAACATCTAAAGCTTCAGAAAACACACAAGAGCAACAACTAAAGCTCCACCAATCACCACGGAAAGCGCACACAGAGATCACACAGAAGGCATGCGATACAAACAGCGTTATTTAGTCATGCGACTAAGCAGCAGCAGATCCTAATACACTGACATCGACAAAACAAAACTGCAGGCAACAACCTACCATAGAGTTCAGGCCTTGGTACCCTGGTATCCGTTAGACTGCGTTTCAGATCCCGTAGCAGCCCTGAGGAACGAACGAGAACTGACATCAATCGGCTGTTCTCAAAGAAATTCAACAACTTATACCTCTCATGATGGAAGTTTTTCTCGAGTGAAAGATATTTACATGAAGTGACTAATTTTGTTTGAAGTGTGAGTGATTTAGCGGACATAAAAGAAATGGTTATTTTCTACAAGATGTTTTTGGATGGTAGCATGTTTCAGGATTCCTAAGAGCACTATTCTCTAATTTCATACAGTAACGTTTTAAGATCTGTAAGATCTTTTAAAAGTGGCACAAGACACTCATTTTTATAAATCAATTTTTACGTGATTAAAATTTCTATTATGCACTAAATTAGTTTACTTTAACAAGAGAGCTAATAATTAGATTCCTAAACAGTGGTAACTATTGAGTGCCAAAAGTTATGAGAAACAACAAAATTAAAACGATTTTGTCGTCAAATACAAATTAAATGTCAAATTTTGAGAGGATACGATAATAGGGGTTGGTGCACCTTAACTCCGTTGCAGTCTATAAGTTGTAATAAGAGAGAGACTTAGGTCAGGATCCTCAATGTTCTAATTAGAGAGAGGTGCTAGCTTATGTGTCATCCTTTTTCATCTGACTGAATCGAAGAGGCAACAGTCTTGACCTCTCTTAATCTTTGTATTGCTCCTAAATATACTTCGATTGTAAAGTATTTTAAAATCATAAAATCTTAATTTATTCTCAAGAAAAAACGAAATTTCTATAAGAAAGAGGCTCTTATTGTCAGAAACTATAAACTCTTCACTTCTTGTTTTATTAAAAAGCACTTGAAAATACCCGAGCATACTCCTACACGTAAACGTACGCTTCGTGGGCAGCTATTTCATTTATGTACCAAGTACCTGCATTGTATATAGTTTAAATAGGCAATAAAATTGAAATTGAATTAAGCAGTTTCCAGTTATTCGGAACAAAGAAAAGAATCCAAAGATGTTAGAAAATTTCTGCTAGTGTATATAAAAGCAAATAAATATCGATTAAATATTCATTACGTTCAATGTATCATTAATAATGTACTTTGAAATCGACATTAACAAGAAGCTGGCATTAGTAAATGAAAAGGACTTTAGGCTTTATGTTGTCACTCTATAACAAAACCTGTTGCAACAGTGTTAAAGAACTTTACATAAAAAGTTTTTGTAAAAAGTTCGAGTGTCTTATAGCTATATAATAGGAAACCAAATTCTGTTACTTTTAAGGGAATTTATATTTTAGAACTTTGTAGTAGCACTTTACCATTCAAATTTGGTAAGCTAAAATAAGTAAGAAAATATTTTTTGCAGGATACTAAATGCTTAAAAGAAGTTATTTGAATGATTTGAGTTTCATTTAGATTGGTAGATTTTGATAGGTTCACGGGCGAAAGTGCCAACAACCTGGTTGTATGATAAGTTGCATAAAACTCTCACGTACAACAAAGTTACATAATATGTAATTCTATTCCATGTCATATACTGTATGAGTAAGATGAAATTTTGGGCTAAGTACAGTGCAATAATAATAGTATACGGTTCCCATAGTTTAAGAAAAAAGTCCTTCTTTGTTAACTTTAGTTGACAGTCTGGTATGAGGTTGCACAGAAATTTAAATTTTCTGTAATCCGTCCCTGTTTTCAATCAAAATCTCACAATTAAAAAAGGTCTTGTTACACAGTGCAAACGCATCACCAATCACACAATGGACCAATTATTCCAAGCAATCCATACCTGCTATCGAGTGCAGAGTGCCCGACCTTTGCCGCTGTCCGAAATTGAGGTTAGCGGGAGTGACATCCTGCCCCGCCTTGGTGGGTGAGAATTCCAGTATGCCCATTCCGCTGTACCTCCTGTCGTCCTCGTCACTGAAGCCCGTTCCCTCGTCGCTGGACGGGGGCCTGGGCCTTCTCCTTCGTCTTCTGGCCCTAGGGTACTGGTAGGCCGTAGTACGAGCCTCCTCAGGTGGTAGGATGGGAGTGAGGAGGGAGTTGGTACGACTGCCACCATCGCCTTTTGGTGGGAGGGAAAGTGTTGATATTAAAGAGAATGCTAATTTAATTGTTCAACAAATTGGTATAGAATCCCGAACTCAATATTTTACCGGAATATTTCTTCGAGTTTGAAGTATATGAATCGGTGTCAGTTATAACAACAGTAGAAACTAATTTATGAGATTTGAAGGAAAAGTTATTATAGATTTTTTACTATAAGCATTTTAAAATTTGTTTGATTTCTATTCTGTATTATTTGCTGTATTGGACTAAATAAAACACTGGCTTCTTATTTTAAACAAAATATTTAATTGTCAATGTAGGATTGCTAAAAAAATCTAGTCAAATTATGAATATCATTAAATGTATTAATGATTTAGTATTTGAAAAAAAAAAAAAAAAAAAAAAAAAAAAAAAATTAATGTTCTGTAGCAATATGATAAATATTAGAGTCAAGTACAATGTAAGATGATCTGTTTTTTTTTCTGATCACATATTAGCCCGCTGACTACCATTCTTAAAATAAAGAGAACATTAAATATGGAAAGGTGTTGATTAACTTTTCAGGCCATCTACTCAAAGGCATAGCTTTCAAGCACTTAAATTTCGGTGAGGATGCTTGTACACGAATAGTTTTATGGACAACGTCTTTGAGTGGTAATAGAGCTGTCTCTGGGGACAGGCCTCTTAGGTTTGATAAGCGGAGATTTGAGCCATTTGAAGATTGTAAAGGTATCAAAGATTTCTTAAATTTACAGTAAGTGTATGGTTTCTCCTGCGTCAATAGAGCAACTTTTTTTTTTTATCTAATTCAGTCACTAAGGAGACTTGTTTGAGAAGTCTAGTGATAATATTTGTTTGAGTTTAAATTTTGAATAATAATTATTCGAATGAGAACAAAATAAGTAACGTAAAAGTTTTAAGATGAAATTTCAAATTACAAATATTCTAGAATTATTTTTGATGGTTTATTTTTTATGGCAACTGTGGAACTATAATGTGAACCATTATTTATATAGAATTTTAAATCGACAAATTTGTGTTACTTTTTTGAATTTTATCACACAAAATCAATCAACCGCTATTTAACTTTTCTTGAGACTTTTCTTTTATTCCCTATTGGAATGCTATTTATAAATCAGTTTTAATCTATTCTTGAAATAGCAATAGAGATTAATTTTTAGATAACTTTATAGCCTCAGTCGTCTCTTTCAATTTGTTTCAATGTAGAAAAAGTAGCGGAGTCAATTTAACAATTGAAGAATATCCTAAACAAACACACACACAGACACTATTAAACATTAATAGAATAATATAACTTTAGATTTCTACGTACCATCGTCAATTGAATCAGGTTCTTTGTACACTTGTTTGTGTCTAAAAAGTTCAGGATCTACACCTGCTTGTTCAGTCTGGTAAAGAAGAATATTATATAATACTTATACCTTACAAAAATTGTTCCTTAGATTATATTAGATGTAAATGTATTGTTCAAAGATTTACAGAAGCATATTTAGTATTTATCTTAGTCAATTTAAATAACTATTGTATAAATTCATTAATATGTGAGGTATTAGATGTTGTTTAAAATTAGATATTAAAAAATGAAACTGTATACCCAGGTAGCACAGTGGTATTGACCAATGTCGGGAACAGGGGCTCTGGTAAGATTAACCAGTCCATGCCGAATCTGAAGCATCGTTCCAAAATACACGATTTAAAAAAAAAAAAAAAAAAAAAAAAAAAAAAAAAACGTATCAAAATCATCACAAAACATATTTTTTTACACTTCCGTCCTTTTTTGAAATATATGTAGTGTTTCTTGTAACAGTGCATTTTGAGTTTAAACCTCTGAACTTTCTGCGTCAATATTTCAAAACTTCCAGTACATTTTAACCAGCGCTGGCCGAGATTGGCCATGATCCGTAACATTGGGATTGGTTAGTGTTGAGCCAATTTTGGCCAGCGTATTTGTGCTACTGGGGTAATAGTAAAAGTAATTCAAGCTTTAGTAGTAAAAGTCAGAGCTTAAGGGCTCTGTCTACTTTGGATGCATGAAAAAAAATGCAATTTTTACTAATTTTTTAAAGTATACTGTTATGTTTATTGATATAAAACTTGTTAGCCTTAACAAAAACATTCGTAAATTACAAAAAAAAAAAAAAAAAAAAAAAAAAAATATATATATATATATATATATATATATATATATATATATATATATATATATATATATATATATATATATATATATATATATATATATATATATTGATTTTAACCACTTTTTTAATGTGAAAATAAATGCCAGGTAAACAGGAGTCCTCAAAAAGTAGGTAGGTGTGCGCTGTTGAAAAAAATCTCAGAAATTACAGAACGGATCCTTATGAAATTTTAACCACATATTCTGTACACTTATCGCTATATCCCGTACCATAATCATTGCAAAATTTTAATTTTTGCTATATTTTTTTTGAAAAAAACCTTGCAAAAAAACCCCCCAAGTGTTTTAATTTTTTTTTGTCCACCGTTTTGTTATTTTTGCATATAAATTAATATTAGAGGTACGAGATTTATCTACTGTCACACAAAACATAAAACCATTAATTTTTTTTTTGTTTCAGATGGGCTGTTGTTCAGATTTTTTCAACAGCGCACACCTACCTACTTCTTGGGGAGTCCTCTTTACCTGGCATTTTCACAATAAAAAAGTGGTTAAAATCAATAATTTTTTTTTTGTAATTTACGAATGTTTTTGTTAAGCCCAACAAGTTGTTATATCAATAAACATAACAATATTCTTAAAAAAAAAAAAAAAAAAAAAAAAAAAAAAAACAATAATAAAAATAGCGTTATTTTTATGCAACCAAAGTAGACAGAGTCCTTAAACTTTATTAAAACTCATTGGTTTCATTAATAACTCGAATGAACAAAAGTTAACTTAAACTCATAATTCAATACGAATACAGATACTTAAAATAATTAATTTCTAATTTGTAAATTGGTAGTTTTTGGCTAATCCGTTAAGTTCTGACTCATAAATAGGAAGTTGCTTACATCTCTAAGATTGAATGTTATTTCTAAGTTCGTGGAGAAGGATTCCCAGAATTCTGGGTACATGTCAAGAACATCCAATAAGTCTTCGCGATTAATTTTGTGTAAATCACAGTACGTCAAGGCACGGACGTTGCAGCTGGACTTGCCAACAGTGTTATAGCTGCAGGGGTTCTCTCCAAAGATGTCGTCTTTGCCTATAAATAGTAGCAAAAGTGAGATGATTGCATGTAAAATGAACACTTCAACAGAAAAAAGAAAACGGCAATTTTTCTAAGAACGGAAAAAAAGCAAAATGTAAATGAAACATCTAGCTTATGTATATAGTTACAAAAGTTATGATTTGTGCTGAATCTCAAAAGAAATTAAAATTGTAGTGGCATAATTTCTAGAGGTCTGCGATATATCTATACGACGATATTTTTATCTATATTTCTAAAAAAATATCGATATTAAAAGTATCGATAAAAATCACCGATATATAAATATTTTCAATTTTTTTTTGTATTTTGATGATCGTTTTGTAGTTCCATGTGTTTTTTCGATTTTCTTTCTTTTCTTTTCCAAAACTTCAAAACTAAAGTTTGAACTTGGCTGAGAGACAGTTAAAATGGCACCAAAATATTCAATATTTTCCATACACTTAAAAGCTATTGAAAATTATCTAAATTTTTCTTAAAATCACTGCACCAATTAAGCGAAAATATATATAGATCGATTAAGCGAATATATATATATATATATATATATATATATATATATATATATATATATATATATATATATGTATTTTGTAATTTATCCATTTCAGTTGAAAAAGTAGTCACCTTACAAAAAAGCAACCATGAAAAGTAAAAAATTGCTCCGAAAATTTTGTTTCTGGCAAAATTGAAAATCAAATAAAAAAAAAATCATGTATCGATATTTTTTTCTATGCAACGATATAGTATGGATATTTATTTTGATCGATATTTCCTACCTTTAATGATTTCTCCTTTGGATGAAACTACAAAAGGATTTTCTTCTATCGAAAATCGATAGCTCAGTTATCGCTTTATTTATGCTCTCAAAACTTTGTTGCAGTATTAGAAGAACTGGATGTTTTTAACATTCATGTTAAAGAAATGTATGTTTTAGAAAAATTTGAAATTTTAATGAAATGCTTACTAATTAGTTGTTAATATTGTTTTAAATATGTTACGTAAATTCTCTTAAAGCCAACTAGTATATCGATAAAATACGTAGAAAGGAGTATAGAGAAGTTCAAGTCATAACCATTAGCATTGACATTATAAAGAAATAAGGCAGAAGATTTTAATGAAGTGATTAATTATTGATCTTCTTTTGTCAGTACATTTTCAGAATGTTACAAAGCTTCTTTTGAATTTTTAGACTGACTTAGATCTTTTTTCTTATACAATTCTTGTATTAATGAATGTAGATTTATAGAATTTTCTTATTTCATGTCACGTTATCTTTTTGATGAATAGTTTGAAGATAATAATAGATTTTTTCACATTTTACAAGGATTATCTAACTATACCTTTATTTTAATAGCTCGCTACATCACATTTGAGATGAAAAATCTTCCACCACACCAATTTAAGCTTTCACTGTTTATAAAACACGAATTAAAAATACAGGATGTCCGAATCGAATATCCTTAATTTCAACAATTGATTAAGTTAAATCTATCAGTGATTCCTAAATGGTATTAGGCAAAATTAACTGCTGAATTCTTAGATTTTGGCGACAAATTTTATTTTCTGGACAGTAGTGATCCATCCCGCGGGTCCGGACCTAGATGCTCAATTGTCTAACTTCCAAGATCTTCAGACTTCACTCCACTGGATTTTTTTTTTTTTTTTTGAAACTATGTCAAACACAAAGTCTAGTTCAAGAAACATCCGTGTTGTTGAAGACCTTCGTGACTCAATAACCGCTGCTGTTGCAACTATGGAAAATGTTGCTAAGAGAGCTCACGTAGAAGTGCACGATTTTTTTTTTTTTTTAAACTTTGTGAGTCCTGTTACCTAATTTTACATTTTTTTTTATGTTTTTTTAACTTTCTGTTAAGTATAGTGACTTCTCCAAATTAGGGACATTTGATTCGGACACCCTGTAGTTCAAATTAGCCCAAAACAGTGTACGGCGGATGACTATGATGAAAACTGGAGGACTCAGAATTGAACAGATGAAGTCTAAATTTATTTAGTTTGAGTTATTGATATTCTAGGATGTATTTTGATGAGCTTCGCCTTAACACACGTGGAGAATTAAAGAAGAGCTTTAATCAAATTATATATTTATTAAAAAAAAAAAAAAAGAAAAAAAAAAGAAATCCACATAAGTACCACTGTGTTTATTTATGGAAACTTAAATCTTCTAGGTCATTCCTAATATGTAGAATGATCATATTGATCATTTTCCGGTTTGTATTCTCAGTCTTCTAATTGATGAGCTATTTCGTTTTAACGCAATTTCTTTATCGTATTTCAGAAAAGGAATTAACAGCATACTATATAAATCAATATGCCTATCTCCAGTTCAAAAGCAACCTACATAGTGCTATTAACTGTGGAAAGTTTGTTTGCAAGTTGATGAGTTTCAAATGATTGGATCTGTAATCGATATCCGTAATGGGTCTATTGACAGTTCACAGGATTTATATGTCCTGAAGAGGTTCGGTGGACCAATATATAAAAGAAAAACTGTTATCTCTCCAAATTCTGTGAGATCTATATAAAAGATGTTCGATATCGCATATCACTAGTCGGCTTACGGAATAAGAATGGAAGATGCTCACCCAGTATGGCCATCATGACGTCATCTTTGAGGATCTCTATGGACCCCCTGGATAGGAAGTAGAGAGCTGTAAGAACGTCCCCCCGGTGGACCAGCGTATCCCCGGGGGGAGCGTGTGTCGTTTTGAACTTGAGAGACAGGGCGCGTAGGCAGCCGGGGCTGGCACCTTTGAAGGCCGAGCACTGGTTGAGCAGGTTGCGGTTTAGGTGGAGGCATATGTCCGCTTGCAGACAGTCCGGGAAACCCTTTAGGACCTACAGCCACGATAACAGCATATTATTAAAAATAATTGGCAAGATGAGCAATTTTAAGTGAGCTGAGGACAAGGCGTATTATAAGGAAAATTAAGGATAGCTCTAACAATTGTAACTATCCTAACCATGGACATAATGATTTGTAGAAGTTTGCGTCCTTTAACTTTTTGACATTTAATTTGTTTTAAATTAAATATAGAGACATTTACTTTCCGTATAGGTGCAGAATGGGAGCCTGTGATATGAGTCAATAACTATATCACACCAATAACGAAATTTCAATTGCCTTTATGAATGACGTTTTTAATAACTGAATGCAGTACATTTAATATTTAAGTAATCACATTTAGCCTATTTGTGATTTACATTTCAGTTTTATATAGTTCAACCTAACAACCGTTAGCGAACAATTTTTATGACAGCAATATCACATTTTCATTTTACAACTGTCCTTTAGAATAGTTCATGTCAAAAAACGACTGTTGAAGTTATGAAAAAAATTTGTTTAAGAGCTTATATCCATGGAAATTCATTAAAATGAGCAGTTTTGATTCCACTGAATATGTGGAGAAGTAGAATATCGGTGAGAATTTAGGCGTTTTTTATAGTGTATTCATTAAAACAATTACAATACTTTTAAATTAAATAACCTTTTACTTTATTTTTTTCAATAATTATTTTTACAATATAGATTAAACAGTTTTTACAATATAGATTAAATAATTTTTACAATATAGATTAATAGAAATAAAAAAATATTATAGGATCCATCTGAATCATACTATTAGTAACAAATTAAAAATATATGCTTGTTTTTTTAACGCAAAACTCCAGATAAGTTCAATAAGTTTATGTTAAATAAATGTTTTTATTTCAATTATTATTTAACTTAGATATCATTATGAAAATATTCCCATTATTAAACTTGTAACAGCTAACCGTCGATAGCAAATGGAAAAATCCTTATAACATTCAAATTTTTTCATGATGTTCCTAATTTAAAGAAGGTTGTACACTAATTTTTATGGAAGAGAGGGGCGGAAACTTACCATATTCATATCTATTCCATTCGTGTAGGTCCAAGCGTGCTGGAAATACTCTTCCAGACGCTGTCTTAAAGGGTTAGGAATCTGGTGGAAGCGGATAAATTCCTTCACCCTTAGTAGTTGGGTGTGGTATCGAGCTGTACCCGAATACAATCGCTGAATGATAGCCGAAACGTTACCGAAGATGCTGGCATACATGAGAGCTAGGAAAGAAGTATGGAAATTCTTAAGCTAATAAGTTTAAGCTAAATATTAGTTATTTTCATTTTTATTCTATAACCTTTATATTCTTCCACAGAAACGCATTCGATTTATGTTGTAATATTTACATTTCGTTACAGTTAAAATTTACTGATTAAAAGAAATTTAGTTCGTTTAGAGTTTGTGAGACCGTTTTTGTGAGAAATGGAAGCATTTTACCTTGAATAGCTTAGAATGTAATTACAATAAAGCTGGATAGTTGATTAATGTAGTGTTGTTTACATATTCTAAAATTGTTCTGTAAATTTTTAATTCACGAAAGTAGATTTTTCAGAATTTATTTAAAGGTATTAAGCTAAAATAGTAGTAATAAAGTTAAGAAATGTATAATAATGATACTTATTTTCTAATGTCTGTTACCTTTCATGACCTATTTTTAATGAAAGCTTTGAAAAGGTAGGGTCAATTCCTCTAACACTCTTCTACAAATTCCATGAACACAGTCGGATTGTTTGCACTGAATGTCAAACGAGTTCTTGCCTACTGTATGAGACAGCGTAGGATGGATGATCTTGGGTGAATGGTGCAATTTTCATAGTTTCATTAGGGTACTTTATTTAATTTAATTAATCGATAACTTAATTATAACATTTAAAAAATGACGGATTATCTTTTCATATATTTTTAATAAATTAAATTTTTAGATTAAAAATATTAGATATTTAAAACCACAAGTTGTAGAAAGAGCATATTTCATTAAATTATTGAATTAAAAGTATTTCTTCAAATCATTCATTAAATACATTGTGTTGCATCCTGGAACATGAAGGTTAAAGGGACGGCCGAATAGGATTTTCAAAAGAGATACTTCTTTGTTTCAAAGAGGATTATTTGTCTGTAAGAAGACTCTCACTGCAGGAGAATACTCACATCCCACGAGCATGACGATGATGGCGAAGACCTTCTCCATGTTGGTGTTGGGCGCCACGTTCCCGAAGCCCACGCTGGTAAGGCTGGTGAAGGTGAAGTAGAGGGCCGTCACGTACTTGGACTTGATGGACGGCCCTCCCCCGTGCGACTCGTTGTTGTAGAGTTGCTGGGTGTCCCGGGCCAGGGCGTCCAGCCAGCCGATCTTGTTTGCTAGGAAGGGACGCTCGGCGTTGCCGATTGCGTACCAGATGCAAGCCAGCCAGTGGGCGATGAGCGCGAAGGCGGCCACCAAGAGCAAGAGCACTGCCGCCCCATACTCCGAGTAGCGGTCGATTTTGCGAGCCACTCGCACCAGCCGGAGGAGGCGAGCGGTCTTCAGGAGACCGATCAGCGTCGTCGTCTAATTTGGAGTGGAATGGCATGGTTCAGTCTTACATAAGAGGAGATGAATATAGGAAGAGTGGGATAACCTCGGTGGATGCTAAGTTTTTTGTTGTTGTTGTTAATAGCCCCGAAGCTGCCGTCATTTGACATTGAGGACCGATTTCGCTAATAATGAAATCATATCTCTTAACGTCACTTACGTGTGTGAGATACAATACGAAGCAGAGACATCTGAAGGTATAATTTTCAGGCATTGTCGACACATTTCACAATGAAGAATAGTAAATTTGCCATATTACTATGACACACAACATGAGAATTTTGCCAAAGTTTTGGGAAATCCAACAACCGTCTTCGAAGACTCTTTACTCATTTGGCAATAAAGAATAATAAATTTAATAGGGCTTCTACTAGATGCATTATAACGATAACATTTTAGCACTAACTTTTATCTTCAGTGACCGTTGACTCAATTGCAAATGGAGGATATTAGTCTATAAGACGTTTCTGAGATACACCGTAAGTTAACTTGCTATAATGTTTTGGGATACTGAATATATTGCCTAGAGAGGTTATTTAATCCACAAGATGTTTATGGTATATGTTACGAATTTGAAAATGTACTGCGATGGTTAATTTATGTCTTTATATACTGCTGACTCCATTCAAATTGGGCACATTTATTACCCAAGATGCCTTAGGGATACAAGTTGACTATTACGCATGTGACTAAGTTTGAATTGATAGGGAAATTAGTACAAACCGTGGTTACATCAATATGTTTCTTTAGTATCGCGGGAAATTGTTGAAGTTCAGGCAAGTACGAAAATTCCATTTATGTTTGACTATCCGTTTATTTATGAGACATGCATAAATTATGCCCTCGAACTCTATATCTCTATATTTTATGTATCATAGTGCTGAATTAAATCATTTTTTCTCTGTGTTACTCAATTTCAGATATGAAAATGTTGACGGAGCTTCGGAGCTTGATTAAAGCTAAGTACCACTGTTTAAATTTAGATGGCACTCAGAATGGGCCATTGGAAAAATTTTATTTTTTGAATTTCTACTTAAACTTGTTTCCTTCACTAAAAAATCTTGATAAAGTGATCGTACTTTAATTTGTTTACCTATAAACCAAGTGTAACAACTCTGTTAGTTAATTTTAAATTGAATTCGACAAACATTATAAAAAAATTGAAAATTAGTCATCACAAGTCTCAATTCTGTTTACCATCTTAAGTATTTTAAAATTTCATATAGGAACAGTTGATCTTAACATACAAATTAATGTTAATTATATTAATATTTTCCATTTAAATTTTCAAAAAATTTACAATTTTGTAAAAAGCGATAATTATGGGATTTTAATTCAAATATACTTTTTGATATTTATAGGCCAATTAATTTGAGGTAATATCTTCGCCAAAAGTTATGAGAGGTGTGAGTCGCCCAGCATTTGGTAGGATCACTGACAGAGAGATAAAGGACATGACCCTGCGCTTGCTCTTCGTGACAGCCTCCACACGCCACTTTGGCCACGAGCCTCTTACAACATGGTACAACATTGCAACATACGATCAGTCAAAATTACAACACACACCGACATATACAAGTAACACACATGCAAAGAGAAGTAGTACTAAAGGTAGTGCCACAGAAATACGCTGACAAGAAAGGAAATTGAAAAAACAAGCATGCAGAGTAGGAAACAGTAGCTACATTGACAATTGATGCTATTTTGTGTCGCAAAAACGTGATTGAGAATGTTATAAGTTTAAGAGTTTTTTAAGTTTTGTATACACTTAAACAGATTAAAATATTTAACTTGAAAACGTTTACCTTATTGTTATGCTACTATTTAAATGATGAACAGTGTTTTTTATTTGGAAAGCATGAAATTTTTCGTTGTTTTGATAGTGCTTTAGCACTGCATAAAATTGTATGTAATATATTAAAACAATTCTTACTGTGCTATTTTTATACATATAATTTTTTGCTTGGCTGTGTTTATCAGTGGCATATTTTATGGCTAATGGATACTGGAACAACTATAAATTAATTCAATTCCAAAACAATTTTCTTTTGTTCTTAAACACCTATTTTGAAGGTTTAATGGTTATAAATGAACTGACACCTAAATGTAGAGATTACATTTTGGATTCTCAATATTAAGAAAAATTCATGAAAGTATTTTACTGTAAAAAAGTTTCCCAAATAATTACAATTTAACTTTTATAATATTATTTTCAGCGCCTGCTAGCTATTTATAAAAATTAATAATATCTTTTTTAAATTTCATACACATATAGGTAACTATTTATTAGAAATTGCCAATGATTAAGTCTTTAATACTTTACCATAAATATATTTGGAATGTATTTTAGGCATACATCACTTGACATCATAGATCCCTTTAACTAACACTATTTACATTTTTCTGGATATTATCTAAAGCTCGTTTAACAGTGTATAATGAGGACGATCTATATATAGCCCTAAAACAAGACGTTTCTAAAATATTCGCTTGATCTTTAACTGCAAAGTCCATTGGCGGGTGCATTACTCAATAATCTATAAAATTGAGTGAGGAATAGTTAAGAGTGATAGTCACGATAGTCACGTTCTAATAATTAAATATTTTAATTTCACACTAAAACTCAAAGTGTGTTGTAAATATGAAATATATATATAAAAAAAGGACTTATTTATTATTCCCTTAAATTGAACTTTATGATTAAAATCTGATTTAAAGTTTGAATATGCGTAAAATTGGTTTATTTCTCAAGGTATGTTTCAGGTTAAGTGAGCTTATAGTTAGAGGTATATCAATGGAAGCTATAAGAGAGATGAATATACTGAATTACACAATTTCAATTCTCTGCATTCTCAGAACATTCAAGGAGAATCAAGCACAGGAGGAGTTAGACCATAGAATTATTTAGAAGAGGAGTTCACTTTTTGCTGCAGAATTTATTACATTAAACATACTTTAAAACGCGTATCAAGCTGACAATAAAGTGTGGTGTAAATGAGAGAACAGGCTTTTGTTTAGTAAAAATGAAATTTGTAAACCATTGTTAATTGTATTTGGAAAGTTAGAACTGAAAGTAGATTACTTTTTACAGTGCAATGACAATGTATTATATGAGTTTTTTATTTTTATGTATGGCTTCTATACTCTATATATAAAACGAAATTTCTCAAATAAACTAATATCTATTACTAAAATATGAATTAATACTTTTTAGAAACACTTTATTTCTACAGCCTTCTAAAGTTAGCATAACTTATAAGAAAGTACATAATTAGTTTGCCTACCATCTCTGTACACACTAAAGCAAAACTGCTTAAAAGCTATTACTAATATATGCGTGTAATACTTTTTCTTTGAGATTAACTTATATATATACTTTACTTTTTTTTTCTTTTTAAGGAAAATAAGAATGCTATTATTTCAATATTGTTTAAGAATTATACTGAATTTTTAAAAAGGCTATTTAAGGATAAACATTTCTATTTTATTATATTTTAAAATTTCAGAGAATAAAAGTAATAATTGAAGTAAGAGATTTGAGATTGAATAAAAGTAAATATTGCCATAAATAGTAAATTGTTCTTAGCTATCAGTTGTTTATGAAAACCTATAAGTCACATTTTGATGAAATAGTTTTCAGAAATAATGTAGTCTCTTGGGAATATACATACAAATGGATATTTTTTCAACATTTGCAGTTTTTTAAGATCGTATTCGGCAAGATAATTGTTTTTTGATTTTTCAAACTGGCGTATAAGTGTTTAATGGAGTTTCTCAAATAACTGATACTAACGATTATTTTTTTTTCATTTTTCTTAAATCGCATTTTAAGTAAACATAAAACATAATTATAAATTTTGGTTTGATTTATTATACGAATATTAACTCTATAGTTATTGTTACTAATGAAATAGATATTCCGACAGACTGAGCATATATTATGATGTCAGTTTCAAAGCAAGCGTGATTATTTTAAGATTTAACTTTCATCTAAACTTTACCATCAAAGCCTTCTATTTATTCTACTAATTTTGGAACATTGAGAGCGAAAACATTTGACGTCATATCCATATATACATTTTCAGTGCAACCAATGCTCATGTAAAGATACCATGCAGAACATGCAAAAAGCGGTTGCAACATCAAACTATAAAAAGAAGTAAAAAGAGGCACGCACGTGGTGTTGGTAGCTGCGGAAGTGGAAACGAGGAGTATAAAATGAGATGTAAATTGATAAAATATTGATATTTAAAATTATTCAAATTTTTATCTAAAGAAAATAATGAAGCTTCTACTAGGGGCTGAAGGATTTGAAAAAGTATGGGGACCATGCAGAGGGCCTTTCGAAGGCAAATGGTTTTTTTTTTCTTGCATCAATCATCCTCCCACCTACCAAATCGTAGGGGGATGATTCGATGCATTTGTCCGTTTGCCTTCCTTTGTGACCTATGCAGAAACTGTGAGTGCCTAGCAGTATAAATTAGGTTATAATGGCATTTTTGATGACACAGAAAACAGTCTAAAATGCGCTCGCAGAAATCAAATTGCAATTTAGAAGCAGTATGTTTAAATTTGTGGAAATTTGCTTATGATCACTGAAATTGTGAAAGGCTAGTATGCTTTTGAAGTGAAATTTGCGATAGTATAAAATGTTTTGTCTTTACCTGGAAAAATTCTTTTATATGAATAAAAGGATGGAGATAAAAAAAAATCACCATCTACTATTTTGAATTTTTTTTTTTTAAATTTTTCTGTCGGTACGTTTCAAAGTTATATTCCAGAGTCTCAATATCCAATTCAATATTTTATTAAAAATATTTTACAAACCACAAGTGTTATATGTTTCGGAATCTTTTCCCAGTAGCGATTATTGGATATCAAACACACAAGTTTTTCAAACTTAAACAATGATTATATATTTTTTAATTTTTTTTTAAAACAAATTGTAATTTGTTTATGCTAGAGTATGCATGAAATAGTTCAATGTAAAATATTGTACAAATTTCTTAATTAGTTCTTTCGTTTCTAATTTCGTTACTTTTAATACTTCGTACGAACGGACGGATGGACAAACAGATATCCAAGTGATTCTATATAGGCTTTTTATCACTGTATACTGAAAGGAATGAAATTATAAATGAGGGGGAAAATAATTTATGGATTAGTAGAGCTATAGTATACGAAAAATTACCTAATATTTTAATGGGAATAAATAAATTTTCTTAAAATATGATTATTAAAAATTGCTAAATTTGCTGCGTCACTGCAATTTTCACAATAAGTTTTAATCATACTGCTTCTTTTTAACATTTATTTTAAAACATTATTAATTGGTATTGAAAAGCATATAAAAAGCCCACACGTATAATAATTTCTAAAATAGTATGTTAAGAACAAATATACAAATTCACAAGTATAATTATACTTATAAACTATTATAAAAATAAATATGTCAGGGCTAATGACACTGTTCATATATAATATTTAGAAAATAACAATGTATGACAGAGAAATAGATTTTTATTTTTTCCTAACGCTTTACTGTAAAACAATTTTTTATGGCACTTATGTTTCTTAATGGAAGAAAAGTTTCCATACTGTTTATTCAAATTACCGCTTAAAAGGTTTTCTTAACATTTGAAACTAAATTGATTGCCTTATAACTTACTTTGGTTTGGTAATATAACAAAACATTAATCCCTAATTAAGTCATAGGTTA
Source organism: Linyphia triangularis (assembly GCA_963978545.1). NCBI lineage: Eukaryota > Metazoa > Arthropoda > Arachnida > Araneae > Linyphiidae > Linyphia > Linyphia triangularis. The sequence continues at coordinate 36,553,242 of OZ021727.1, read as the reverse complement.
ATGAGTTTGGTACTCTACTTTTAAGGAGTTACAATTAAATTTGAAAATATCATTTGGATTTAGAGCTACTTGCAAGTAATAGAATAATTAAAAGAAATAATTTCTTAGGATATAAACTATTTTTCAAGATATAAATATGTACTTTAACATTAATGGGAAAGGGTGACTTAGATTAAATTGAAGAAAGAGTTTTGACTTGAATATAGTTTAATATTGAATTTGAAATGTCTTTTAAAGAAGTATCAATACATAAATTCTTGGTAACTCTAAAATGTTGACCTGATTATGTTACGGAAAATTACAAGAGAGACAAATTTATTGGCTCAATTTGCGGATTTGGGGAATAATGACATCAGAACCACAAATTCTGGATTTGTTTGATATGGCGCATCATAATGCTGAGATTCTTATGATACTAAAGGTGCATTTTTGTAGTTCTAAAATATGGTATTATGGACGATATTTAATATGAAATGGATGTTTTCTACTGTCACAAGAAATGGGTAGATTCATTAATGTTTACGAATGGTACCTTAGTAAGATTTGTTTTTTATAAATGATGTGATTGGAATTAATAGCTGTATAGTTCCGAAAAGCTGGGAGAGCTTGCTTAGTTTTGAGGATCTAAATGGTCGATATTCAGACTTTTTATTTTTAAGGTGCCCGACTACGTTTAAAATGGCAAAATCAATGAAAATTTCATTTTTTTCTTCTTTTTTTATTTCGTTTTATATAAATTAAAAATTTCTCTTTTCAAATTAGTTAGTATTTTTCTTGTACTTTAAATAGAAGTTTATCTACAGTCGTTCAAAAACGGTTGTTAATACGAAAATCCATGCAGAGATTCCAATATCATGTTTTCTAAATAATAGATTTTTTGCTAGTACTGAAATACGGCTTTTGTTCCACCTCAAAATGTATTTATGATAGAGTTATAATTTTTAGTACAGTTGTTCATTATACTATGTTGAGTATCATGGCCTATAGATTTGATTGTACCTATTTTTTTCCGAAAAGTTATTGCTATATATACATAATAATATGTTGCAAAAATATTGAAATTTAAGTGTAATCTTATACAACAGTCTATATATTTTTTATTTTTGAAAATATAACTTAGATTTTAAATCATTATACTCATGAATATTATAGAATCATGTAATAAAAAGTAAAACAAAATATATTTAAATTTTTTTTTTTTTTTGCAACATTAGCGTTTTGACAAAATATTGGTGTCAATTTCGACCAAAAGCTCTTTTTTTAGAAAAATAAAATTAAAAAAGTTAATATTTTTGTCAATTTCATGTTTTTATCATATAATGAACATTTTAATGCAATAAAAAGTTTCCTTAATAAGGTTTCTTTAAGAAATTACTCCCAACGTAGTCGGATACCTTAAGTAATTGAACTGGAACTTTAGGCGGTGGAATGGGGTCAAAGAGAGACTGTTTAGAATGTAGAATAAGGGCTTGGGGATTAATGCTGATATGTTGTATGGATATGTTCCAAATGTAAAACATGTATTGGGGTTGCCTTCTGTGGTATTCAAGGATCTTTATCTAATTTGAGACTGGGATGTATGACGATGGTGATGATGTTTACCTCGTCGGTTTCCGATCCGAGGAAGAGCAGGTCGAAAGGTATGGCCGCCACGACGTCGATGATGAACCATCCCCGGAGGTAATGGACGGCAATCTTGCCGGGGTGGCTGATCACCTCGTCGTTGGAGTTGACGTACGTGGTTCGGAAGTTGATGATGATGTCGATGATGAACATGACGTCGACCAGCAGGTCGATGACCACTATCGGGTCGTCGCCGTACTTTTTGTTGCGCTTGTCCTTCTCCTCGCTGAGCAGGAAGGCGGCCACGTAAGGGGTGAAGATGGCCGTGTACATCACCAGAAGGAGGATGATCCAGTCCCAGACGGCCTTGAAGGGCGAGTAGTGGAGGATGGTCCACTTGTGCACCGTCGGTTTCTTCAGCTTGTACTCGGGCAGAACGTCAGCTCCCAGGGACAGCACCTACGCAACAAACATCCTCATGAGGCATGTAATCAAAAGGCCAAAACCAATAAATTGAATACCAACCCTCTTTTAAAATGGTGGCAGAATGCAATTCCACAGCATTCCTCCATCCTACACAATTGTCTATAAGTTTTGTTATTCAGTGATGTTGTGCAAATAAAAAAGCATCGTGGAACGTCATTCCACCATGTTTCCATTCCACCAATCCATGGTAGCAAATATATAAGTTTCGAGTAAAAATATAACAATGTTAAGTCTATCATTAATGTAACCATCGCCCACCATCAGGAATGGATATGGGAAACTGAAATTATCTTGTTGCAACTTTGAAGACACAAATGTCGAAAGTAAATTCAAGTGATTAAACTTTTCCCAATTTTACAATTAATTGAGATGAAAATAAGTTTATGCAATATATAAGTATAAAAAAATGTGCTTTTGTTCGGATGAAAAAATATTTTGAAAAAAATTGAATTTATATGGCTCAAGGTAAAAATTATAATGCTATTCAAAATTGTATTTTTAATAAAATATAGGAACCTTTAGTTTATATGATTCAAAAGAAAGTAATTTTCAGTAATTTTATCTTGAAAATTTTCCAGATTGTGAAATTGAAGGTTTCTTGAAAGTATGTCTCCAAATCCCTTCATTTGTCCATCATAACAAAGCTCTCAAATTTAAGTGAATTTTGAAAAAATCTCTTTGTTATTGATTACAAAACACTTCTAACGTTTTACTTTATTTAGTATACTAACGCATGTTCTTGTTTTCCCCGTTTGTACATAACACGAAACTTTGAAAAACGTTGAAAGACGTGTACAACATTTCGAAATTCAGTATATTTTTGAACAGGACGAGATGTAAAATTGAAGTTTCAAAGCCTTACAAGATGGAAGGACCCTCATAGTGTCCGATTGTTAAAAATACTACCAGAAGTAGAGTTAGGACTAAAAGAAAAATCAAGAAAGTCATTGAGATTTGAGACATATGCATTGTTTATTTTTACCGAAAACTTTCCATGTAATATTAAATTTTGCCGACGATAATAGAAAAGGCTGATATAAAGAACAAAAGGTTAGTTTCAATATTGGAACATTTGTATGTGATGTATGTAAGTTAGAAATATATACCTATCTCTTAAAAAGTATAATTATTTAAATGTTGTTCAATTTTTTAAATTTGATCTTGTAACTTTGCTAATGTTTTGTAATGTTAAGGTTATGATGCTACATGTAAATAAAAATTTACCTGAAAAATGAATTTAGCAGTGTGCACATTTTTTTTAACGCATTGTATTCAAATTATGGACAGTAAAATTTAAGAAAGTTTATTTTATAGTTTAATTGTAAATAAGCAGTTTCTAAAAGTATAAAGAATATAAAATCAGACTCATAATAAGACTGTTGTAAATTCAATGTTTTCCAAACAAATTTGAGTGCAATATGATTTATATTCATTTCGTAAATAGTAAATAATTCTGAATATTTAATATGACGATGAGAACATTTTAATTTATATTATAAATTTAAACAAAATAAGTGTAAAATCTGAATAACGCGTCCTACACCGAAAATAATGGATTTTAGTATATTTCTCAAAATAATAAAGGCAATTATAAGTTCAACTTACTATTTTTATTAGGGATACACACAATTTTATTACTGATAGGGAGGACTTATTGAATAAATGTCTTTAGTGTGTGTGTTTGTAGACATGAAATTTTTTTTAAGAATAGCATCTTTTAAAAATTTTGATAACATTTGTAATCATTATGCACTTAAAATTATGGATACTTCAGCTACTCTAGCTTTGATTAATCAAACATATCAAAGAAATTTCTAGATGTTATTATTATGTTTATTAAATTTCAAATGAATTTTTCGTATGCAATTATATTAAATTCGTGTTGTGGAACATCGCACAGCTTTCAATTACAGTTTAATACTGGTCACGGTATTTAAATTTGGCATGAATTGATGTAATTTATCGGTTTTTTTTTCATGTTTTCTTTAATTAACAAATAGTTTAGAGATGTTTTTGGTAATAATTATTGCATCGGGAATTTTTTTTTTTTTAGTGATACAAATGAGAAATAGACGTTGTTGAGTAATGCTAGAGGGAATAGAACTCGAGTTAGACTCGTTTTTTTTAAAAAACTTGTTATGCCTTTATCGAATTTATACGGTAATTCATAGGTGAAGATATTTTGAGCACCTTAAAAGGTAAATCCAAAGCGATCGTTATTAAAATCCTTAGAGACATTGTTTAGAAAATGCTGAAGAATATAAATTTTCTTAATCAGTATGAGCATGAGTAATCTTGATGAAAATTTCGATCATAGGTTCCATGAGTATCAAGGGTCCTTATATAAAAATTTATCAATGACAAACATTTCTTTCCAGACCCCTTATTTGAACTCGGGATGTTCCAAACCATGTAGAAATACAAAGAAAAAAAAATCTAAGTGATTTTTTTCATAACCCTATATGCCTACCAAACGGTATAGTGGTTAGCATCCTGGCTTCTAGACCGCGAGGTTGCGGGTTCGAGTCCCGTGTTTGGCATGGGTGTTTGTAAATGTATGTTGGTTTGTTAAATGACGAAATGTTTCGGCGCATTATAGCCCTCGTGATGCTGATGGCGCCAGATAATCTGAATACAACCAACCAATCATAACCCTATATTAAATACAGACTAATTAAAAGCAAGAATACAAACTTGATAGTTATTGTGTTAACTAAGATTTTGTGTGCGATTATTTGGTATATGAAACCTAAACAACTCTCCAAAATATCAAAGATAAAATATTATGGAAAAATTAAGAAAAAGTGTTTGCAAATATACTTTAAGTTACCAATGAAGCACATTTTAATAAGATTTATTAGACTTTAATTTGAAGGATATAGATGTTAGAGTGAATTAACGGTATGAATAAGAACTTTTATTTTCTTCAGAAATATAGTTTAGAGTAAGTGAGGAATCACATTAAAGTAAATATAATGCAAGCATATGCATTCAATTGACACATTTAAAAATATTTAGATAGCTAAAAAATTCTTTTCCTTCATCCCTTTAAAAAAAAATTACAATTGTATTAATTAGAGCACAAACCTATTTCTAACATTTAAAGCAATTGTATTTGCATATGTCAAGTAAAGAAGAAATAATCTAAGAATTTAAAATCTATCACATAGCTGTAAATATCAGGAAGAGTATTTGAAAATAATTGCTGTAGTTATTAAATAATTTCACATTGAACAGTTTAGCTACATTACTAGCACAATTTTTTTTTTTTTTTGAAAATAAGATAAAAGAACTATTTTCCATAATGATTGATTTTCTAATTCCCCCCCCTTCGTTTAAAATGGATAGAATATAACTGATCAATTTTCCTCAATTAACTCAAAATAGGAATATATATATATATGCTGAGTTATTACATACTGTTTGGATATTAGTTATTTGTCCTTAACAACTGTCGAGTCATTACGATGGTAAAAGGTTCCCGTCAAAAAATGTGTACGTTCTGCGTTATAGTGATTGGTATAAATGAGGTCCTATGTAAGTTCCAGCATGTTTAAAAATATCGAAGTAAGAAGTATTTTGATGAATTGTAAGAAGTATTTGAAGTACATTGATGAATGCTAAACAGCTTTTTCTAAAAATTATCAAATAGTGATTATTACAAAGAAGATTATTACTACCAGGTAATCTTTCAAATGCAGCTCCAATTATTGGGGTTTCATCCATTTTTTATCCGGTGACCCACATTGCGCGATAAAATGAGTAATTATCATTAAGAAATGCTGGCGTTGAACTTTATATACCCAATATGAATTTTTTAAACAGTGCATTATACAGTATGACACGAATAAATGAATCTATTCCCAATTTGAATTCCTTAAATATTACACAATATGTTTGGTCGGGAATGAACGTTATATACCCCAATCGAATCTTGTAAGTAGTACACATTTGGTCCAAAACGAATTATGAATACTTGATTTGTATCTTGACAATAGTAAATTACTCTTTTGGTAATTGAGTTTGGTTCAATACCAACACGTTCTGAATGCAAAATAAAATTCAATAAATAGATAACAGTATCATAAATAAATATAATACCAACACACCGTTGAAGCAACTGCTGGTGGTGATGGTGGTTTCTCACTTTCTGGAGTAATGACAATTTCTATGGATGCTCTTTTATTGTTCAACTTCCCATTGGCTGAGTTAATTTTTTTCTCCAGTTTTATATCATTCTTTCGAGCCTTTTTAATCTTCTTTTTAGAAGGACGCTTCGGCGACTTGGCAGTGGCCGAGTAAGTAATTGCGAATGCGGCAGATGCCATAATTAGAGCGAATTCCATTAGATAGAGGATCCAGTTGTTGGAGAACATGGAGCCAGATAGTGAAATACATTCACATAAATGGACAGTTTCAATGGCTGTTTCCCATAGGAAAGAAAATTAGTTGAAATGATACTAAATACTTTGCCATGAAGCTTTTCTAATTCTGTTAATGATTTAAAGAATGGATACTTCGAATTTAAAAAACAGATCAATGTGAGGTTTGGAAACAGTTTCTATGATCTTGCAATTTTCGCCAAAAGCAAAGGCAGTAACTTTTTTAAAAATATGGTTGGTGATGTAAAAGAGTCAATCTACAACAAGCAAGTTATCTGCATTAAATTACTCAGTCTGAAATAAATATGGAATTTTATGCAAATATGAATTCAATTGATAGTGAACTAAGGGGAATTTACTGACCACAACTGAATGTTAAGATATTTGAAAAATAATTGATTATTTTATATATTTTTAAATTTTAACTTTGTTCATTGGTTCTACATGCATTATTTTATAATCAGCCATTAGTAAAGTCAGATAATTTCTTGGATCATTTAAATACTATTTTTGCCCTACTATTTGATATCCTTTAGGAATGAACATAACTTGCACATCAATTTTTTTCTCTAGCAAAGCAGCGTTTGCAGTACTTGGAAAAAACCCACCAACAATGTACTCGATATAATCAGTATCCAAATCTTGTTCTCACGAAACACATAAATTTAATCCAATAGCAACGATCCAGTGTCACGGAATAGTTAAATATACATACTTTAAAAAGTGAAACGAACCAATACGATAATAAGCGTTCACAAAAAAGATTGGCGTACCACACCCGAAACAATTGCACTTCCGACTTCAGTTACTTCGGGGTTTGGCGTATTGAAGCTTTTCCATTATGACATTTGAAAGGTTTCTTCGGCGACTTAAGCAGTTGGAGGTAATTGTATTAAAAGGAAGCTCGCGCATGCGTACTAAATCTACTTTGCGTTTAAAACGATTTTTTTTCTGGAGATATTGTCAAGAGATACCTCGAGGTATTTTTTAATTTTTGTCCTGAAATGAATCATTGATTAACTTTTAATCTAGATAAAAAGTTATCTAAATTAAGCGTTTGTATAAAGGTATTTAATTATTAGATTTGATACTTTTCTTTATAATATTGGAATTTATTGTTTTAGCTCAATAAGAATTTTAAAATTAAGGAATTTAAAGTTTGTTGTAACAAACAGAGTTACTGAATTTTGTTGACGAAATCTTCATTGAGAATCGAATGTTTTATATATTTAAAAGGTGTTTTCTTTTAAGAAGATGAATTCATTCAGGCAATGAAATGAGTTTTCTGTGGACATAAGTTTCTTAACAAATAATTTTATAAAGTTTAAAATTATATATATAAAGATTTTTAATTGTGAAATTTAACCACAAACTCGTCACTTAATACATAAGAATCTATACTGTTAAATTTCCAACTTAATAACTTTATTAAAATGCTTAGTTTTTTTTACTGAAAACCCATTATACATGAAAATAATTTTCAAGTAAAATGTATACAAACTAAAGTATAATACTAATTAAATGAAGACAAATCATTTACTTGTTTATTTCAAATCAAACATAAAGGAAATTTCAGAATTACCGCAATCAGGCAACAAGATAATTTCGGATCATTCGAAGGTAAGTTACCATTACTTTTTTTACTGAAAACCCATTATACATGAAAATAATTTTAAAGTACAATGTATACGAACTAAAGTGTAATACTAATTAAATGAAGAAAAATAATTTACTTGTTTATTTCAAATCAAATATAAAGGAAATTTCAGAATTACCGCAATCAGGCATCAAGATAATTTCGGATCATTTGAAGATAAGTTACCATTACTTTTGAGAGGTAGATTTTTTCGAAATAATAATAATTTTTATTTTTTTATTTTTTTTTATTTTTACTATTGGTACTTCATAACGATTTTTATAACATATTCACTGCTTCACAGTTGCTTTTACAATAGCGTATAAAGTGTTTATCTTTCAGGTAAACATACGCAGTAGTATTTGCATATTAATAACTATTTAAAGCTGGAGAAGGAAAGTTTAATTTTAGTTTAAGCACAATAGAAATTTTGTCCCAAAATTTATTCGTATTGAGATTTTTGTTCTTATGAAGTTTCTTGTTCTATGAAGTTTTTTGTTCTTATAAAGTTTTTTGTTTGTATGAAGTATTGTTTCTTTGTATGAGTTTTGTTAGCATAAAGTAGAAGGTATTTAACTCATTTAACAAAGTAATTTATTCTTGATTGTTTATTTTTAGTAAATACATTCAAGGTAAATATCTAACAAGATTGTATATTCTTTTAAAATTTGTTAAATTACACAATATACTCTTTCATATTTAACTTTTGAGAGTATAAACGTTATAATTGTAAAGTAAAATATTTGGACCTTCTCTCTATATAATACGATTTAAAATCGTTAATTTGAGGGGGTTTAATAAAATTTGTTTTACAATAAACTACTTTATGAAAATTATACAATTTTTAACATCGTTACAAAATTGTTGATCAGTAGTTTGGTAAAGAAAGCATGAAAAAAGTAAAATCAATTGTAAAAGATGCTTTTGTTTTTAATCTAGAAAGTTCATTTTCTAAATGTAACGTTAATTTAACAAGCCTCCCATAAACTTTAAAATATAATACCACATGATTTTAAGTTAAGTTAGTTATGTTAAATGGAATAATTGAATTCTGTCTTTTAACTATAGTACCTTCAATAAAGGCAATAAGTCGTATTTAATACTTGATATACCAACATTTTAATAAACAAATATATCTTTAGTTTAAAAAAGAAATGAGTTCAAGAGCTAAAGGAGTAGATCAAAAGGTTTTTTTTTTTTTTTTTTTTTTTTTTTTTTGCGAAAACTGTTACATTTCTTCATTAATTGCAAAAATTATCGGTTAAATACTGAGGGATATCAACTGGTTGGAAATATCTTTCGTTAACAAAGCTACTTTATTAGCTACGACATGTTTCAAGAAACACATTTGATGTCTATGAGAAAGAACCTTGAGGTTTCCTAGTGAACAATTCTCAAATGATTTCTTAATTCCCAAGGGTAATAAATTTTTCTTTTCTAAGGTATATGTTTGATGAATAGTTGGAGGTTGTTCACTTAGTTGGCATAGTGACGATGACTATTAGTCATGAACTTACCGAGAACTATGATTATACAATTTTATATTACTACTTTTTTCTTTCAAACTTTGTTAACAAAAAGAAAATTGATGATGATGGGAAACTGATGTTGAAGTTTCAAATATCTTGAATGTATTATTTTCAGAAAAGAAGATTGTCTATAGCAAAGCAATAAAAACTGAAATTTTAAAGGAGTATAAGCAAATTTCATTTTAAGTATTTCTTGTTATCTTACCTTGATGAACCAATTGAAGATTGATAAATATTTCAAACCTTTAGCATTAATTAAACTTTTATTTTTATAAATGCATAAAGCATCATAACAAAACAATATAAACTTATGATTTCTGATATTTTAACGCTTAATTTTTATACTTTGAATAAACATGGCATAATTTTAAGTTGAACACCATAAGAAAGTATGTAAATAGATTTATATAATTTGAAAAAGATATTTTTTGACGAAAAGAAACGAATTTTAAATCCGGAGATCATGTTTTAGTTTACTTGCTTTGGTTAAGGTTATAATGCAATTTGTTTAATTTATCAACATTAAAAACTATAGTTGTTCTAATTTTATCAACGGATTACCATATTTTCAATGTTTTGATGACTATTGATTTGATTATCAAATATCAAAGGCGGAATAAAAACAATTTATAAAAAAAATTTAATAATGCAATTTGAGAATTCCAATTTTGTCACCAAATTATAATTGCTTACCATAATTGAAATCTTTTTTTCATAATATTTTTTAAATTAAAGTTTCGAACCAAGACATCTGCCAATTATTGATGTTTAAAGAAATACTTTGTTGCTCCATGACTGTAAACAAACGACGATGCCAGTTTTAGTCGACCGAAAACGTGACTTGGCATTGTTTCTTAGTGACCCTTTCAATTACTATTTAATCGCTCAACAATAGTCAACAATGAACAGCCAGACAGTAATATATCTCTTAAAGTGACAACTTCAATTTATTTTGAAGAGTCTAAGAATTGAAACCTTTATCTATTATCCCAATCCCTCTAGTGGAAACAAATCAAAAACCCAGCAGTCAAGCGAAAATATTAATAGTCAAGTTTGGACGACTTTCAACTCACAGGAATGATTTAATCCCGATTCAAATTTACATGACAGCGTGACATTTCAATCGTCTGTTTCCTTTCTAGGTCAATAGAGGGAGGTCCTGAACGAAACGCCTTCTTTTTAACATCTACATCCCTTGAAAAAAGCAAGGAGCAAGGCAAATTATTCAGCCGATAAAGAATCCCAGTTATGGGAAGATGCTTACTTTTTGGCCGTTATCCATGATAATCTCCCCCCTAAGACCCCAACCAGCAGCAGTGAAAATAATAAAAGAAGACCTCCGACAAATGGCATCGATTTGGCAGGGTTCTGATGTACATAATATTATTGTGTGACCTTCAAAGGGTCAGTAAAGTTTTTACCCTTTTCTTAGCAGGGGCGGTGTAGGAAAGCACCCGCCTGACGATCGATTCAGAAGAGTTGCATTAGCGGTAAGATATTAATGGAATGAGGTTGTGTTTTTCTTCAAGTCGTGAAGTAGGAAAGAAGGGCATAACTGTGACGCTATTTTAGGTACTTTGGTTTTGCAGATGGTTATTAGGTGTGGCGTTGTGGTGGGTCTCTAAGTGATAACAAGGGTGTGTAATGTGGTATAAGAGTGTGACCATATTTTTTTTATGTCCTGGTTTTTATAGTCAATTTATTCTGCATTGATTAGTGTGAGTCAATTTTACTTTACAGTAGTATTGTGGGTATAGTTCAGAGGTCGGAAGCCAATGACCAGTGGCTTTTGACTGATTGTAGCCCTTTCTCCCTATAGGCTAAAGGCAAAAAAAAGCATAAAACCATTTTTTTCCTATTGTTTTAAGTTATATTTATTACACGCCTGATGTTTGGATAAAAGTATCTCCAAGTCCCAACTCTTTCAACAGCATTAGAAGCCATGAGGAATTTAATGATAAACATTTGTAACTATTAATAAATGTAAAATGTCAATCTGTGTATCAATCGTTCTAAATGTCATTTTGAAAATTGTATGATTTTATATGCGTTTAAGTTTATTTACATACATAAATTAAAAGCATTTTTTTTTAAAGTGCAGTGAATTTGTTTGTATTTTACTTTTGCAATAAATGAGTTTTTTTTTGTTATAAAAATCATATGACGATTTTAGATTAGAAGATATAATATTTTCAAATAAATATCTTAACTTTTCCAGTTGCAACATTAAACTAAGAAATTTATGCTTATACTTAAGTATTGTTCTAAGTGAAAAAGTAGAGAAAACAACTATATTAACAACATATATATTACCAAAATATTACAAAAAAAAAAAAAAAAAAAAAAAAAAAAATATATCATTACCCAAATGCGTTACATGATCTAATTATAGGTCAATGAATTAGGTTGACTGTTTTCTGATTGAGAAATATTCACCGTTTTATAACTGGCTCTTAATCTTAATGAAAGAGAAATTAAATTATGTGGCCTTTAGGCGATAAACAGTTGCTGGTAGCTGGTTACGTTGGATATTTTGATTACAGACTTTTAAAAAATATTATTAATTTTGTTTGCATCAAAATGGAAAAATTAAATTAATTTTTTTAAAATTTGATAATTGTTTGTTTTAGATATGAGTGCGTAAATTATAATTTGTTATTAAAAAAACCATCGCAAATTATATTATTCTATTTTAGATGAACGTGGAAAGTAATAAGTTAAAAATAATGAACTTTTGCGTTTCTGGGGGTATGTGTGTTTTTTAAATGCAAAATAAAACAGATTATAGTTTTGAAGATTTTACTATTTTTGTTTTTTAAAGGTAATTTCAAGCACAGCCAGAATGTAAACCAAATTGTTACAAAGGAAATTAAGTTCGATTATAAAAGTAATGGATAGATTTAAAAATTAATGAGCCATTAAATTTAAAAATACTTATTATTTAATTTAAATTTCAAAGTTAATAAAGTACGCATGGAATTCTACTATATTTCTTATGGCTTGTCTTATGATTTGAAAATTCTGGAAGTCGCAAGAAACATTTAGAGGTGCCCAAATAACGTTGGTAATAGGAGCAGGTCGGCCTATTTCTAATTTATTCTATATTTTTTGAATAAATAGCAATACAAGAGCTGGCATTAATATCTTATGTACATTTAATAATATCAAATTTAAATATAATTAAGATAATTGTAGTAATAAAAATACTTTTCTTTCTAAGAAGAAAGTTCTTATTTTTTTTTTATTTATCAAAAAGTAAATATTAGGGACTATATCAGCACTCAACTAAATAAAGTTATATGATTGTGTGTATGTGTGGGAGGAGAGGGAATGGCTGATTTCTTGGTTATATTTATCATTTGATAATTTTAATCAAGATATTTGAATAATTCAGTTACGTATGATGCATTTTAAATAACTAATTTAAGTGGTTAAGTTAACTAATTAAGTATTAATTAAGTATTAATTAACTAATTAAGTATTAATTATCGTAATGAAGGATTTTCCAATAAAAAGTATTCCAATATGCAACCAATTATGATAATGCATTGAAAAATCCTTTTACAGAATTTATTTATTGATTTATTAAGAATGCAAACATAACTTTATGTCTGGTGAATTTTAGTTAGTCTCCAAAGTCTATGAATTTTATTATTTAATTTCATTTTTTGTTTAGGATAAATATATATTTTTTGATTTTTTTTATCTTAATATGATAGAAATTACGTAAGTTATCTTTAAGTAAGAAATTGTTTAGTTATTAAGAAGCAAGAGTTTACATAAAAGTTTATGTCATTAAATACAAATACTTTATGAACGAGAATTGGTTAGAAGTACAAATAAATAAGTATTTGAATATATTAAGATAATGATTTAAAAGTATGACAAACGTTTGTCTATTTCTTAATAAATTATTTAATTGTTGTGTAAGGTGAACGTGGTTTTTATGTTCAATGAAGGAGTAATGTCTTCTAAGTAAAGTCACTGATAAAAGTTTGGAAAAAGCTACTGAATTGGCAGGGTTTTTTTTTTTTTCGAAGCACGAGATAAACATCTGCAATACAGATACTTTCAAGAGTCACTGTATTGATTCAAGAAAATATCGACCCATTTTAAAACTTACCTATGGAGAAAAAGATCTTTATCGTTGTTATATTTAAATCTGATTAAAGCTTTTGTGACATAAATATTTATAATTATAAAAACATTGAAATTATCATTCAGTTTAAATTATTTATAATTAGTATAATTAATATTTCTAGTTGAACGAAAATAAGTTTTTATAAAAAATATCTCACTTATAGTGTCAGGAAATATTGATTCTTTGGATTTACATTTTGTATAAAGTGGTTTTTTTAAGATGATTTCTCATAGGTTACATAGAAAGGTCCTAATCAGTAGAAAATGTAAGTGTTATCACTTAAAACAGTTGAGAATGATCCTCATCATGTTTGTAAAATTTAACAACTGCTTATGTAATTTGGATGCTTATCATTATAAGTATTCTTCTTGTCTATTACCTTATTTTTTTTTTTTTTTTTTTTTTTTTTAGAAAAGCTGCATCTTTTCGAGTAGTAAGAAAAAATTAAATTTGAAATTTAGATTTGAACACATAAATAAAAATGGTCTTACAATTAATTATTTACCAAATCATGTCATTATCTTGTATTTTACCAAAATAAATAGTGTATAATCCGAACTTTCTATTGTGGGTTGGAATAAGCCTTTTGTCATTTAAAACTGGTTTCTATAGTCTCTTTTTATTAGGAAAATATTTCACATGGTCATTCATTGTCAGGAATACACAGATGAAATATAGATGTCAGTTTAAATCTTGGAAATGACAAGGAGTAGGCTATCACATTTAAAATGAATGTTGAAAATGCACTTAACTATAATTAAATATAATTAAATGGATAAAACCAGTGAGGTTTGGGACTTCGGATGAAACTGAAACAGACAAACAAACCACATACTCATTTCATCCACACACCTTAACATTATAACTGAACAATATTGACATCCTGATTAGTAAGCAGTTGCAAGAAGATGTGCGACTGTTGTAATGATGCATGACAATGGCTATATACTGAAATCATCGAACCACAAACACTAATTTCAGTTGTTTAATTACAATAAATAAACAATGAAGATATCTTTCTCACTGGGAAGTTTAGAGTATGACAGTATAAATTATGCATAATGAGGACTATATTGAAATGGACAAACAAACTATACGCCAATATTGTGCACTTAATTTTTTCATAACTAAATAATACGGATATCCTTTCAAATGGTCAGTTTTTAAAAAAAAGGACGATGGACGATTACCGTGTTGGTGGGAGCGGACAGCGTCCTGTGCAGCTGGGGCGTGATCGGAACCTGCGGTGGGTAGTATTCCTGCGGAGTGGCGTGGCCAGTGGCGTGACCCGACGATCTACTGCTCGCCCGCCTTACTTTTAGCCTCCAGTCCTTGATGCGCTGGTGGACGGCATGGAACATGGCCCCGAGGTCGCCCCGGGCCTCCTCAGGGACGGACGGACGACACTCTTTGGAGGAGGGCCCTTGCCGGACCTGGCACATCGCTACTGGACTCCCTTCCCTTGCCGCAACAGGCCTGATGACGTCATAACCCCACTGCCTACCCCCGCCGCAGTGGGTGCGCAGAGGGTGATGGGATCGTTGCCATGGAGACGGTCGTCAACATTGGAGGGTGATTTCTTTTTTTGTTTGCCCGGGATGGCAATGGTGATTATGTGGAGGTTTTAATTGCCAGGCGCGGTCTGTTAATCGCTCGTCCGAGATTTATAACTTTCTTTTGGTGTGTAGCGAAGTCATTTTTACGAACCCACTTTAAAAGGATTGAGTGGTTTAGTTATGCTAAATTAAGTGGGGCAGAGAATAGTTCTCGCAAGTGCTGAAGAGTGCATTATTTAGTTGTTTGGTTAATGTGTTCTACCGCAAATGCTCCGGGAGTCGTGTCGTAGTGTTTTGATGGATAGTTATGAAGAAGGGTGTAAACTTTTGATAGGATTAAATTCAACGATTAAAAGTACAATTTCTGCTAGTTTCCGTGTTTCAATTTTAGGATGATTTATTTAATGTTTAGTCTTTAACCTTTAGAATAATTAGAGCGTAATTACAGAATAACCGCATACATAAACTAAGGCTATTTTATAATTAAGCAGTGACCTTCGGAGTTTTAGAAAAGATTTTGAAAGAGAGAAGAAATCTCCGTTTTACATCTTTGTATGATTTCATTGTATGCATTTTTCATTGTATGATTTTTATTCTAGTTAATGGACCAAAATTTCTTGGAATAATTTTTTTTTATTTAAAATGAATGTAAATTTTTGACAGATTTCTCTGTTTATTTAGCTTATGTTTTCAACACAGGAGCTATAGGACCCAAAAGAGTGGCTAAAATGCCAAACTGAAATTTTAATAGAAGTTTCTGATGTTATGTACTTTAGTTTGACCCATTGGAGAAAATACGAATAAATAAATTCAGGGAAAAAATAGTGAAATTTTATTGCCTAGAAAGTAATTTAAATAAACAGTTTTGAGTCCTTTGAAAAAATAAGCGTCTCGAAAGCATTATTGCCATTTGTATAGTAAAGTACTACGAACGAAAATATATGGCGTATTAAAATCATTTATAAGAGCATTTCTCGAGATTTTTTTTATAAATATAATTGGAAATCAAAAATAAATAGGTTTTGAAAGTTATTTATTATTATTATTATTCTAATTATTATTATTATTATTATTATTATTGTTGTTATCCTCTCCTTAATGTTAAATCAACATTGTTAAAACAAAAGAGCCCCTCAATGCCGTAGTTTTAAAAAGGAACTTTTAATCTAGTTATTGTTCGAGAACTTGTAATTTTTAAAAACACCATAAGTTATTCTGTAATCATACGAATTTACTACCAGAAAACATAAACTATCACAACCTTTTGATGAGATTTACAAATTCTTATATGTTATAAACGTCCACATAAAACGAATCTTTCATTAATGCATTACCCATAGAAGTTTCAAAGCGCTTTGTTAAAGATCTCAAATTGCTTACAACTACCGTCGAATTGGAACACTTTGCTCGATATTAGCCTTTGTAATGAGATTGCAACAATCTCCAGGTTTGCATAATTTAAGTTTGTCTTCGAACATCAAAGCGAATTTAACTAGCTTCAAAGTTCAATAGACTGTATATCTAAAGAATTCCTTTTGAAATAAAATGTTCTTTCAAGTACTTGGAGTTTTTTTTTTTAAAACTAATTTGTTAAAATTTGTTTTTACTATGCTGAGATAAAATTAACTTTATTTGCAATCACATAAAAAGATGCATTTTTTTTTTTACTTCAATTAGTGAAATGCATCTTAGCTTTTGCATCATCATTGGAGCAGGTTGAAAAAGAAATGATGAATTACAAACTACCTAATGTTGTACAATGCATTGAGCTATGCTCGGAACAACATAAAAATTTAATAATGTAAAAACATTGAAATTACTAAGAGAGAACTTGAATTGACTTACTTTATTATGTTTCATTTCTGTACTTATTATATTTTTATGAAAACATTTTCCTAATAGTTAATTCATGTGCTAAATATATAAAACAGCCATAATCAGAGAAAAATGAATAAAATACGTATTTTTTGTGTGCCAATTTTATTGTTGTTATATATATCAGAAAACAGTTAAGCTGGAAATACAAACTCTGGTTAATATGAGGTCATGGGAGTAGCCGAAAATTTTCATGTTAACCGAATTTCATGTTAAACGAAAAAGTTAAAGTTAAGTTTTAAGTACGGATAACTGCTTTTACCTCGCGTTAAACGGGGTTTCAAGTTAAGCGATTTCGCGTTAACGGGGTTTGACTGTATACAAATGTCAACTAAATGGATATTTGATTCCACTAGTCCAAGGAAAGAGGAATTGAGGTTTTCTAATTGATGACTAATTGTTAGACTGTAATTAAAATGGTTATAGGTGCTTTAAGATTATTCAGCAATGGGTTTTCGTTATTTTTTCTCTTTTACAGTACGTTTTAAACATACAAACATAAAGATTTTTTTTTTATAATAAATATTTATTTATCAACGTTATGACAAATTAAGACCTAAAAATATAAAAAAAGATAAATGACATAAAAAAAAAAAAAAAAAAAAAAAAAAGGCAGAGACATAAGCTACTGTGAATTAAAAGGTTTTATTGAAGTGAAAGAATATATGTAG
This sequence comes from Linyphia triangularis, assembly GCA_963978545.1. Taxonomy (NCBI): domain Eukaryota; kingdom Metazoa; phylum Arthropoda; class Arachnida; order Araneae; family Linyphiidae; genus Linyphia; species Linyphia triangularis. The sequence continues at coordinate 36,535,403 of OZ021727.1, read as the reverse complement.
ATTTTTAGATTATTTCATTTCTGACAAAACACGTAATACTCATTAACCTAACTACTAATTTTATTTCTAAATTATTATTTATGATACAATTATTTTAATGCTTTATGTAGTTTAGGTTTTAGTTTTTAAAATAATCTGATTTAGTTTTAAGTTTAACTAGAGGACCCGTACAGAGTCTGTACATTTGAGAATGCTAAGAGGAATTCACTTTTTTTTATAAAGTTATTCAGTTAGGCATTGTATTCAATTTTCTTTCTGAGAGATATGAATGAGATTTGTTTTGGATAGCAGATTTCGACTCAATATGGCTCGTATAGCTGATTGGACTGGTTATAGGTGCTATCCCGTGCATCCATCATATAATATCCAATGGAACTTTTTAACAACAAATAATGAAATGAATTGTTTGAATCGGAGATCTAGAACTTTAAAATAGTAACGCATTTATTTATTGTAGTTCAAAGTATGACGGAAGAAGAGGGGATAATTTTCGATCTGAATCGACGAGTCCTCTGCATAAGTACCCGCTACATGCTGCGGTCATAAGTTAAAAAGAACCAAATTTAAATTAAAACAAAATCAAATGCATATTTTGACGCTTTTTCATTCGTCATTTGAAATTACATATTTTTTTTTATTGTTGTATAGAGTTGTGTAACCGAAAAACTTGAACCATTCAATGAAGTAAAAATATTACTTTCTAATGACAAATCAGAAAGTATCAAAATATGCATTTAAATTTTTTTGGGATTTTGGGCCTTTTAAGTAATGACGACAGCATAGAGTCCCCTCTTATAGAGTATTAAAAAAAAAAAAAAAAAAAAAAAAAAAATTAAATTCGTTTTTCGAACAAATACCACGATTTTTTTTTCGAATAAAACTATTCGACAAAAGTAAAGATCTTAGCTTTATGTAGGTACATCATTTATGAGAGGATTGTAAGTTATTTACAATTTCATATTGGAGTAAAAAAATCATTGTTCTTTCAGATCCTTGAGTGTGTTCTCGTGTCTTTATTTCGCAGTTGTGGTTTATAAGTCAAAAGGCGTTTATAAATGACGTTAGAAGCTGTAATAAATAATTTAGAGAACGTGTTACTGAATTATATACGAATATGAGGTAAATAAAAATAAAATTATTTATATAAATAATGATAATGTTCTTAACAATATTAGCTGTCTTTTAAGGATAGAAATTGACTGAATATACAATTTACTACAAAAATAAATCATTGTAAAACTTTAAAAATTTATTCTCATGTAACGTAAGAATATTTGGTTTCCTTATACCAAATATACTTAAAAAATACATACATATTTATTATGCAGAGTGAGGGGAAATGTTGACTGAGTCTTTAAAGATAGAAACTTATTCAATAAATCATTCACTGCAAAAATAAGTAATTTAAAAACTTAAAAACGATATGCTCATGTAATGTAAGAATGTATAACTTATTAGTTCTTAAGCTAAATGTTCTTAAAAAATGCATGTATAAATTATGCTGAAAGAGGGGAAATGTTGACCGTGTCCTTTGGACTCACAATGCGTCTTCGCCTAAATATTGAAATGTTAATCCTCTCTGATTTTAAATAAATAATTTTGTTTAATATTTATATATTAATTAGAATGACAAGATACAAGAGAGAGAGAGGGAGAGAGAGTGAAATAGAGAGAGAGAGAGAGAGAGAGAGAGAGAAAGAGAGAGTGTTTGTGTGTGTGAGAGAGAGTTTTAGATGTGTTTTTGATTTCCTAATTTTCTCAAATAAATTTAAATAACTTCTAATTTTTTAAACTAGCTAAAAAAAAAAAATTTTAATTATATGATAATAAAAAAATAAATTACGTCAGGCAAAGTTGAAAAGCCTGATCAATTGGTCAACACAAGTTTACAATTTTATTCCCGGAGAAAGGGAAATTTGTTTGTGCAAAAATATGCTTTAAAATTAAGTCAGACTGTTGTAAATATTCTTGTACACAAGTTTTTCTCATTTCTGTCAATGGGGTAACGAACATCCTTCGACTTCTACTTGAAAATTTGTATTATTACTATAATAATGTAATTTAAATACTATCAAATAATTAGTGGCTAATTAAACAAATATATTAAGTATATATAGAATTGAAAAATTATTTGTAAAAATGTAGTGTAGTTATTATGTTAGCAATTTTGAACATTTCTATTACAAAGATCAAGCAACATTTCATGGGTAATCTTATAGAAGGATATCAATGGAAGTGGAAACTATATTTACGAAACAGGTTTTGTCAGTCTAACATTTTTATTCGTTTATAATACACTGAAAATTTAAAAAACACTTAATTGCATTTAAAAGTATTTTTTAAAGTAAAAGTTATCCTTTCTTTTTGAAATTACCATAACTTAAAACTCGTTTTGATTTATAGAATTTTCGTAAAAAGGTGCGTAAGATTTCATCAAATTTAATCTAAATTTTAGAGAATCAAAAAGTAAAAAACGATTAAAATATTCGACAAATCTTTTCATACAAATACAAATAAAAATAAAATAAAAATCCAAGAGTAATTTAAATTCTGCCATGAAATGAGTCACATACAAATGCTGAAATAAATTAACACAGGTCAAGTGATTAACTCTTCAGTTTGCCATTAGAGATTTTGTTATGAAAATAGAGTTTATATAAACAACTAACTTTAACTTATACGTTGAAAAAATATTAATTAATAAAATTATCTGTCAATTTTTTTGAAGAAGAGAGTTTGTTTTTGCAAAATATTTGAAAATTCAAAAGAAAATTTGAAATGAATTTTGCATATTTATTAAATGAAGGGGCCACAGACAAGATTTCCAAGTTTCAAATGAGACGTGTTATTTTAAAGCCAGATAAGTCAACTTTTCGCAAAGCTGAAAGGAAACTGATAGAGGTAGTTTTCTACTGAATTACTAATTACTTTTACTCTCAATCTTATTTTGAAAATTGGTTATTATATCTTATATTTTGTCTCATTATAACTTTGTGCATACACTGATAAAGTGAAACAAAAATCAAATCAGCTGAGAACTACAACGTATCATTGTGAATATATCTTAAATTGTAAAAATTAGATAAATTTATGTACATTTAGATTTTCAATTACATAAATAATAATTTATTAGTGCTACGGTAACTAATGCAAATAAATTTTTATACATATATATTTTTAATTTAAAAGAACAATGGTGAATATAGGATACGGAAAGGTAGTATGAGAATCAGTTAGATATTTTGTCTATAGCGGCAAAACCTTCAACCTATCGTTTGGAGAGGAATTTATTTAAACTTTTTATTGAAGGTGGGTGTTTTTTAAAAATATTTATATCATCTGGATGATTTCTTATTTCACTGGATGTTCTACCCTATAGTGAGGAAAACACCAGTTATGAATAGAACTGATAAGTAGGTAAGTGTTAAGTCCTATAATTCTAATTATGTTTGATTCTTGTTTGATATTCAACGCTCGTCTCTATAATATAGAAAAGATTGAATATATTTCAATGTTTTAAATGTAATGTTTTTTATTTTATCATACCTGAACGTAATGTTTAAAAAAATATCAGGTTTTCGATAATTAATGAACCGTATAGATGTGTTAGTTTCGGAAACTTAATTGTTCATATATCGCAAAACGTCTATGTTTTTAGAACTCTTTGAAATAAAATTTTATATGTTTATTCATAGTTTGCTTTAATTCGCATTTACTATTAAATCAAAATATCTATAATCATGTGAATAAGATATTCCCTTTAGACTGAGAGGTTTTTAAATATTTTGAAACCTTATAGAATAAAAAAAAATAAAATAAATAGAGAGAATTACTTGTAGATTAAGTATATACTGGCATAATGGCGAAAAATGACGGAAATTATTCAAAAAAATTACTTTGAATGAGTTTAGTTAAAACCGATAGCTAAATAAGTCATAAATTAAAAAAAAAATGAACATAAATTTTTGTTTGGTATACCACATGCTGTAAATTTTAATGAAGAAGGAAACAAACTATTTAACTCTTCTTAGATAATTTTACTCAGACGCTTCTTTTAAAAATTTCAGTTTTACAAAAACAAGTATTTGATGCCAAATGAATAAAATCGTCGGCTCATTTTCTCAATGAAATATAAAGAAGGATCGGTTTATCATGCAAAACTAGATGCACAATATTTGGCAACTTATGACATATTTGATTATTGGTTTAACTCATTCGGAGTTGATTTTTTAACAGTTTCTGTCATTTATCCCCCGGAGTACCAGTATAATCTTCAATTGTTATTATTTCTTCATATCTTATAAGAAATTCAAAAAGATGTTTGAAGAGGTTCCAAACGTCAAACATCTCTACATACTTCGTATACTATAAAATACAATTTCAGCTGATTTTTATTACTTTATGTATTAATTGCAAAATAAAAAACCAATAAGAAAAATTTCGAAGTATTTTGTTATACTCTAACCATTTAAAGGACGAAATAAATCGATAAAGAAAATACGTCCCATTTCAAATATATATATTTTATCCATATTTTTCTCTCGTCCATCTCTCTTTCATTTTATAGGGCCGGGAGATAATGCACCTCAAATCTTGATCGATTTCCTACTTAATGCCTCAGCGCCGCTTTGAGTGATCGATTTCGGATCATGAGGACTTTATGATTGTGGTCCATAGCAGCCACGATACTTCATGTGTCGAAGAAATAACATTCACCACCATTCATACCATTTCGCTAAGTTTTCAGCGTATGCTTTATTTTCGCTGAGTTATCATGATAACGGAAATATAGTGCTTGTTGTTATTGTCTGGGAAGTGTACCCTGTTTTGTATTGAATAACTTAGCTTCAAACTATGAAGAAACATGTCGACTTTAACAATTGAATTGGGGAAGGGGAGGCATTGAATTCTGTTTACTGTTTGGGTTAGGGAACGGAAAAGTACAAAATACATTTTACATTTTTTTCCCAGTTGATTAGAGAGTTAGTAAAGTAAAAATTTAATACTTAAAGAAGAGCTATGTGAACATCATTGACCTTGGAATTAGAAACTCAAAAATTTGGATCCAAATGCTGATAATTGGCGCAGATAGGCAAAATTGTTGTATGACGGCTTATTCATAGCGTTGGTATACTATGTTGGGAATTTTATTTAACAAGATACGCTGCAGAATAGGAACATGACTGATCTTTTAGCTTTAAAAACGGGACTTATTTTGTAAGCACATTTAACGGGAGTTACGATTGATAAGACCTACTTTACTCAACAAAACCTGTGTGTTTGAATGTGTTAAAAAGTTGGAAATAGATCATATATTGTAGTCCTTGTCATTAAGAACTACTGTCAGTAAATACTATTATCGCTTCGTATCAGTCCAGAATGTAAAACAAAAAATTAAATTATCTACGCTGCAACTGATTGAAGCCCATGCCATGGTCTCTCTTGCCAGAGATGCAGGATTCGAATCCTGAGTTTAACTTGTATGTTCGTTCTGGTTCAAAATCCTCATTATATTATGTATCCTAGCCTGATAAGGCATTATTGTGCACACAAAATAGATAGTTTAGCATACAAATCAATCATCAACTGATTTAAACATACATATATGGGAAGTTAGTTTACAAGGCTCTGGTTAAATGTTTTAGTTACATTCGTACATGTGATTGTTTAGTAAAATATTAAACTGTTCTAGAATTTTTTTAACTTCATGTTTGCTCATACCGGATATATACTGTATTTGAAAGTTTGATAATTAAGTGTTAAATGAAATATATTTTGATTCAATTTGTAATAAATCCTCTTTCAAATATGGTATAAAATATATACTATGCAAACTTTGTTTCACTGGAAGTTTGGTAGCAATTTTAATAATATCATTTCGTTTAATTTTTTTTTGGGGGGAAATTAAATAAAGTTTTTTATTACTTTATTATTTAAACTTATGTTTTTATTAACAATGTATTTTTAAATTGATACTGAATAATAAGACATTAAATGAGGGCTGCCTAATGACTGTGTAATTAATTTCGTACTTTTTATATCACTAAGAACAGTGTCCAGTTAATAGTCGAAGAATAAAGACGGGATTTTACATTTAACACAAACAGCTGCGTTTTATTTTCAAAAACAACCAAAAGGATACAATTGGGATATTTAAATGTTTTAAAAACTAATAAAGCTAAAAACAACTTGACAAATAAGTTTTGAAGTTATTGTAAAATGAATATCCACTTATTTGTTCTACTAATTTGTTTCGAATTAGAGGTGGTGCGGCACGCAAAAAAAAAAAAAAAAAAAAAAAAAAAAAAATCGAAACGATGGCTATATCTTCTATTCTAATTGATGAAATAAGAAAAGTCAAGTACCGCTGTAAATCGTGGAAGGTCTCTATCAATTATATATAATTTATTTTTTATCGTGAGGGGTTATCTACAGATTAAAACTAAACCAAACTTTAAAAAGTTCAATGGCAACTCCATAATATTATACCATATTTAGATTTAGAATCCATAAAAACGTCTAAATACGAAATTTCATAATTTTTAAATGAGTGGTTAGTAATTTAAATGTTGTCAAAAACATGATAAATTAATGTTAAAAAGAAAATTTGTTTTTTTAGCCATAAATTCTTAAATAGTTAATATATTTTAGCAATTTTTATTTCAAACGATAGTTCATAAAAGGTCAAACAAAAATAACTTGCAATTTTTGTATTAAACAGTTTTTTAATAATTAATTATTAATTAATAAAACAAGTTTAACTTTTAAAAAAAAATTGAAACATGTATTTTTTTCCTTTCCATTAGAATTATCATGGTCAAAAACTCCTCCAGAATTTTTTTTTACTCCATTTTGAATTTTGGTTCTCAATATTTTAGCAAAAAGGCAAAAAAGCTCACTTTAAGGGACCGTGTAATAGATTACGTCTTGAAATGAAAAAACGTTTGCTTCTTCCCCGGTTTAAAGAAATTTACCTTTAAGATCGGTTAAAACATTTTCACTTATAAAAGACGTATTTCTCAACATAATGAACTGAAATTTGATATCTAGGATAAACGAAGCATTCTAATCGAATAAAAACATAAGAAATAGGGGTTTGTATTGAAAATTTTAAAGATAGATCTACTTAGTATACAGATCCCAAAGTAAAATTTTTTGCACTAGACATATAGAACATTTTAAACAAAACATTTTGGTGCGAACCGTAAGATTCTACGATAATTAGAATCGAAGATATAACCATCGTTATGATTTTTTTTAGTACAGTACTATCTGCAAGTAATGGAGTCGAAATCCCCCGTCTAACTAAATTTTGCGAAAAAATACGGGAGAAACGAATTATAGCTTATTCTAAAGATATACAAGCTTGAAATTGATGGTGATTTTTTATTAAATAATACTTAATTGAATTTTATTCCTTCTGTCATGGGCATTGTTAAAGCGTTATAGGCATAAGAAATTAAATTGAAATAAAGTAGGTAATATGGTAAAAACTTTTTGAAATTAAGATATTGATAAACCATCACATTTAATTAAAACTGTTATTGAAAATCAATGCAATTTCTAGTTAAACGGGCTGCTTCAATTTTTCGAAAAATTAATTTTCTAATAGAAAATTGATACAACTGAGCTTTATTCTTTATTGACAGACATCACTATGCAGGTGTTGATGAGGAATTAAGTCTTCAATTTAAGCCATTAATGGTTTATAAACCCAACCAATCTGGGTATGTCTCACCAAGAATAGTTAGATTCGGGGAAGAACCAACGTATTTAATGAATTGGTTTAAAAGTAACGTATACAGTTTGTATGCGGAAATTGATTGTTTACAAGTAATGAAATATTTGATGTGCGGCTTGTATTTAGACCTTTTCATATTGGTCTGCAGATGCAGAATCTTCCTGAAAAATGTAGTTCATATCAATGTTTAAAGTTATTTTTTCTTCTGTACGATATATTCTAGCTCATATTTCTATATTAGAAATCAATGTCATATGATACAATTATTTTTCTTCGCCTAGTAAAACTTGCAATCCTATCTTAACACATGAGGGAGATTCAAAATTTTTAAAGCAATAATTACAGAGACTTTATAAGTATATTTTCATGTTACTTATAAAATAATAAAATAATTCATGGTATTTATAATATGAGAGTAAATATAATCAATTTTGAAATTATTGTTTCATTAAACGAAATTACATAGTCACTCTTAACTGCATCCTATTCTTCCTAGAGCTTAAAGATTGCAAGATGTGTCTGGTAAATAAGGCATTTATTTATGCCTATATAAGAACAGTAACATGCAGTCAAAGTTATGCCACTTAGAGGAAAAACAAAATTTCTGTTAGCTTATTTACGAGCATTCGATACCCATTTAATAAAGATATTCCTTCTGTAAAACAATTTCCATTCTTACAGAAAAACCTGCGACAAGTTAAAAAAAAAAAAAAAAAAATGCATCAAAACATAATATTGTCACTAACTAGTTAAAAATTTATATTAACTACACCATCTGTCAAGTATGTTGATTCATTAATATTTCAGTGAATGGCTTCTATATCACGCATTAAAAAGAAAAGACTTTCCTTTTTTTTGTGTTCTATACAAATGCTGTTTTAGTTCCAGATAAAATTGCAAGGAATTAACTTTAAAAGAATGGCGATCTCTCAGTTAAATATTAATTAAAGTGAATTAATTAGCCACATATTAAATGCATTCAACTGGCTATCTCAGGAAATGCATGGGGATAATTTTTATCCAAGGAGAATCAAATAAAGGTAAGACGATTCAACGTCAAAGTTTGTTTGTTTTTAAGGTTGCGTGTGAAGTGTATTGAGGCAAAAGAAAGAAATTAAAAAAAGGCAATAAGTACCAAATTAACATTTATGCATATTTGAGGTCTCAAATTAGTACAATGACCAGTATAAATGAGGATATAACTGGAAAACGTTTTTCATTTGAATTGGTAATCAACGAGTACATAAAATATAGTAATTATCATTTCATATATTTTTTAAATATTATTTTCTTCCATAATACATTTAGTGCTTTTACATTCTACGGATAAAGCTCAAGGCAATGAAAATTACAATGAATATTCTCCTAATTATACTCTGTTAATTTTTAATAAACTATATTTGTATATCCATTGTGTCCAAGAAAAAGAAGGAGGTAGTAAACCACTTTGATTTTTGCTACCATAATATTTTAAGGATCCGTCATAAATAAATGGACTGAAACACTATATAATTTTACTTGTAATGAAGATGCAATGTTTAAATAATAGAACTCATAAAAACAAAGTTTTTAATATGAATCCCTTATATGCATTGTCAACTTTTTGTGCCTTTGCAACTTCTTGTGCTCATATCGAGTTTTCGTAGGATTTGACCTCTAAGAATAAAAATCCGTTCCAAACTATTTACTAACTTATTTTTTGTCCCCAAAACTTGATTGAATACATTGTAATCTACAATGAGTCTATTTGCAAAGATTCAGCTTTGTTTGTTTTACGGAAAGTGGGTTAATTATCCAAAGATCCAATACAAAGATCTGAAGATTTTGCCTCGTCAACCTTAACAGGGGATATCATTCATTATCGTCAATTTGAACATGTTTGAATTAAGCTTGATATCTGGATAATGGAGCGTGAGTAAAATCTCATAATTAGGAAATAAAAATCACGCTACATTATCCAGAATATCCATTTGTCATCAACAACTAGTGTACGCCAAGTTTCAAAGTTTCAATTCGATTGCATAACGGGAAGTTGGTTTATTCATAATCAAAACGTCAATTGAAGCGTGTGTAAAAGGGGCTTTTTATTGACACTAACAGCCCTCAAAACTTGGTACTATGCAACCTTATTGACATTGAATCTATCTGCTAAGTTTTAGCCCAATTGGATTACCCCTCGTGGGTTAATTTGTCCTCCGCAGATTTGCCTGGTAGGCACAAACATACCCCCCCCCACACACTCACAAAATCGAAGTAATTACACATGAGTAGCAGTAGCCAAAAAATATAAATACTCTACACTAAATTAATCTTTATCACAAGATTTGAATGCATATGAAATATTTTTCGTTTTAGTTTAGTAGTAATGTAGTGAGAAGCTTGTTCAAGGGTCAGCTTTACCAGACGTAGTATTTTTAAAAGTACGCGCTGTGGTTTTACCACTCCTATATTTCGACATAGTGCCTTGCTTAGCACTTTATAAAGTGCAGGAAGTCTTAGTTTTTGAAGTACTATTAATATTTCAATAGGTAAAAATATTATTAAATATACTATATCCAAAATGGCCTTGTGAGAAATTGCCTACCTAAGAATTTTAAGTCCGATGTCTGGCTACGCTGACAAGGGTGGTTCTGTCTGTCCGAGGTCTTTATTCCTAGGCAATTCTACAAACGATACACAAATGTGCAATATGTCATCTGAAAGGTCTCGTCGGGACGAGTTCCTACTCAAAAATGTAATCGGAAGTTACTACCAGAAATACTGCAAATGGAGTCGGAAAGCCAATTTGCAATTTATCTCGCCTAAATTAACTACAGAAATGTGTGATATATCAGTTTGATATTCCCTATGAGATTTGTCTGAGAAGAACTCTATGAGAAATCAACTCGTAGTTCATCAAACATAAAAATAAACTGAAGGTTGTGACCGGAAAAGTGGTTCTACAGTAAATTTAAAGAAAGCGTTCACATCTTGGCTACAAAAAAAAATAAAAATGTTTTTGAATTAGAAATGTATTTGCTAGTGATGGAAATCAAATCGTACAGTTGGTGGTGTACTTGTTTATGTAAAACTATAAATTGAAAATATTTTTGTTATCACATTCCGTCAAACTTAACATGGGGAAACTTCAATAATTAAATGTTGCCAAATTACGCATGTTTAGTCTCTAGTCCTGATTTATTCCAATCAAAACGACATTAGAAGCTGCTTTTAAGTGACAATAATTTCTATAAATCGTCTTGTTTGAATATGTTAAAGGGTTATACTAATTCATCGGTATAATTTCCCTATAACTATAAAGTAAGAAAGTTATTTTTGTTACAATTCAATGGTTAGAATGCTCTTGTAAAGCAAGGTAATCCTAACTTTTTACTTTTCATTCTATTAGGATACTTGGCAGTACTAGAATTATCTTACGAGATCTCTTTAAAATACCTATAAAATTCTTAATGAAAATTGTATTTCAAGTGACTGTGGTAACTGATTAATCCCAATCATGAATGATAGTTTGATTCCAGAGAACAGTCGTACTATTTTTTATACGTGGGAAGGGTTGCATATCTAATGTATTTTATATAAAATAAGTTTAAATTTGGTAAAGGTAACTAGGGTCTTGTCTCGCTCTTTGTAAAGGCATCTGCAATATTTAAAGATCCCAGGTTTCACTGTCATTGGAACATATTTTTTGGGTCTTTGCCAAATTACTAAATATATGAATTTTAGTATAATTTCTGTTTTTGGCAATTTTGTTGCATAGAAATGAAAGAGCTACTAAATTGAATAATTGCTTGGATGCGGTCATTTAACGTGGTGGGAGATTTTTACACAAAACGATTAAATAAAGGAAATAAAATAATTAGCATAAAATGAGCATAAAAATAAGAACTAAAAGTTTGGAAACACATATTTTCTTGTATCATCAAAAAGTGCCGATTATCGATTGTTTTATCAAAATTTTTGTTTAGAATATTCTTAAACAAATTTACTATGCATTATTATTATTATTATTATTATTATTATTATTATTATTATTATTATTATTATTATTATTATTATTATTATTATTAATAATAATAATAATAATAATAATAATAATAATAATAATAATAATAATAATAATAATAATAATAATAATAATAATAATAATAATAATAATAATAAAGCAATTACAGAGATAAATATCTAGTATTCGTCGTATGGTTATTTGTTTTTATTAAATGGATAAATGTTTTATGTATATGTTTAGTTTCTTTTGCATTAACGTTAAAAATGACAAACAAAAAAAAAAAAAGTATTTATAGCATTAATTTAATAAATTTGCTTTAAAACAAACTTATTAACGTTAAAAGGTTGATTAGTGAATTTTAATTATTGTATTAATAGTAAAAAGAGTTATTTTATGTTCCAAACGAAGAAGTACTGTAAAAAATTTCCATAACTTAGAAACCTATGAGCAAAAACCTACAATAAAAATGTTTTTGCTGAGCACTAAATTTGAGGGTTGAGGACCTTTATAATGAAATAATTTTACAATACAATATTTATTGCTTTCTCACAGAAAAATCTTTTATTTTGTAAAAAGGCATTCACATCTATCAAGAAGACGAACACAAAAATCTTCTCAGCTGACAATTTATTTCCACAAAACCACATTCCCTACGTGTTAAAATACTAAAAAAAATTCACCTCAGCCAATTATTTTTACTCAAAACCCCCTTACAAAGCAAAAACTCATCTGACGATCCCATTTCGCAAACTCCACTTAAAACTTCCCTTTTAATTTACTAAGAAAACCATTTCCCTAAAAAAAAAAAGCCCCTCTAACGTCCGATAAAGCATTTAGTCCCCAACAGGCAGACGTATGCGTACCATTCACTTAAAAGGCCTCGACACCAAAACCTTTTAAAGGGGGCATAATTAAAACAAGCCCAGAAGATAAAAAGGACCCAACCTGGCAGACAAGACACGCAAATTCCTCTGGATGCAATTCTCCATATAAGGGGGATCCATTAGAGCTATCTAGGAAAAGGGGACTTAGTGGATGGGGGGTCTTTGGGCCCTTTGCCAAGTGAGTCAGTGCTAGGGGTACCGACTGCAATGCGGCCCCGCCGAAAATCGATCTCCGCCGGTCCACCACGTGACCCGTCTACTTTCTTTTCAGATCGATGGCAACACACCCTTCAGTGGTGACATCCCTGCCTGACCCCCGTCCCGTTTGGAGATGCAGGGTTCAAGGAGGGGTAGAGTCTTCATTTTTGATGACCTATGGTCAAGGTAGGGAGGATCGTTTGGTGGGTGTTAATGGTGAGAAGGAGCTGATGATTGAAAAAGTTTGGTTTTGCTTCCGGGGATGCCCAATGAGTGCCTGGAGAGTTGAATTTAATTTTTTTTTATGCTTCTGAATTTTCTTTTTGTACCAATCTCTTTGAGAAATATTTCCCTTAGCTATTTCGAGGAACTATAATTGAAAGGCTATTTAATTGGTTGCGATGCGGATTCTGATTCTGAAAGAAAATTCTTTTGTACAAAGGTTTCTACGAGCTATACTTGAAGTACCTTTTATAATTGATTTTTTTTTTATATCAATTTTGTCATGTATTTTGCTGAACTATTTTTTAATGAGACCTAAAACATTTAGGATAGCTGATATTGCTACTAATTCAAATGAATATAGTACTTTAATCATGGAAAATTGGCGTTTAGAAATTTTCTTGTTAAGAGAAGTAGCAATAATAGTTCTCTTAGAGATTATTAGTTGCCTCAATAAAAGAGTGTTTAAAAACATATCTACAAAATTAAAAAATATATTTTTCATTATAAATGTTCGATTTCTTAATAATTTTCTCTAATGACAATGAAATTTGAAAAAAAAATTAAAAAAAAAAAATTGCTCTTATTTTTTTAAATTATATTTTATAATTTTTGTAAAAAGTTTTTTTTTTTTGTAATAACTTTATTGTTTTTTCTAATTTTATTATATTTTATAATTTCTTTTTCTAATTTTATTATTTTTTCTAATTTTATTATATTTATAATTTTATTAGTAGTTTTATAATTTGTTTTGGTATTTTTATAATTTTAGCATTTTTTTATAATTTTTTATTATATTTATAATCTTATTAATAGTTTTTATAATTTGTTTTATTGTTTTTATAATATTGCTTATTATTTTTGGTTTATTAGAAATCGTTTACCCATGGTCTCAGTAATATAAATATAAAAATGTGTGAGAAGATCTGTTTATTTCTACAGGCTCCCTCCTCCAAACTGCTCTAAACAATCAGTCAGTTTAAATATGGTGAAGAAAGAAAAGTATTTGAGAAATTGAAAGATTTTACTATTTTAAACGAGTTTTTCGATAGAATGTAAATAATTTCTTTTTTTCTTCTTTTTCGTAAAAGCACATAGTATTATAAATTATTTATCATTTAAGTTATTTATCAAGCCCAACTTCAATAAGAAATTCTTTTTTAAGAAATAAAAACAAAGAATAAGTTATATATTTTTGGAAAATATATATTTTAACCTATTTGTGAATAAATTTTTGACTAATTTAAAAATAAACTTTTAAAATTAAGTTTCTGTCTCTTTTAAATACACTCAATATCTTTATTCAATTAACCCATAATAAATATTGAAAATATTAGTTTCCCTGGGAGTTCGCTGCATAGTTATAGTGGATACAAACCGAGTTTCTAAAGTAGATCATGTTTATGAAATATAACGTTAATAACTCAACCATAGAAGGACCCCATGAAGTCAATCACTGGCAGTGATCAGTTGTCAAAAAATGACAAAAGTGTGTGGGTCGGATCACAAACGAAATTTGTTATGATATTATCGTCAACAAACTAATAGTATAAAAAGTGAAAGTGCGCATGTCCCCATTCTTCCTTTGATTGTCACCACTGAGATTTACCTTCCTTAAAAATAAAATTCTTTAACATAAGACTTTTTCTTTCAAAGAGCAAAGCCCTCATTAATACTTGTTTTAAGATTGATTTTGAGGAATTTTTATTCAGAGCTGTGCAAAATAACTTTTTTTCTCAAAAAGGAAATTATTAAAACCTCGCTTTCATACAGGAAACATTAGTCCATTCATCTGTTCCCTGCTTAGTTCAGCTCAACCATTCATCAGAAATAAGAAGCAAAAATAAATATTTTTAACTCGAGTATAACTCGTGTGTAGTATCAGCTGCTTTAGCGTACACATGCCAAATTTGACACAATTTGATAAACGCAGTTTCCACAAATGTGTCTATGTTAATCCTAAATTACACTTCACTGCATACCAACTTCTGAAATAGCTTACAAGGAATGATTTTATTAAAGAATGTAAACCAAACTGAATATTCAAAGCGGGGAGGCTTATCCTTGATTAAATTTAATTTATTGTACTATGATTCCTGAAACTTTGCGGTTCCCGGTGCTTAGGAGCTGCCGCTCTAATTAATTTCCTTTAGATAGCCAGTTAAGTGGATTTAACTGTTTGATTTATTTAGCTTTAAAGGCGAAGAGTCTAAATGGCCTTAGACCATGTATACAGTATTATCTACAAAGATATCTCAGAATTAATAGTATGTAGAGGTTTAAAGTTATGCGCAAACCTTGGATTTTCGAAAGTCTAACTCGTTTTTAAGGTGTAGTATCTAAAAGGGTTTTAAATTCTTTAAATATTATTTTTATCAGGTTCGCCATCTAAACAGATTGAAAGATAGGACTATTTTTGAAATATATATTTGTGCAGAGATAGAGTTCACTTTTATAACGCAGAGAAATTGTTGGCACTTAGACTTCAGAAAAGTACTAAATAAAATCATCAAACTGCTTATTACTCGTGTTGAGTATCACCCAACAGTAAATTTTAACTTATATATATATATATATATATATATATATATATATATATATATATATATATATATATATATATATATATATATATATATATATATATATATATATATATATATATATATATATGTGAAAGACATTATAAGAAATTTCTAATTTCTAGAATCTATGACCCTCAATAAAGTAGCACGTTGGAAAATTTCTAACATCAAACTTGTAGAAATCAAAATTTCAAAATATATATAAAAATTGACTGTCAAAAAGTTGGGGAATCAGGAAATACTAGATAAAAATGTTTTATGGCAGATGTTAAGAAAACATACAAATAGTGAAGTTTGGTGGATTTGAAGACTCAAAATAAAACTATAATTGAAGTTATAAATAAGATTAGTTATCACGAGAAAAGTCACAGGGGAAGTTCGATTCAAGATTCAGAGGAACATTTACACTTTGTGTATAAATATTGGAATGAGAAAGGAGAAGATACACAGATTGGAGTATAGTAAGACCCAGAAAAGGAGATTTGTGTGTGCCGTAGCCCGAAGGGAATGACCAAGATGACTCTTATGAGAACAACAACTTCCATCATGATAAACAGTAAGTACATTTCCTAATTCGCCAACTTTTTAACAGTAAATTTTCTTTATACTTTGAAATTTACCATTTCTTTAGTTTGATGCTAAGAATTTCTAATAATATTTGTTCATACAACCAAAACGATATTTATATTTTATATTGTGTTCAAAGAAAAATAAATGTTGTCTTGAATTAAAATCGTATTCTCTTCAATTAATCAATGCAAACTAGTCTTTCTTCTTTCTTTTTTTTTACAAACTGAGCGTCTTGAGAGATCCCACCTAATCTAATTCTTTTGATAAATTGAATTCTCATATATATTTGGAAAAAGTTTTCCCTTAAAAGTTAAAATTAACAGCTGAATGATACTCAACACCCGTCAAAACTGGATTAAAAGGAATGAATGATAGATCTTTGAAAAGTACATTGTTAGTTGACACGAGGATGACCCCCCTCCCCTTCTCCTCAGAAGCAAATATACTGAGTTTTTGACTTACGAAGTTTTAAGAAAATTAAAAAAAAAGTCTTGCGAACTTGCATAAAACCTATTTGGAGTTGAGAAATGAATTTTCCAAAGAGAAACTGCAGATTTACATTTTCAATTAATATTTTAAAAACCCAATATAATTCTATACATACTTTGTAATAAGTCAAGACCTACTATAAAGAAAATATCTTTAAAATTTGTGGTTTACGCTGCTCGTGCTTCTCATGAACTTCTGGTCAAATTTTCTTGTAATTACACTTGAATTTTAGAATGAATAATTTGACAAATAGCAAATGCACTTAGCACAGACTAAAAATATGGATAACAGGTGGACATATAATGTGGAACGTTGTAATGTTGCGGAAACGGTGTATTTGTGTTGCAATGTCCTTGGTTTTTAACGGTCCATTGATGGCTCACATAATTGTTATCAAAATCAGGCACTATCCTTATGTCTTAGAATTTTACAAAAGAAAAGCATAAATAGTTGATTAATTGATTAATAAAAAATATATCTAACATGTCAAAGAACATTTTTAACGTTCTGTCTGACATAAAAATCATTTCACAGCTATGGTAATGTGAAATTGTTATGTTTCATTTTTCGGCACTCTTAGATGAATTTAAGAATGCTTTCTTTTAATTAAATTTTGGCACAACAATAATTTTATATTTTATTTAACGACATAATTTACAAAAAGAGAAGCACAATTAGTATATACTATTTAAATAAGAATACAAATTTTTCAGTTAAGTATTTCAGTAATCTTATTTTATGAGAGTATCATACTCTTCAAACTTGAAGAAATTTAAACTAGAATTACAAAACTCAATATCGATAGTGCTTTCACATAAACTTTAATTTAGGAACTGAAAATGATTAGACAATTTATAAATAATTTGAAAGTACATCCCCCCCCCCCCCCCACAGCGAAAGAATTGGATTTAAAAAAAAAAAAAAAAAAAAAAAAAAAAAAAACTCCTTGTAAGTGTCGTTGGATATAATATGATTTGTAATTTCATTTCTTTTTAATTATGCAGTTGTGAACTCTATATTTAATGCTTTACGGTATAGTTATCTAGTATGGGCAGTAATTTGAACTTTTTTTTTTCTGTTCATTTTGCAAAAAAACCAACCCTGATTAAAATTTTATTACATCATAATTATAATTATGTTTCATTTACATTCCTCAACTAAAGTTGATAAAGACTTTATTGTTGAATAATACCGACTTTATTAATTACATAAAACTCTTTCAACTCATTTAATTTTAAGTATACACGCTCTTTTCGGAGCCACAGCGCTATGATCTCGGTGATAATACAGCTAAGGGTTGGGATTTCTGAGCACAGAGAAATGCACCTTATCTTCCACTAAGGTGGGTAATATTCTGTGGCACGTGGATTCAATCATCTACAGTTCGTGTCGCACTCAAGCATAATAGCGATAGAGTAATGGAACAGCTTGAGACAAGAGATATTTTATTCAACGTTACACCCACCCTCAAAGCACCGTGAAAGTGACAACCCAGAAAAGCAATCCGGATAATGTGAGAAGCGGAAGCTGGCGGCTACTTAAAAATGGACTAGTGGGAGGGTGTAAAAGCACTATATTTATGGGATCGTGAATGAAATTTATATTGTTTTTTTGTGTGTGATAACGCGGTTAATTTAGAAAGATAATTATCATCCTTAAACTGGTAGTTTACGGAGGGTTTGAGTTTTATGAATTGTGGCATTTTGATGTGGACTGTTGTAAAATGGCCGTTGTTACCGAAATTGGTCAGTCTCGCCCAAATGCTGGATAAAATATATTGAAAGTTTTGAAATGCTGGTGAACAGTTTGGCAGTTGAAATAATTTATTTCTAAGAAAGGATGGAGGGCAAAAAATTAATATTTTGTGATGTTTTTGACATGCTTATTTTTTTCCCCTCAAAAATCGTGTATTTTGGGACGATGCTCAAAATTTGGCCCGGATTGGTCAGTGTGTTCCCGAAATTCTGTTTCCGATACTGGCCAATACTTCTATGCTACCTAGAAACTTATCGAAAAATGGGTCGATAATGGATAATATCAGTAAATGATATTTAAAGAGTTTAGTCCCATCCCTCATAATTTTCAGTGCGACAAATTTTATTTATGTAGAATCATACCATGCATTCATAGTTGTATAAATCTACTGAATTTTGTTTTAAATAATCACATAAAATGATTTTAATAATTTAGATTGTTTATTATTGAGTTAAGAAGGGTAAACTTATGATGGTTAGATGAGACTGGAGCCTGTAAAAATCCTCAGATATTCATACAACTTTTCTTTTGTGCTAATTATAGCATGCAAAATGATCTTGAAACAATTAGTTTATATTTCTTAAATGATGCTTCAAAGACAAAAATTACTATACAGATATTGGATACACTATTGAATTGTTTTCTTTTTGATCTAAAACTTAATTCATAACTTTCCTGCTAAGGTACAGAGTGTAAAGTTAATTTCAATATAAACACATCCTTCTGGTGAGAAATTTTTTGACCTGATGCTTATTTTTCTTCTCTAATTAATTTGTCATGATATAAATAGATGAGTGCAATAGAACAAGCTCTAGACAGTTCTAAACATTCGAAGTTTTATTACGACTGTATAAAGTGAAAATTTTGCGGATATATTTGGAAATGTTTCTTTAAGATTTTCTTTTTTAGATTTGAGAGTGATGTTAGGAAAATGACAGGAAAAAGATGTCATAATAGGTGAAATGTCTACTGTTTCTTGTAGTTATGATAAAACATGTAAATAAAATTGTTCATTTGTATGATATAATTTTGTTATTGTAGTTTTTTGTATACGAAGAACTTTATTAAACAGGATATCATTGGAATTCTAATACTTATTTAATGAGGTTTAACATTAGTTTTATTGATATCTTCTCAAAATAAATTTACATAAATATCGTATAATATATAAACGTGCGGGATAAGTTTACAACCGCTATATCCACTTAAATGGACACACTTTTGAAATTTTTGCACAATAAATTATTTTTAAGGTCAGTTATTTTTTATGTTATTTAATAAAAAAAAAGAAAAACACAAAAAAATATGAAAAAAAAAAAAAAAAAAAAAATCTCCTTGCAAGCTCACGTCTCTAAAGGATATTACTATCACAACACAGTATCCAAATGTATTTGTATTAAGCTATTGTTAAGACATTTCAAAAAGTACTCAAATCGTCCCATGAAGTTTTAAAAAGCAAAGCAATAAAAAAAAAAAATTCTTCGAAATTTATCTTAAACATTGAAAAAATCATAAAAAAAAAGCCTATCCATAAAATTTCTTAATCTCCTAGATACTCTCCAATTTTTTTTATTGCAGTCATGAAACCATTTATATTATCAGAAATTGTATAATGCCTACCATCTCAGCCCCTTAAACAACAGGCCCTGTTATTAAAGATGTAGGCTAGAAGAACTTGATGTAATATTTAATACTTCTCCCTCATATCACGAATGGCCTTCTGCAGACGAGTTCTCTAATAAATACTTAAAGTTCGCGTCAACAAGACACGAGTTATGGCTTGGAAGGAACCCGAACATTTCATGACCGCCATTCATCTTTAATGACTTTAATCAGGGGAGAGTCTTCGTTCTAAGACTCGTCTTGTCACCCTGTTGGGGAATCAATTCGCGACCACACCCCGACAGACTGACCTTCAGTTTTTTTGTCACTAAATATATATAGAATAGATGAAATTAGATTTGAATCAAACCTAATGGTTAATTCTTTAAGCAAGACCACACTGTTAGAATACTGGTTTTATTGATAGTTTTCTGAAATTTTATGTGAGAAAATATCTTAAATTTGTTCCGATCCAAAGACACATTAAAAGTGAATGTTTATTTGTGTAATTCACTGACCACCACAACCTGCTTGACTATCAACTTAGATACAACAGGAGGGGGTATAAGTTTGAAGAAAAAAAAACTTAACGGTTAATGTAGCAGACAAAAGCATTAAGCTTGACCTAGAAGTTATTTTCTTCAAACTCTATGCAATTTTTATCTAAAGGTAGGATATTGCTCTCGTTTATAACGGGACATTTTATATTGAATTTATTTTTGTCGATATTGTAGATTGTACTGAAATATAAGTTGTCATTACAATTTCCATTTTACTAGAGAAGATAAATTTTACGTTGTATTCGTTAAATTAATTCCCTAACACGCAATAAACTTTTCGAGTTCTGTTTCTAAATCACAGGAGAGAAGATCCACACATTTGGTACTTGAGAAACGGATATAAACGATGATTGTTTAGACATACTGTCTTTTATAAGTTTTTTTTTTCGCTTCACTTTACGGCTAAGACACGTTTACGCTTTCCTTTTTTAAAATATTTCCGAAAGGTACACTTAGCTTCAGTTCTGACAAAAGTTAGGCTTTTTAATCTCAATAGTATTTGAAAGGAAAATGAAAATGTATAGTAATCTAAATTTCACAAGGCTAAATTTCCAAGAAGTAGCAAATAAGATAAACAACATATTGCTTCGAGCAAGACAATACATATACTTTGTTTGAGGATAAACTAACTGACCACCCAATAAGACAATTCGACACTAAATACGAAATGCTTTAATTTTGAACAATAGATCCTATTACAGTTTTTTCTCAATTTCTAAACAAGCGAATTGAAAATTGTCGAGTAGGTCATTTAAAATACCATTATGAGTTGTCACATTAATTTTTTTTTTTTTTTTTTTTTTTTTTTAACTTCAGGGATATTTATTGTGAGTAAAATCAATTAGACGATTTCCTTTTAAAAAGGTCCGTTTAGTTGTTGTTGGTAGTTTTATTGAATTTGTGTCATCCATAAAACGATTAATAAATGTTTCCAAAAAACTTTTTTTTTATCTTATTATCGGTGTTTTTAGAATTATTGAGTAAATTTTTAAGTAATTGTTGATGTGATTTTTGGAAGAAGTTTCTTGTAAAGATATCTTGAAATAAATTAAATTATTATTATTATTATTTTTTTTTGTTTGGGGGGGGGGGGGGAACTATTCTCGCTAAAACTATAACAGGATATAAAGGTTTTCACGGATGTAATATTTTATGATTAGAAAACATGATATGCTATTGAGAATATATTTAAATGATGATTCTAGTTTTTAATAGACTAGAATGACGAATTTACAAGATGGTTACCTCAACATTAGTTCTTGAAGTATCCACGTTTTGTAAATAACACAAATAGCAATAGTCTTCAGTTGGTAAATAATTTTTTACACGTTAGGAAATATTAAAACCAAAATTGGGATACTTCTCTTATTTTTTAGACTTTTAAATTTCTTTTTTCTCTAGAGTGGAGAATTCTTTTACATTACAATTATTGTAAAAAGGAATTTATCCGAATTCCGATAATTACTTATATTTCTGTCAGCAAATCACTTTATAAAAATCAATACAATTAATATCAAGAGCCTTCTAAATAAATATATATATATACAAAAAAATTTTTTTTATAAAAAAATATTTCTCTTAACATGAACAAATATATGATATGTCCGGCCTAAAAGTATCCAAAAGTTATAGCTTACCATTAACGGAACTACCGAATAGAATATATGAGCCAGCTCCTCGGTGGATTGGAAATCCCTCCGAGATATTTTTAACAAGAAAAGGATACATTTAATGTCAATGTATGGTTAGGAATGCACGTAAAAGGTATCATTGGTTCATTTTTCTTCGTAAAGCGCATTGTTAAGGGACACGTTTTTCTTGGGATTCATTATATGTGTTAGAGGTAAGCAAAAAAAAAAAAAAAAAAAAAAAAAAAAATGAAACTGTGGATGAGTTGAAGAAGTATATCATTCAAGCAATTAGTTTAATAACTCCTGATATGCTAAGAAACACTTGGAAAGAACTGGATTACCGTTCAGACGTTTGTCGTGTTACAAAAGTTGCACACATCAAAATCTATTGAGGATAAAACTTGATTGATGAGGTGATTTTCTATTTAAATGATTTTTTTCATTCTAATTGGTAGTTCAGTAAAAATAAGCTGTAACTTTCGGTAACTTTTAGCACGGCATTGATAATTATGATTCTGATACTAGATTAGTTCCGAATGTTTTAAATAAATTTAAGCATGTAATTAGCAATGTAAATTTAAATTATAAGCATTTCAACTTTTTAGTGCAATCCAAATAGTAGTCATGATTGCATGAAATTAATAATAATAATAATAATAAAAATATGGCATTTTATTTTTGTCTAAAATGTATTGCTTTGATAAAAAATAACAACGATTTTGTCATATAACTAAACATGTAGACACTCTAAGAATCCAGTTTTTGGGGAAAATCTAATTTTCGGTTCTTATGTTACAATTTTTTTTTTTTTTTAATTTTGTTTCGACCATTTGATAATTTTTTTTTATTTTCTTTAGATAATTTATATTTTATTTTGTTATATAGTTGTACAAATATATATATATATATATATATATATATATATATATATATATATATATATATATATATATATATATATATATATATATATATATATATATATATATATATATATATATATATATATATATATATATATATATATATATATATATATATATATATATATATATATATATATATATATATATATATATATATATATATATATATATATATATATATATATATATATATATATATATATATATATATATATATATATATATATATATATATATATATATATCTTTGAAAAAAAAAACCCATCTTCTTAACTTACAATTTTTTTTTTTCATTCTTTTATTTTAGTACCATGGATGGTCATTACCGGAGGTTAAACAGTTCAGTACCTTTATGAAAACGTTCGGATTGATCTAAAAATTATTATAACTATTTAAAATATTTGTGTTATAATTATTCATTAACTACGCTCACTGGATACATATTTTGAACTAGTTTGCTTTCAGTACTCTCTTAAGAAGTTAATTTTAAACTTAATTAGTGTAGCAGACAATATAAACTTTGGAATTCATTAGGACTGTTTATGTTATTTTTCAATTTATGCAGTTGATGAAAAGTAAATGAGGCTAATTTAGGAATAATTAGTGTAATTGGTGTCTTGGCAAAGAATAACTTAAATGCTTTTACTTTAAAAAATTTAAAGTGAAATAATTGTGAATAATTTAAAGTGAATAAATTGAAAATAAAAACATGCGAATCCTTATTTAATTAAAAAAAGTAAATAAAAGAGTGCTAAACAATTATTATTTTTAAAGAGCCTATTGACATTAGAAACTAAGGTAGGAAACATCGCACAGCTTTAAATTACGCTTAATACTGATTATTGCATTTATATTTGCCAAGAATTGGTGTAATCGACTGTTTTCTTATTTTTATTAAATAAAAAAAAAGCCAAGTATGATGATGTTTTAGCGATAATTAATTACATTATTTAAAAACAAGGAAAAAAAAAAAAAAAAAAAATCCACCAAAATTGCGAATTTGGTGATATGTTTTTCGATAAATATCACATTTTACTTTCTTGTAAAGGAAAGAGAGAAGAAACAGTCATTGATGGGTGATGCTCAGGAGAAGATAACTCTGTGATAAATATATTCGTTTTTCTTATTTGTACGCTTTTATTAAGCTTTTACGGGAATTTAGGAGGTGGGGATGTTTAGAATACCTTAAAAAATATCGCCCAAGCGATTTTGATCAAAATCGTTAGAACCGTGTAGACTCTACAGCGTTTTTTGGCAATTGCTGAAAAACATAAATTTTTCAGACTTCATACGCATGCGCTGTTTTTACTAAAACCTTAATAGTAGTTTCCAAAACTACTACTACCCTGTACAAAAAAGATGAAAATCATAGTTCAATCCGATTCGCGAGTTATGCTGACCACCGATACACATACACAGAGACATACAGTTTTTGTAGATTATTTTTTTGAACTCAGGCTGTTTCAAAACATGGATAAATGAAAAAAAAGTCAAACTTTTTGACTGAAACCAATACTTTCTTTACATTATGTTAACCTATAGGTAATTGAGCGTAAAAATACATTTACACTGTATCAAAATATTTATTTTGCAACTGTTGGCTCCAATAGAATTATTAATTTAAAATTATTATATTCAGACACCTCATCACCACTCCACTGAATGTATGAGAGGGCATTTTTAGGATATGTGCATGAACGAACATAATTTAGATAACCTAGATATCTACTTCAATAGAAATAATTTACGTTAATGTATGGATTTCCGTTTAGAGTCCATTAGCTTTCTGGAAGTATCGCGAACGGCTGCAGGTAATTATTATTTTCAGAAAGTTTATAAATGTGTTTGCTGTCTATGATTAGTTTTCATGATTTGTTTTAATAAAATAATGTTAAATATTTATGAGTTTGCTTACAAAGATCATATTTCGTTTAGTTAGTTATACCACTGTTGCAAATGAAGTTCACAAAGTAAAGAGAATGTACATGTAAAATAATAACAGCACATCATTTTTTGATACTTTAATTTTAAGATATGCTGATGAACTATTTTGGACAACTACAATTTTATGTTGTATCAGTTAAAAAGTTTGTTTAGGTAAACTTCACTTAGGAATTTATAGATTAAAGCATTTCACTACGGTACATATATTTTTTACGTACTAATATAAAATAAATAAATAAATAAATAAATAAATAAATAAATAAATAAATAAATAAATAAATAAATAAATAAATAAATAAATAAATAAATAAATAAATAAATAAATAAATAAATAAATAAATAAATAAATAAATAAATAAATAAATAAATAAATAAATAAATAAATAAATAAATAAATAAATAAATAAATAAATAAATAAATAAATAAATAAATAAATAAATAAATAAAAATATTTTACGCAGAGTTTTAATCTTTTAAAATGTTAAGAACTAAATACTCACATTATAAAAATCTACCAGTAGTTAGTTAGAAATTACATATTCAACTTGATCCACAACATTCTAAGTCAAAAGGAAATTAGTTTACACGAATAATTTGACAAACAGAACATTAAAACGCTTTCTTTTGAACAATGTAAATGTGGGTTCAAGTCAACTATTAAATATACTCTAGTAAGCATTCCAGTTATCTTTGTAAAGTTTAAAAGAACGAGGTTAGAAGTAAACCCTGCACAACATCCAGTACAGTCATTAATGCTTCCCGACCATTAAAGAGGACGAAAAAGAAGTTCAGAAGAGGCAAATAGTAGAAAGTAAATGCTTAATGCAGTGTAAAATTCGGAAAGTAGGTCAACCCAATATTATGGAGCAAAACACATTTGATGGGCTCCTGGCTCCGGAATGTTTCGGTCACGTGGGTTGGGAGTGGCAGAATTGGTTGAATTATATTTTACATTTAGTAGTTTTGGAAATAAATATTTTTGGGAACTTTTTTAAACAATGCGAATTTGAAAATCTCTGAAATATTTGGGCTATAAATTTTGTTAATTACAAGGAACACGTAATGGGTTCTTGTTAACATAATGATGTTAATTTGCTTATGTACAATTTTGAAATTGGATTTCGTAAAATAGTCTTACATTGATATTGGAAGATATAAAATATATAGTGAGCTGACCCATATCCATTAAATTGATATGTAATCAATAAGAATATTACATTCTAAGAAAAAGTAGTCCTTTAACACGTTGAGCGCCACGCGACACGCGCGCTGCTTAGAAGCTTTGGTATTGCGGTATAGCATTATTAACAGATTGAAATTTACTCGATATAGCTGTGTTAATAGATTAGGGCCATTGTTTCTTATCGCAGTAGAATATATTTATGTTAAGAATGAAATGCTTATAGACATTTATTCAACATATTATGCGCCAAGAGTGTTTTGTCTTGCTTATCGTTCAGCTCGCAGCCGGAGTTCCTTTTACGACAAAGCAATATGTAATGGAAAACAAAAATGTGGCACAATATGTTATAGCAATGGCCAGATAAATGACTAAACGATTTGTCACATTTTATGATACCTGCGAAGGACAATCGTTTTTATGTTTACAGAGCTTCAAAAAAATCCATTAAAATGCCTTAATGATACAATCCTGTTATAAATAAAAATTGAGTTAATTTTTTAATAAATTTTAAGTAATTACTTAAAACAATGTAATTTTTTTAGTTTTATACCATATTTTACACTGTCAGCCATCGATGTCTGACGCGGCCTAAACGAAAAGTTCAGTGTCAGCCACCGATGGCTGACGCGGCACTCAAGGTATTAATGATATTATCTTTTAATAAATAAAAATTAAATAAATTTTCAATAATTGCTTAAAACAATATAGTTTTTTTTAGTTTTATATTTTAGTTATAGTTTAGTATACTGTTAGCCACCGATGGATGACACGATACTCAACGTTTTAATAACCATTAGAAATTAAATCTATTAGTAAATAGAAAGTATAAGAAGGCATAACAGTATAGAACGGCTGAGAATAGCTGTGATCTACCCATTTTTCGGACACGAGTACTGTAAGCGTATTAGTATATATTTATTAACCAAGTAATATTTGAGATGAATGTTTCTAAAGCACACACAATAGTTTAAAAACGCAATAACACCTTTTATACAAAAGTTATTCTAGACTCAGAAATGTAGCGAATATAATCAGCATTTTATTCCAAACTACGTAAAACTGATTGAAATGTCATGTTTTTAAGGAATTAGTTGACCCATTTGCTATTTTATGTAAATTCTTTAAAAAGTTATTATTATAGGTTTATATTTTATCACATGAACTTTGAAGTTTTTACGTTCCCGGTAGATATTGTGATAGTGTTTAAGGGATTTGTATTTGAATCATAAATATAGATTTTGCATTATAGAAATCTAGATAGAATTTAGCTCTGCATTCTTTGATGACAAAAAATAAACTTTATTCAAAACATCAAGATTTATATTTTACCAGTTTTCACTATTTTGTAATTTATATATTTAAAAACGTTTTTTTTTTTACGAAATACATCACTATTACGTTAAAAATGTCATGGTTTTATAACGTCATGAATATTGTTCTATGAATTATGAAAGGTTAAGGCGTTTTATTTAAATTCTACCTAAAAAAAACCTCGCATCTTGCTTTGATAATAAGCAACTTTTTTATGAAAACTTTCAATTCCAACATTGATTTAAACATGTAATTTTATTTTCAAACCTCTAGGACTTAAGCTCACTAAAAAAAAAAAAGAACACTGACAAATTAATTTTCAAATAGCACGAGACGCTGCTACATCGAATAATGAAAAAGGAGTTTACATTTTTATGTTTAAAACCCTGGTTTGTAAAACTACAAGTTTAATGTGATTGTAAGGATGTTTATAAGGCTAAATTGGGTATGGAAAATGTAAGCAAAATGCAACAATGCTATGATGATCAATTCCCAAATACAAAATCGAGTTCTCCATTAACGAAAATAAATTAAATGTTGCTCAGAAAGAAGTTATCGTATGGGATGTAGAGCGTGAAACTCACCTGGTTAATACCTTTTTTTCTTCCAACCAAAGGGGTTATTAGTTCCAGTGGAGTGAGAACATTTATGGCGTTGACCACTACTTTTTTGTCCGCTTCCAACATTTTGACCACAGGTAGATTGTCCCTTCAGTTACTAGGCATTCATGTTATCGATTTTCCTTAAAATAAATTCGGAACATCTATACCGTTCATGTTGTCACAGTTTTCGTTCACAAGATGGTTGGATTTGCAACTCAGGTGGTTTTCTTTTATTTCCAGTTCTGTTTAAGAGGTTGTGTTTAGTTTGCTTTTGGGTGTTTAAATGAACAGTTTTGTAAGCTAATCGCAACAGGCTAATGAAATGCTTTATTAATGAAATATATTTGTATAATAAGAGATTAGAAAACAGATTGATGAAGTTTGTAGGTGAAATGCATTTTAAAATGTTAATAAAGTAATCATGTTTAATCGGTACATTTATTAAGCGAAATTATTCTAGATTACTTAAGAGGACTAATGAATATTTTAAAATCAATAATATCGATAAAAAATTATACTTGGATGGAACTTTACATTAAATGTAATAGATGATAAATATTTGTTAACGTTATAGAAATTATTCGGGTCTTAAATTGTTAAGTAAATGTAGAAGACGCTTTTCAAGTGAAGATTGGATCTTTAGATATGAGAGCTAACAATTTCACTGAAATTTTAGCAAGCTAAACTGCCAAGTTGATTACTAGTTATTGTTTCAGAAACAAATATTTCATAACCTTAGATTTATTTAAAATGATTGTCTAAAAATATGTTTCGGTATAACTTACCCGACAATTATCTTTAAACAACAAAAATCATATCAAAACATAAAACCAGTTTTCGAAAAAATGCATGATTACATTAAAATTAATTCAGCGTTAATCAGAAAATTATTCTAAGTAAAACACAACTTAATCTTACAATAAATATATTTGCAATTGCTATCAATTAGAATGCAAAACATCATTTTTTTAGACACGTCCTCAACTCCAATAAATGCCGTATTGATCATTAATAACACTTGTGACATTTTAGTCACACTAATTCACTTGGAAAAATCACAAGACCACACCTACATCTGCAGGCACCTACCAGTATCTCACCGTGTCAAAATCCTATTGAATTACTATTGTTTATAGGCACCAATCTTTAAAATTATTTCCTTAGCCAATCATATTTCTCTTCAGTATTCATCACATCAAGTCAAAATCCATCTCAGGGCCACATTTTATCACAATCCTCAATCAATAATCTCCATCACGCAACAGATTTCAACAAAACCAAATTAAATCACCATGTAACTCTAAGCCTACAAGTACCAATCATTAAAATGGGTTCTTCGGGTTCAACTACATTCCACGGCAGTCTTCATCACATCAAATCAAATCAAAATCCAATGAAGCTGGACATCAAAGTCTACAAGCTTCTAGCATAAAAACGATTTCTTCCGGCCAACTACATCCTCCTCTGGACTTCTTGTACAATCCCTGGACGACCCGACCATAAAAATGAAGCATAAATTGGCGAGGGGAGAGGTATAGAGCCATTTGAAATCCGATCGGTTGAGGTTGTTGATAGAGACGTTGTCATAGTAATCTGGCATACGTTCAGACAGCCGTTATTTGGCACTTCGGAAACATCAAAGCTAGCGGAGGAAAGAGATGTCCAGTGATTGTCTCCTTTTATAATGTGTCTTTGTCTAGGACATCTTCCACGCCCCTCCTATGTCTCTAAATCTGGATTTCGTCTCCTTCGACATTTTGATCACGCCTGCGATGATGGAAGATGCAGGTGGGAATCCCAATTGGAGTCATTTGTGAATGAAGTTTTTTTTTTTATATATAATTTTTCTTTTATTCGAGGACATTTTTTTCGGAGAAATGAGTTAGAAGAATTGTGGATGAACGTTAATGATAGATAGAGAAAGTTTCAAAAGTATTATTCTTTTTCTTGATAAAAGTGAGCTTTTTAAAGTGTTGAATGCATTGCTTCTTCAAATAAGAACAGATTTTCAAAGCATTTCTGATGGGTTTTTTCGGTAAAATTTAGTTATGAACATGGATTACCAATAGTAATAGTAATAATAATTAATATACAAATGAAACTAAACTCCATTTGAATTGAATATATCAAGAACTACTGCCTACTAAGCTACTGCCTTTTATGTTTTATTTTGTCCATTTATTAATAATTATTATGATTTATACAATATATCATAAAATAAAAATTTTGTTAGTTTTAATATTACCGCATAACTATTTAGATATTTGATCCAGAGTTTTACAAGCATTATATTAGTGCCAGATACAGTCATAAATAAAATAAAATAATAAAATATATTTTTTCCCACTGAAAAATCTTCTAAAATTCTTTATACAACCGGATTAGGAAAACAAAATTATATCCTTCTCCAGATGGTAAACACATTAGGGTTTTATTTTCATAACTTTTACATTAACACATTAGGATAAACACATTAAGGTTTTATTTCCATAATCTTTAGAATGACAAACTAAAATAGCTAGCTGAATTTTTCGTACCATTTTATGCAGCCCAGAACCTAGCTACGAGTACTAAAATACAAGGAAATGAACATCCATTGTAAGTCTATATAATACTTAAGAGGAAAATTCATTGAACCAATTTTGGAAAAAAAAAAAGTATTACTTTGATTGGATCACATATATTTAAAAAGATTCCTCAAGAATTTTTTACAAACATGAATTTTTCCCTATTTAGTTTCATGTTCACATGCATAACAATGTTTTTTGAGCAAAAGAGGTACTTATAAAGTTTTAACAGTAGAAAAAACACATGTTGTTCAAAAATGCATAATACATTCTAGATAGCTTCACAGGCAGAAATCAAAGAGGGTTTTTTTTGGAAAAAATAATTTTAGGGATATTTTTTTCTATTTGAAGTATTACAGTTAAATAAAATGTAAAACAAACACTAAGAATATTTTTTGTAATAATTAACATTCCTTAATAATGAAGTTTTATTACTAAACTCGTGTAAGTCTCTGGATGAATTTCAAAAAGAAACGATCTTGGAAAAATGGTTTCAGCTGTACTCCCAGCACATTTTTATTCAAGAAATCAATCTTTTGCATTTTATTTTGTAACACAACTGGAAAAAGTGGCAGAATTATTTTTTAATAGAAACAGTTCGAAAGAATTTTTTTTTTATGTCTGCGGTAAAATTTCAAAAATACAAAATAAGTCCTTATTTAAATTAGTTAGTTTAATATAAATGTGCCTTACCTTTTTTTTTCTCGAATTTTTCTTATGCCAAGTTATCAAGAAAAAAACAACTAATTTTAAGACTTAGTTGTTCACTTCTTAAAATAGTGACAAAAGAGACACACATTTGTCTACTTTGTATTAAAAGGGAGAAATATAAGAAATGTATTGAAAGATGATGTCTCTTAAATAAGGGGTAGGAAATATTTATTTATAAAATATCACACAATTTTAAAAAAGTTCTACATTACCTATTTAAATAACAGTTACACGTTTATATGGTAGTGTTCCAAAGCGAAAACTAAATCCACATGCCATCCTGCAATTTTGTTTTAAACTTCAACCTTGGATAATTTCTCAAAACTGATTGAAATAGCTCTTTTGAATACTTATTGTATCAATAATTTAATATACATATAATATAAATTGAACACCAAAGGAAAGAAATAACTTGAAAGTTATTTGAAGAAAAAGTTTTTAAATATTTAAAAGCACTTAAAAGCATCGATTTCTCGATTGTTATTGCTCGAAGTCTCGTTTTTCTCCCGTTACAACCCGCCATGGTGAGTACAGCAAATGTAATAACAGATGATACTTTTAATTATATTTCCACTTGAAGTGACCTTCTTACCACGTATTCACATGCATACATATGTAAACAAACATACAAGCATAAGAGGTAAAAAAAAAAAAAAAAAAAAAAAAAAAAAAAAAAAAAAACAACAACAACATCTGTTTGGAATCTGGAACATGTTCTTTAAACAGATTTACATTAAGCAGTTAGTAGTTACATCGATATGAAATTATACTTTAAGATCCATTAAATATTTGATTTATGCTTTAAAAAATAGTTTACAACAGTTTTTTCAAGTTAAATTCAAAGAAAAATTCTTTAAGACGTTGACTGACAGCCGGTGAATAAAGAGTTAACAAACAAACAAACAAACAAACAAACAAACAAACAAACAAACAAACAAACAAACAAACAAACAAACAAACAAACAAACAAACAAACAAACAAACAAACAAACAAACAAACAAACAAACAAACAAACAAACAAACAAACAAACAAACAAACAGCTAATTAAAATTAAATTAAATTGATACAATGAAACTATAATCTTTTGATAGGAAAATTATTAATTTAAATGTTGTAATCATAACAAGTATATTACTTTTTTAAAATTCTTAAGTATGTATATTGTATCTAGTTATTTCATTATGGCTATTATATTTAAATTCAGCAGTACATTGTACAAAAAGTTTTAGGTAACAAACTAAGGATTTTGAAGCGACGAACACGCGTACTATATTTATTTTAAAATCAACTAAAAATTTTCAAACAACAATATTCTAGTTCAAGAGGCGACTGCAAGTTTAAGTACACCATCGAATATCATTCTGAATTTCTTATAGAATGTGAAGAAATGGTAGTAGATTGTGAGAATAAACTGCTCTACCGAGAAGGGAGGGGGGAATGACTGAAATTCTTCGAAAATCAATCAATCTTTAAATCGACTTTGAATGATATGGGCTAAATCCAATAGCTAAATATATCGTAACTTGTCAAATAATAACTCTCTTATTTGGCAACTCATCAACTCATTTAATTAAATTTTTGTACGGTTTCGGTCATTTTTGTCCCGGCAAAATCAGTGTATTCATATAATATACTAGCATTTCTTCACACTCTATAAAAAAATTCAGCATAATGTTCGATGGGGCTTGTATACTCTCAATCACCTTCCGTCTATTGAAGAATACAATGATAAAAATAAACAATGAAAATATTATATAATGCTAAGTATTGAGTTTAAATTTTTTATCTTAAATACTTTTTTTTTTTTTAAAATATACTCATTTAGTATTTTAAAGTTTTAATTTTTACACGATGAAGATGGTAAATTTGTACGACTGCAATGTCCATCTATCTGTTATGCACACTGTGATAAAGATTTTCCTTCACCAAGCTCGCCAATTCGGCAAAATCTTTTCAAATTAAATACTGGAATTTTTTTTTAATTTGGCGAATTTTTTCCTCCCCCCCCCCTTCCATTTTATCAGTATATCATTATACGATAATGTTGAGAGTTTCTCAAGCCAGCATTTTTTTTTCTCTTTTAACCAAATGTACCTCTTATGTTTTTTTTTTTTTAAAAGAAATTTGGATATCAAATAAATAAGATATTTTAAGGAAACAATAAGAAAATGTAACAATTCATTTTACTAAAAAATAAAAAAGTTAATTCTTCTTTCTTTTAATTTAACGAAAATTAATAGTTTTTTTAGGGATTGAAGTTTTGAATAATGTTTTTATTTTATTCACTGAGCTTGTTTGATAGATTTACTAATGAACTTGTTAATAGAATAATTGGGACTACTTTATAAGTGTTAAAATATTTACTTAATTTAAAAAAAAAAAAAAATATTCATATAAATAAAGCAAAAGTTGTTTGGGTGTATCATAAAAAAAAATCACTTCTGTAGTAAGGGAAAATGTGAAAAGTTCTCAATAGCACGTGTCACTTTAAAAAAATTCCGATTTAATATAGATAAAAAAAATACACGTGATAATAGTAATTGACTTTTAGATGTTCAGTAATAGTATACATTGAAGCATAATGCATAAACTTTAAGTTAGGCGAAAGATACTTACATATTTTTGTTCTTTTTTTATTGAGTATATGAAATTCTGGAAAAATTTAATTTCAGATATTTTAAATTTATGTAGAAATTTTTATAAAAATAATTACGTAATGAATGTTGGCATATTTAAATTTTCATATGTGTTCTGTATTAATTTTACATTGTGTCGGAAAGAGATTTCCTATTAATTATTTTAAAATTGGGAAATATAATTTGAAGGAAGATAGCCAAAAATACAATAGTTCTTGCTGAGAGTATATGGCTCCACTCTTCATTCTAAAACTAATTCTTAAAATATATCTTTTATGTCTGTAAACCATGAATGAAACGAAACAAGTTGAAATTACTGCTAAGCGGTGTTTAAGTAAAGTGTTAGCGTATAATATACAAACGCAGACGTAGAAAGGACTTTAAAATATTATTTTAATAATAGTATAGTAGTTTATTTTTTTAGTTTATTGAAAATAATGTGTAAAAACACAGCGAAATAATTTTCTTACCCAAAATGTTTCGGAATGAATAAATACCTTTCCCCCTACTTTCACATTTTTGATTTGCAGATTGCTTTAGAAATAAATAGATACGTTATTATGCAAACTGTTGTGCTTTGCTTGTTCAGTAGCATAGTTGGTTATTTATTCTCATTACGAAACAAAATAAGTGTGGAACTTAGTTCATTTCTCAATCTAAATTTTAAATTTTATCAAACTGAATAGTTATAAAATAAAATAAAATAAAATAAAACTTGTTTGTTTCATTGAAAAAATGTAACATCACATATACATTATCATTGAAAATGTTTTTTTTTTTTAAGATTCTTTTTAAGTTGCATTAGTTAGCATGAAAAAGAGAGTTATATAGTTCACATTTTTTTTTTACAGATTGATTTAAATAAAACTAGATTCATCTTGAAAGAGAACTGGAACATGAGAAGTATTTGAATAAAATTTATTTTCAAGTAAATTGGGACGGATATACGTGTTTCGCGTGTGAAATAAATGTTGCGCTTTTACTTTCACTTTTTTGGGGCATTACTGAAAATTGAGTTTGAAAAACACGTCGAAAATTCCCCTTGAGTATAATATTCCAAAGAAACATTTTCTGTCGATGAAATAAGAATCAAATAACATTTGTTCCCCCGTTATTGAAAAAAAATAGAAGATGGGGATCGAAAAGAAATGGTTCAAGTTAGTTTTTCCATAAGAAATTCAAGCCGATCATGATGAAATACTTTTATTTTCTAGATAAGATAGTGAAAGAAACAAATTTCTTAAAAGTACTATTTTATATGGGACCGCATACCAAAGATAGAATTTTCAATTTTGTTTGAGACGTGATATATTGATATGGGGAAAATCTTTTGATTTAAGTAGCAATGACAAAAACGGTTCAGATTTCAGTCAACGTGATTTAAATTATTTTACAGCAAACAATAAAGCAGTACAATTTTATATAAAATAGTTCAAGCAATTTTTACATGTAGTGATATTGATTTAGAAACCCAATTTCGTATAGCATTGAATGAAAAATAACACTGGATGAGTGTAATACTTTACTTATATGAAAGGTTTTCCAATTTAAATTTTAATTTAATGTAATATGAGAGTCGTATTTTAAAAAATACCGATATGCAATTCAAGTTCAAATAGACTATTTGCAATATAAGATCACTATTATATGTAAGAGATTTTTCATTTCTTTAAAATAAAATAAATTCTGTGGCATTTGCTAGTAAGTGAAATTGTAACATGTAAATATTAAGTGCAATTTAAGTTAATTTAGATTTTAGTTTTTATGATCAAAAATGTGTTGAGAACTAACAATTGGTGTTATTACGAAATTTTTATAAAGAACAAGACTTGTATTTAAATAATGGCAAAACAATTTAAATATAAATTGGAAACATGTACTTTCATAATGCTTTATATTTTTCGAAATGTATTTAACACATTTTAGGCTACGAACAAATACACAATTGTTATTTAAGTAAAAAGCATTTCATAATATCTAAAATTATTCGCCTTTATGCGTCTGTAAAATTATACGAGTTAGTAACAATAATTATAAAATAATATTTACAGAATTGTTTTGACGCAACAAAACAACGCAAAGAAAATTGTTTAACTATACTTAAATCTATTTTTATTATTTAAATATCATACTTTCTAGCTATGCTGTAAGTAATTTTTGAGAATACAGAATATTTAATATTAATATCGTAGATGTTGATCAAATACTTTTATAATTATGGATTAGTGACATTCAATTGAATTCTCTGATAAAATTTTTTTATAAACTTTTCAC
This sequence comes from Linyphia triangularis, assembly GCA_963978545.1. Classification (NCBI taxonomy): domain Eukaryota; kingdom Metazoa; phylum Arthropoda; class Arachnida; order Araneae; family Linyphiidae; genus Linyphia; species Linyphia triangularis. The sequence goes on along the minus strand of OZ021727.1, from coordinate 36,499,003 downwards.
TCATTAAAAATTGTCTATTGCTTTTTATGCTTAAATATAAAATCCTTTTTAAATTCAAGAAGTGTTATAAAAATGGAAATATTTAAAAATTATTGCTTTAACCTTGTAGTTAAACCTTGCATATAATAAAAAGTAAGTTAAGTACTAGTAACATTTATATGCATAAAAGATGCAAACTAGGTGAGTTCCAAATTAACCTTATGGTACGCGTACTGAAAATCTAAAATGCAAAAAGTATCTCTCCTCCACACAAAAAAAGTCCTCAAAAATTTAAATCGCTTTCCAAGGTCTCAAATTACTATCACCCTGAAACGAAATCACTCTCTAGTTCGTAAAATATCTTCCCACTTATAAAATATGAAAAAGGCCGAGTAAACAAAGGCCGAGTCCACGAGGGGATAAAAGAACCGAACTAGAAAATTCTCACCCCAATATAGTCACGCAACCCACCATTGCGTTTTTTGAGGATTTATGTCCAGAACCTTAAACTATGTTCGAAGAAGCGTGGGCGGGAGGGTTAAACCATGATATTCTCCTCGGAACTCTATTCCTCCACTAACTGCGCAAGAACAGCTAAATTACAAAGAACGGCATTTTTTTTTTTTTTTTTTTTTTTTTTTTTTGTATTTCTTTCTTTTCATTATTATCTTCTTCGAGATGGGGGAGTGGGGGATATAGCCGCGCAATTGGTAAAGTGTTTTTATTGCTTTCTCTCCCGTCCACCTTGTCTACCATTATCTAGCTTCTTGGCTTGAATAAATCATTGCTTGCTCTGAATCGATGCAGCTTGACCCTGAAGGTAAGACGTTTCCAGTCAGCAGGGGTGGCAGTAAAGGTTTTAACCCTCTCTCCTGAGCCCAGCGCCGAATAGCGGGGAGAGGAGAGCAGATGCCTGTAATCTTAATTTCAGAGGTTTTCATTACTTTGTTTCTTTTAATAGATACGTGATTTCTTTTATTGGGGTTGTTGTTTTTGTTGAGAGAAGAAAGTATCCGAACTATTTAGGGACGAGTCAACTACTAGTTCTGACGATATCCGTGCCTTTAGTAGTAGAAAAGAAAAACCTTTTTTCTTCTTCTAAGTTTCGTTTAATTTTTGTATTGCTATCATTTCAAACGATATATTTTTTTATTCCAAAGGAATGTGTCCCATAAATATCTTACATTAACATACTTTATATTTGGTTTGGTTATAGGAACAAAACTCAAAAAAGTTTTTACAGTTCATGTTAATCTTTTAAATTGAAGACAGTATGGGAACTTTTTGACTGTAATAAGTTTACTTAGTAATTTATAAAACGGGCAATAACTTTTTAAAAATACAATAAAGTTAGTGTTTAAGAAATAATTATTTTATTAATACTTTAATTTTTGTTTAATCTATAAACAGTTCTTAGACAAAGACTTTTGTCAGCAATCCTATTATTTTACCTCTATCTATAGTATGTAATGCTCAGCAAGTTAGCTTTTTATTAATTTAACTGTGTAAATTATTATTAACTGGATAATGACATAAAATGCTATCAGGTACTACTTTATAGTCTTTTGATATTAGTAAACATTAAGGAACCAATATAACTTTTATCTCAAACGTTTTCTTAAAACTTACTTATTTAATGGTTGTTCTTACCTACTCACTTTTAAGAAATAGTAGAAAATTCATAAAAACACATTGCGTTGATGATGCGAGAAATTATCAACCATCAAATACTATTACCAGTAAGAACTTGTGATTTGCTCCCAAGATTTAAATAATTATAAATATAAAAAGGTTTTCAATACATAAAAAAAAAAAAAAAAAAAAATAATAATAATAATAATAATAATAATAATAATAAAAAAAAAAAAAATAAAAAAAAAAAAAAACACTTAACTGCTGAAGGATACATTATTTTAAATGATTCAACTCATTTATCAACGAGTAACTGACTTCACCTAAATAGAAAGATTTTCTAATAAATTAAAGCGTTAATTTTTCATAAGATCCGCAGCACAGTTTGAATATTTTGAGCCGCATATACATTCTAACCCTTAACTTAAATTAAATTTAAATATTTAAACTGAGTAGCGTGGGACATGTCGTGTTATTAGAATCGCTGCGAGGAGGAATTTAATGACTATATTCACATGCATTATGAGTCATTGTAAGTGCAACTAAGATTTGAAATTACCATTTTCAGCCAGTCAACAGACCGAAGCAAGATATGGGCGTCTGGTTTGTAATGACATACTTCAATGAGCATTGTCCATTACAATAATTTCGATGTTGCGATAATTTAATTGGATTCTACGTATACTAAGATATCAATAGATGTTTATTTCCATTTGTTGAGCAACTTAGCATTTGATTGAGAATTTCTCATTCAGAAGTTTGTAATTTTAAAATTTCAAATCTTTCCAAAAAATAGTATCATAAATTTGAATAGCAATTATGTATTTATGTAGTTTAAAGACTTAGAAAAATATTTTTATTATTTATTATACGCATAGATTTTTCATATACTTAGTATTTGAACTTGAGAGTATAATTTTGTGTTTAGATTTAGGCAAAAATTAAATATCATATTTTAGTAATGGGGAGAATACATTTTTGATATTTCACTTTTTTAAGTTGCATCTTTTCTGCGACAAAATAAAATTTATTTAAATAAAACTTTGACTAAAATTAGAAACATATAAAATTTAATTAAGTTATGAATCTGCTATTATTTAATTTCAGCTTTCGTTATAAATACTTTTATTATAACTCCGTAATATTTTTTATTTATTCATATTGCAAAATTTAAAAATAGGATTCAAAATTATGCAATACATAAACTATTTAAAAATCACAGTTAACTTTTGAATCGAAAAATAGTTGGTTGAAACTTTAATAAATTGCAATTCAATTTAATATTTAAATATCATGATTTTTTAAAAACATTTACAAAGAGGAAGTTTTTTTATAAACAATAAAAATTTTGCATTCCATTTAAGATATGTGACTCTAAATCTATTCGCTAAGAACATAGTTTTATAAAATAAAATGCAAGATAGGTTAAAATCTTTACTTTTTAATAATATGCTTTGTAGAAGAATCTCTTAGAAGTGTTAAACGATTTGGCTTGAGACCAGGAATGAAGCGACAGATTCTTTCGTTGATGAGAGCTGCTTTTGTGTGTGTGCTTAAACAGTTTTGTATCATTCCTAGAAAAAGTGCTTGAGTTTCTATTCATACTAAAGCTGCATTAATCATAAAATGTGCCAAATAAAGTTAAAAATAGTGATTAATGAACTATATATTAAAATATTATTTACAATAATATTATAATAATATTATTTATAATATATATAATAATATAAATTATAATAAAAAATCAATGAAATATATTTTAATGTAAAACATAGAGAAACTTAAAATATTATATAATATTAAAAAAGGGAAAATATGATATATTTTTTAATTAATGTTAAATATTCTATAATTATTTGTTTGAAATCTTTACAGTTGTGTTTATCATAAGTAAAATAATTTTTTAACTGTTTTCTTTTGTATATTATGAAGCAGTTATGAATATAAACCATAAACTGATGTGGTTCAACTTTTTTTGGGTGTTTGTTAGTTTATTTTCTGTTCGAAGGACTTTCTATACAGTTCTGTATTTTAATCTTTGGAATAATTAATTTTTCGCAAAATTTTCACATTATATTAAGAGTTCAAAATTACTTGTGGAGTACCACTGATTTCAGATATATTATTTGGTTCTATAGTTATGATTTTATCAATGTCCAATTAACTCAATTATGAGTTTACGTTGAATAAGATTGTTTCCAAACATGGTTTTTAAGTTGCGAATATTTTATAATCTGCAAAGTACTTTAGATCGGAAATTTATAAAATAATCAATTTGCTTAGTGTCCCTAATTTCCTTCATAAGAAAGTTCTTCTAAAGCGATATAAATCCTTTTAATGCGTTGTACTTCAATTAATTAAAAAAATAGGGCGTTGAATATTTTAATTAATGTAAATTAACATCAAGAACACTTTCAACACGTTGCTTATTTTGGTTTTATATTTTAATCCAACTATGTAACCAAAACTTTAAAACAGATAATAGGTTCAATTTTTTAGAACTTTAAATGTATTTAATTTCGTTTGAACAAAAGACGATTCAGTCCAATAAAGATATCTTAAAAATTATTCCAAATTAAATTCGTAAGACAGTTGATCTGTATAATTTAATAAAGTGTAACTGAACATATTTTTTATGCATTTCAGTTTTTTAATTAAATATATATTATAACATATTTGAATTGAATCTACTTGTAGAAAGTTTTGTTTAATTACATGCTATAAACTCAAAAACTTTCTCTTCAAAAACATAAAAAAGAAGCAATTCATAATAAACCCCATCCGTAATAACATAACCTACAAAAGCGAAGTCTTTAATTTAAATCCTTTTTATGCATTTTGATCCTTCATATGCAGATCGAGTTTTCATAGTGTTTGACCACTTCGAAGAAAACGTCAATTGTAAACCATTTACTAACCTTTTTTTGTCCCCAAAACTTAATTGTATACATTATCACCCGTAACGACACTATCTGCCAATTTTTATCTCGATTGGATGATGGTAAGTGGGTAAGTAAATCCTATAAACTGGCAATATGGTAGGTGGTGGAAAAAAAAAAAAAAGCGCCACTTTTTAGCAACACCTCCTGAAACTTGATAGAAGGCATTCTCTACGACAATGAATCTATTTGCCAAGTTTTAGCATGATTTCAGTGGATCACGGCAAGTGGATTGATAGCCCTCCGCAGATTTATCCACTATAAATACCTCCCCTCACAAGCAAAATAAAAGTTAATATAAAGGGTATAAAAGTATAAATAATGCTTAGATCATTATATTTCAGTATTACAGATTTAACTATGATGTTGTTTGTTGTGCTGAAGGCAACTATTTGACTTTGGGATCAATACAATTATTATACAGTAAAGGTTGAATTTTTATTTAATATAGGGGTTCCGACAATTCAAGAAAAGTTGATTTTTTTTATATATCAATAAATTTAACTGAATAAGGTGTTGATATAGAACTAAGATAAAAACGGTATCAATTAGAACTTTTTATTTAACCTGTGTACCACATTGAGTAAAAGAAAAAATACATCGGTAACTTCTTTCCACGTGTTATTGATACTTTATACTCTTTTTATCTCTTTCTCTAGAAAAAGAAGTGGGCATTTTGCTATTTTTAGCTCTTTTCTGATCTTTCTTCTTGATTAATCCTACCGATTTATATTGGGAACAGTTAATGCCACAAAGAGAATACAAAAGAAACCAAAGTCAAGGAGAAAAGATAGTATGGTCAAATACGTTCCAAGAATGGGAATGAATTGAACGTGGACAGAAGGTATAAATTCTTATACATACGATAATGTTTCGTTTCAGATTACTTTAGGTGTGGAAAATTAAATATAATTCTTTATTCAAAAAAAGTTATTGTACTAAGCAGAATTTTTTTGAATTTTTGGTTTTCAAAAAGTAGGAGTTTCACAAATACGTCTATACTAATATTAAGTTTTGATTACTCACTTCTTGTAACTTACATGAAGAACCTTTTCACAGTTTATTCTGATATTATGTTTTCAATCTATTTTAAGCCAATACGTAATTATGACTTTGTTAATTTTGAAATAATATTATAAAATGTTAAAGTAATGCTATTGTTAAACTGCAAGTATGAAATTAGAAAATGAGTAGTAACACTTAAGAATTTAATGCTTTTGTAAAAATGTAACGAGACAAAAGACATACCTGGTAACATAAAAGATTTATTTGTCTTGGAACAGCATTGATAGTACGGCTCGGTGTTTGTGGCTAAACTGGTGTGGCTGAATTTAAATTTTCCTTTCATAGTAAATAGTTAGTTTGAAAAAATTCCAGCTCTACTGCATTACTAACAGATGAAAATGATGATTTCTTGCTTTCTTTACTTTTGGGTCTTAACTGATGACTCAAAAACCTTTGAACACAATTAACTAATAACTTCCTAAAGTATGTTAAAAGAAACTTGGGACGTGGAGCATTGTAAACTTTTAATTATTCTATTTTACTTGAGCAATTTTTGAAATTTGAATTAGATTGACGCAGTTTACCTTTTGTGTATTTATTCATAGTTTCGTTTAAATTAAAAATAAATAAAAAAGTAAAAAGCTCGCCAATTTGCCGATATATTCAGTGATATTTCTTTTTTTACTAATATTGCAAAGTTTCCAAGTGTAGTGATATTTTTAAGGCAAAAGTGGTTGGCCATTTCTATATTTGGCTCAGAAAAGTTATTTAAAACAGATAGAAGAACATACGCATATGCTTAAACTTTGTATAAGCTTATATATACGGGTAAAATAGTACCAAAAACCTACTTAAAAACAAAGAAATGGGTCCATTGATGAAACTTGTAAAAAATGTTTCATTTGTCATGAAAATGAGTAATCGAAAGAGTCTATAAAAATATATAGCAAAGAATACATGTAATATAAAACAACATGTAATGAACCAAAACTGAGTGGATAAAGTTAATAAAAAACCAAAATTTAACAGAAAAAGTACCAGTTAGCATTAAAATAAGTAAGTAGTAGTGAATAATTCAAATAGTAAGTAAATAAAAGTATAAGGAATAAAGAATAAGTATTGAAATAAGGTACACTTTTACATGTTTATAAAAATGATTTATAATTTTTTATTGGATAATTATATTGTCTTGCATTTTCTTTCATTCGATTCAGCGTCAAAAAATACTCCATACACATGTGTCACATGCCTAGATTACACCAAAATTAATTTTCAGCTTAGAAAAGCTCTCCTTCCCCACCCTCTCAAAACACGTCCTTCTAATTATTTTGCTAGATAGGCGTTATGCTAGATATTTTTTACTTCTTTATTCTCTTTTATTTCTTTATTCTCATGACAAATAAAACATTTTTGCCAAATTTCATAAACGGACCAATTTTTTATTTATTTTTTTTGTATTTTTTTGTGTTTTGTGTTTTTTACCTTTCCTCGGTTTTTACATGTGTTTTCGTTTATAAAAAAAGACTAACTTTTTTTAGATTTGGTGTATTGTCTTGCTTTTTTTTCATGCGATTCAGCATAAAAAATACTGTAAAAATATGCGTCACATGCATATATTGTTTCAAGATTTATTTTTCAGTTTTGCTTTTCTTAACGTTTATTGAGTAATGAGTATGGTTACATAGATCTCATTATAAAACATAGTAAACTACATGAGTTAAAGTTTATTAGAAATTTAAGAGGGACAGCGTATTTAATTTCTTTAGGTGATTAATTAATATAAACAAGTTAAAAATAAAATTGAAATTATTTTTCTTATTACCTATGTTTTTCTTATGGTTGGATTATAATTTACATTACATAGAAAATATAGACATAAAAAGAAATTTGAAAATATAATGGAAATCCCCAACAGAGTACAAGGTAACTATTTTTTTTTATTCAAAAAGAATTTAACGAGAATATATAAGGCATAAAGGGTTTTCTAAAGGAAACTTAGCATGGAAATTTCTTATATCGATAAGACAAAGAAGTACGCGTTGTAAATTAAATAATGAAACGCTAAACAATATTTAATGGATAGTAAAATATTAATAATCTTACAGTGTATTTCCAAAAAGATTCCATTCGCAAAGAGGTAAAAAGACAATAAAATAATATTACTCAACAAAGATCATTTATCTATCGAAGAAATGCGCTGATTCATAAGAACTTTCTTAATCTTCATGACATAGCTATTCTTCACTTTATACAATTCTGATATTCGCTTTCTTAGGGTATATTTGAAGATTTGTGTTCTCTATTACATAACTTTTAGCAACAATAAATGACGCATTTTACTGTAATAGGGCTTCATGCAAGAAGTCAACATTTTTATTTATTAAAAACAATCAAATAGCACTTAACAATATTTCAGAGATAATATCTTTCTGTACAAAAATAAAAGTTAGGTTTAAAAAGAGTTGCCGATATTTTAAAATTTTTGCCCTGGGCGTACTTCTTTGTCTCACAGCGCAAAAAGCATTGAATTCAAACTCATGAAATTTTGCATAGTTATAGAGTTATAAATATTTGGAAAATCTTCTGATAAGAAAAATTTAAAGATTCAAATTTTAGTTTTTGAGTTATTTAATGTCAAAGTGAAAGACTCTTTTATACGGTCTAGTATAATTTTCTGGATGAAACATTAAATACTTTAGAAATCTAATTTTTTTGCATTAACAGAGGTATATGTTTTACTCGAACATTTGTGTTCATTTTTTTAAAAAACTTTAATAGTTTTGGTAGTTTTTAATAGTTTTTAATGTAGTTTTGGTGTTATTAAATATCTAAATTTTGTAAAATTCACATTTAAGCTTGAAAGAAATTATGATTTTTTTTAAGACAAACAACGTGAAAAAACAACGTGAAAAAACAGATGTAAAAATGCTTTTGTATGCTTTTTTTATATAATATACATACTAAATCATTTATTTACTTGAAGTAAATTTTTTGGAAGTTAAATATTTCCCTAACTGTAACAGTATTTTCAAACTAAGTGGATTTTGAGGATACATAAAATTATTGTTTCTAGTGTAGACTTTGAGAAGATCATTACTCTAATATTTATCATCGTCCAAACAGAAACATTTTAACATTTAATCAGCAAGTTGAAACTTTTCCCTATGATGCAAGCTATGGTCGAAAATCGAAGATCATCTGCGCCGCAAACTGAATTCAATAGGTATCATTATTCTTATGAAGTATTATAAACACGCAAACAATTGGCGATCAATGTGACCAGCTTTATGAAAACATAGAAATTGATTAAAGACCATCATCTCTCATAGCAAGGATTTCATATTAAATTCCTTACACATTTTTCTAACACAGAAATTACATTGTTTTTGTATATTTATAAGTTAGTAGAATCGCAGTTAACAGATCTGTTTCGTTTGTTTTTACAAACGCATTACTTGGTCGAAATGCAAATAAATGTACACATAATTTCATTCAAATTTATGCACGTTTTTAAAACTATGTTCATCATCTCTACTACTCATCTTCTCTCATAGCAAGGATTTCATATTAAATTCCTTACAATTTTTTCTAACACAGAAATTACATTCTTTTTGTATATTTATAAGTTAGTAGAATCGCAGTTAATAGATCTGTTTCGTTTGTTTTTACAAACGCATTCCTTGATCGAAATGCAAATAAATGTACACATAATTTCATTCAAATTTATGCACGTTTTTAAAACTATGTTCATCATCTCTACTACTCATCATCTCTCATAGCAAGGATTTCATATTAAATTCCTTACAATTTTTTCTAACACAGAAATTACATTGTTTTTGTATATTTATAAGTTAGTAGAATCGCAGTTAATAGATCTGTTTCGTTTGTTTTTACAAACGCATTACTTGGTCGAAATGCAAATAAATGTACACATAATTTCATTCAAATTTATGCACGTTTTTAAAACTATGTTCATCATCTCTACTACTCATCATCTCTCATAGCAAGGATTTCATATTAAATTCCTTATAATTTTTTCTAACCCAGAAATTACATTGTTTTTGTATATTTATAAGTTAGTAGAATCGCAGTTAATAGATCTGTTTCGTTTGTTTTTACAAACGCATTACTTGGTCGAAATGCAAATAAATGTACACATAATTTCATTCAAATTTATGCACGTTTTTAAAACTATGTTCATCATCTCTACTACTCATCTTCTCTCATAGCAAGGATTTCATATTAAATTCCTTACAATTTTTTCTAACACAGAAATTACATTCTTTTTGTATATTTATAAGTTAGTAGAATCGCAGTTAATAGATCTGTTTCGTTTGTTTTTACAAACGCATTACTTGGTCGAAATGCAAATAAATGTACACATAATTTCATTCAAATTTATGCACGTTTTTAAAACTATGTTCATCATCTCTACTACTCATCTTCTCTCATAGCAAGGATTTCATATTAAATTCCTTACAATTTTTTCTAACACAGAAATTACATTCTTTTTGTATATTTATAAGTTAGTAGAATCGCAGTTAATAGATCTGTTTCGTTTGTTTTTACAAACGCATTCCTTGATCGAAATGCAAATAAATGTACACATAATTTCATTCAAATTTATGCACGTTTTTAAAACTATGTTCATCATCTCTACTACTCATCATCTCTCATAGCAAGGATTTCATATTAAATTCCTTACAATTTTTTCTAACACAGAAATTACATTGTTTTTGTATATTTATAAGTTAGTAGAATCGCAGTTAATAGATCTGTTTCGTTTGTTTTTACAAACGCATTACTTGGTCGAAATGCAAATAAATGTACACATAATTTCATTCAAATTTATGCACGTTTTTAAAACTATGTTCATCATCTCTACTACTCATCATCTCTCATAGCAAGGATTTCATATTAAATTCCTTATAATTTTTTCTAACCCAGAAATTACATTGTTTTTGTATATTTATAAGTTAGTAGAATCGCAGTTAATAGATCTGTTTCGTTTGTTTTTACAAACGCATTACTTGGTCGAAATGCAAATAAATGTACACATAATTTCATTCAAATTTATGCACGTTTTTAAAACTATGTTATTTGCATAATAAATAAATTTTTACATATACAAGATTTCACAGAGGTAAAACTTTTTTCCTAGTGATCCCTACAAAGTTTTTGTAACCTTTTTTTTCTCAAGAAATTCAAAAAGCTTTAAATTTATCAAAACTTTTTCCACACTCCCTCCTTTTACTTCAAAAACAACACAAACCTTTAAAGAAGAATAACATTAGAAAACTTTACAAACATTGTTTTTAGTTCACAAAAACCCAGAAAGTAATTAAAGACTATCATCTCTCAGTGTGTTTCTCATCTCTTTCCACTAGACTCTTGAGTGCCATTGAGCAGGTGACGCTCACCAAAGTCCATCCCGTAAAGATTCCTTCTCCGCCACTTCACCATTAATCACAACCGCGGCCATCCCCACTGAGTAATGGAGCCCCCGCGTAAACGCTTCTCACAATGGAGAGGCGGGGGGCTTGCCTTTCTGTTCGACCGCTGAAGAAACATTAAAGGTCCACCACTGGGAGAAAGCTGCCTTCTGCAATTAATGAAAGCAACCAGGGATCTGAAGTGAATTAGGTAGAGACACTTGATGAAGGTATTTATGCTTGCTTTGAACGAGAAGGGAGTTATTGTTTTAGTGTTACACTTTTGTGGGGTGGAAGGATGGCTATTAATTTGCTAAGTCATTTCTATTGTCTTGGAGGCTAGTGAAATTTCTTAATGGATAGACTTTGAACAAAAGGAACTTAAAATGATTTATAAAAGTTTTGTTTTAAAATTATTTTTATTTTTAAATTATTCTATTCAATACCACAAAAGAGAACTTCATGGATTTCTGATTCAAGATGCTATGAAGCTTAAGAATAAGAAAATAAAATAAGCATGTAGAAGTAAAGTTGTAAGAAAAATAACTTTGTAAACTTTTTATAACTTTTTGTAAATATAACTTTGAACGCACTTCAAAAGATTGAAATGTTATACTAATTTAAACCAACATCACTTTTAAATTAATTTAAGAATATTACTTTAGTTCAAGCAGCTTGAAATATATCATAAACAATTATTATCGATTGAGTACAATGTAGATCATTAACAAATCCTTTTATAGTTTCTATAATTTGATAAAGATTTGATAGAGCATTAAATTTCTGCCGTTGAGACGTATTTCTTTTTTTTCAGATGATGATTATCCTTTTTAAATTCAAATTAAGTGAAGAGAGCAGAGTAAATTTTTGATTTGGAAAGATAGGACGCTTAAGAATAGATATCAATATTCTTACCAAATACTTCTAAGTAAATATTAATGAATTCAATTAAAGGATTTCTAAAGGAAATAATTATGGCATTTGGAGAGTCTTTGAAATTCAAGAATAGGGTAGTTTTAAGAATTAGTTTAATTGATTTTAAGTATTAAGTTGTTTAGCTCACTTTAGAGAATTCGAAAAGGAATTCATTAGGCACAAAGAGATTTAAAGTCACAGATTTCTAACCAAAAATTATTTTAGAACTAAACCTGGAATGATTTAAATGATGTATTATTGCTCTCATGGGAATTTAGTCAACATCTAGAGCGTTTAACTTGATCTTTATAATTTAATTCACAATGTAACAATGATCCCAAAGTTTTTGAAGAAAACAACTTTAGTAATAAATATTCGTTAATTTTGTATAAATTACAATTAGTGCAAAATACACATGTAATTATATAACCATGTAATATTATACCTAATTATACTATAGTATTATACCATAGTATATTATTTACACATGTAATATTATACCTAAAATTTTCGTCAATTTTTGCAGTTTTTGTTTATAATTTTATGGCAATATGGATCTTTTTGCGGAATTTTCCAAAATACCAGAATTGCAGACAATAAATATTAAATTAATAAAATAAAACAATATTTTTTCAACAAGTATGTATTAACTTTAATCTTAGATTAAACTATTTTCCATTTAAACGTTTATTACGTACAGAAACAAGTTAGATTGTGACGTTATAATCCAACTTGTTATAAATAATTATATTCTAAAGAGAAACTTATACAACATTAGTTGTTACTTGATAACCACTGCTGTATAAATTTCTCTTTAAAATATAGGGTTCAGATAACATTTTATGCACATTTTGGCAACACTTAATGACTGAAACTAAGGATGAAGAACATAGCATAGCTTTCAATTACACTTAAAACTGGTTATTGTAAGTAAATATGCCATGGATTGGTGTAAATTACCTTTTTCGTATTCATATTTCCGTTCTTTTTAAAAAATTGTGAGTTTGGAGATGTTTTTGGTGCTAACTATTGCATTATTAAAAAAAAAAAAAAAAAAAAAAAAAAAAAAGGAAAAACGGTGGAATTTAACAATATGCTTTTGTTGTTTGTAAGGTGCTAAAGTTAAATTGGTGTCGGCTGCTTTGTTCGCAACTGAAGTAACCAAGATTATTAATTGAAACTAAAACAAACCAATGACACCTGAAGTATTTAAATTCATAAAGTATTTCCATTATGTAATACTGAAAATCATCTTCACGTACTGTTGGTGTTTTACTTAAATGTCTATTCGTTAACACTGAAAACTCTATATATCATAAAAAACAAAATAGTTTATTGAAAATAGGAAATAAAACTAATTTTTGTTCATTCCCAAGAAACAGTTCTTTGTTTTATTGTTAAGATTTATACTTTGACCAATGTAAAATAATATAAATTTGAAAGTAATCTAATTTACTTTTGAAACTTAACTGCATAAAATAGAAATAAAGTATATTTATGTACAATTGGAATTTGAAAACCGAAAAAGTGGAATTATATTAAAAAGAGTTGCTTTGCTTTTTTCAACATAATCCCACTTTTTTCGTTTTCAAATTTCAAATGTATATTTTTTATTACTTTTAGTATATTCCTGCTGCTTAAGCTCCGATTGCCAACGAAGTTTTGAAAACCTGTTTTAAAAATGGTCTGGCTTATTTTCATTTCGTAACTTACAATTTAGGCTTGATAAATTTTAGATCATATTTATTTCAATCACAGAAACATTTTGTTAATATGAATACCTATTGAATGTGTTTTAAATGGAATGGGTACGATAACATGTTTAAATGCTCAAAATTAGACGCAAATAAATTCAAATACATTTTTAGACAATGAAGCATATGTTTCATGTTACAGAACAAAGTTTTCGTCCTTTATTTTTTATGAGGTTTCTAATAATTGACATCAGGATTTCCGAATGTAGTAAATTAGTGTTTATTATAATTTAATTTCTACACAACAATGTAGTGAAGACGATTTTATAATTCTAAATATTTGCACGTATGTCTATGGTAAATATTCTTAGACAAAAATAAAAACTCGACAAACACTTGCGATAAGTCAAATGATAGGTCTCTTAAAGTTAAGTTTAAAGTTAAACTTGAAATCATGATATTAAGTACATGAAATTGCATTTTTTAGTACATTTGCGATTCATCTACCGTTAGATAATTCAAAAATGAAGTTCACTAAATGTGTCTGCCTGTATGAATGTACGTTTCCCAAGAAATACTGAGTGGAGTTTGAAGAGAGTTGCATCATTATACAGATAATTTGTCGATGGAACTTTTAGAACACTTCCAAAACGCAAAAGGGATTCAAATAAATACTAGGGGGCTTCGCCCCCTGCTCGCTAACGCTCGCCAACCCTCAAACATCATTTTTTAAGTTTTCTCTTATAAACATCTTATAAATAAATTATTTTTCTGATTTTTGTATTCGAATTATAATTTGGTGAGAATGGTCACGTGATATTGCATGTTATTAGTATATTAAATGTAATTTGGGTGATCCAAGATTGATGTGTATTGTGGAGGTATTGTGTGTGGTCAAATTACGCCCCTCAAGCTTTTTTTTTAATGTACCTAATTGACCCCCTTTACATTTATTTATTTACTTTTTCATTCCAATTCATTATTGTATTTGAAAATAATGACTTTAACATACACATTTTTAATTTTATCGAACTATAAATAGCAAAGAATAAGGCTTTTCACTCCCTATAATTTAAATGAGAAAGCTGCGATAGTACTAAATTATAAAATAATAGGCGTTGAAATGACCAATTAAATACGATATTTAGATTGCTTTTGTAGTTTTGGAAAATTGCGAAAACAAGACCCAATTTTAGTTGTTAAAACAGTTTTCTAAAATAGTGGGTGTGGTCTTTTTGTACTGCATTTAACTACCTTGTGAGTCCTTCGCTTGACCACCACGTCAACTTTTCCTCTGAATGCAATAAATAATTTCTTGAGTATCCCATAGCGCACGCAAAAGGCCCCTCTCATTATTTATTAAACGAAAACGATCGAAGAACAGAAATCGTACTCGGAACTACATGTACAATAATATGTTTGCAGAAGAACCTGAGGTTGGATGCAATAATAGAACTGATCGAAACATGAAAATGTTTAAGCTCAGTAAATGGATCTCGAATCATTAAAAAATAAGTAGGCCACATGTGGTAGGAATTTTTTTTGACAGCAAAGCGAGTATTATCTTTGAATGACTATTAGCATTCTTGTATGGTGTTATGCTGTTTTGATAGATTTAAGCTGTATTGCGAGTTATTTTATAATATGACGTAAAGGCAAAGCAAGGACTTTTATTGTACCTTAAGTACTGCATATGGACTATAGAAAACAATAGGATATTGAATTTAAATGTTTTCTAAAAGATTCAATAGTGATATAATATTATGCATTTTGTGATCGCATATTCGAAGCATTTATTTATAATTTAAAAGTAATTATTTTAAAATATAAATATTAATTTTTTCAATTTCCTGCGTAGGAACTTTTCTTAGACAATTTTTTAAAAAGTATATCTAAAGGATCGTTTACCTAAAGGAAGTATATATTTTTGAAAAAGCATTGTAACGGAAAAACTTTTTATCAATCCAGTTTCCTTTAAATATATAGACAGTTTTATATAACTTCTGTTTTTCAAAACAAATTATTGCTAGACTTGATACGTAATAACAAATTATTGGTATTTTAATAATATACTTTTCAAAGTTAAACTTCGTTACATCTCTTGCAATTAAAGCATTAATTTCCTTCTTACATTATAAATTTAACTATTAAAGAATTAAATTTGAACACAAACTGCCTGCAATTGTATACAACATTATAAAACATTTTCAAGAAGTAATGAAAGTAAAATGATAAAACCTTTGTATTTATTTTTATTCTAAAATTTAAAAATATCAAAATTTATTATTGAAAAATTATTCTTTCTTCGGGTCCAGAATAAAGAAGTTATACAATACTTTTATAAAATGATGAGTTAGTGTATTCAAAGTCATCATATTATACAACTCAAGTGAAAGTGAATACTTTGAAATTGATGCCTTGCCAAGAGAAACTCACTTGAATGAAATTTCAGAATACGAAACATTATCAAGGATCTGAATATAAATGATTTCCAAGCAAAGTAATGTCATATTCGTGGCAAAAGTTGTCTACTTTTTTGTCATCTAATATGATCTAAGGATTGTTCAACTTCGTACAACAATAATAGAATGTTATAATTTGAAATCCATTCTCGCTTTGTGATTGAATTCTTTAAAAAAAGTTTCGATTCGAAGCCAGAATTTT